>CACSLK010020407.1:74819-93897 GCA_902706635.1 Striga hermonthica
TCTGCCCATTAGGTTGTGGTGTTCAGATGAACTTCACCAACGGTACTCTACATCGTCTCAGAGTCGGCAAAAATTTTAAAAGGTAAACGTCCATATCCTAACTATAGATTCTGCAGCGTTAGGATTTATTTCGATAAAGTTCAATACTGTGCATGTTGTTTGACGTTCCTAACAGAACCCAACAGTCATAAACACCATTGATGTGGCTTACGAGTAATTGAGAATCAGAGAATATTCGAAGTGAGGAGACGTTCATAGATTCAGCAAATTGTAATCCTGATATTAGAGCTTCGTATTCGGCATCATTGTTAGTAGCAGGAAATGTAAATGCCACTGAATAACAAAAAAGTTGTTGGTCAGGACTAACCAAGACAATTCTTCTTCCTGCACGTATGGTGGTAGACGACGCATCGACATAAAGAGTCCATGTCGGGTCTTCGATTGATACTTCTATTGACGGGGTGAACTCGGCTATAAAATCAGATAACACTTGGGCCTTAATACCAGTCCGCGGCTGATATTGGATGTCAAGTTGTCCGAGCTCTATGGCCCAATTGATCATTCTAGCCGACGTGTCAGGTCGATGAAGAATTTGTCGTAGAGGATATGAGGTAAACACAATGATTGAATGTTCCAGAAAATATAGTCGAAGCTTGCAGGCGGCGGTAATCAAAGCAAAAGCCAGCTTCTCCATATGTGGGTGTCGCAACTCAGCGTCATGCAAAGATTTGCTGACATAATACACAGGAAATTGTTAGAGCCCGTCTTGCGTATTAGAACAGCGCTAACAGCAACATCACTAACTCCCAGGTATAAGTATAGAGACTCACCGGGAGTAGGTTTTTGCAAAGTCGGGGGTCGTGAGAGGTCTTCTTTAATATTGTCAAAAGCACTCTGGCATTTAGCAGTCCACTCAAATTGCTTCTTCTTCTTAATTGCGTCAAAAAAAAGGCTTGCAATGATCAGTTGACTTTAAAATAAATTGGTTTAGGGCGGCTAGCCGATCGGTTAGCGCTTGGATGCCTTTAATAGATGTCGGTGGAGTTAGGTCAAGTATAGCTAGAATTTTCGCCGGGTCGGCCTCAATTCCTCTTTGGCTTACCATGTACCCTATGAATTTTCTCGAGCCGACTCCAAACGTACATTTCTTCGGGTTAAGCACCATTGAGTACTTGCGGAGGATGTTAAAGACGTCGGTGAGGTGAGCAATATGATCGGTTGCTTGTTCCAACTTCACCAACATGTCATCTATGTATACCTCCATCTTATGCCCGATTAAGTTAGCGAACATTTTATTAACTAACCTCTGATACGTGGCCCCAGCGTTCTTTAATCTGAAAGTCATCATAACATAACAATAGAGACCACAAGCAGAATAAAATGAAGTATGTTCAGCATCATCTAGGTGCATGGGGATTTGATTATAACCAGAGTAGGCGTCCAAGAAACTCATCAGTTGATGACCCGAAGTGGTGTCCACCATATAATCAATGTGTGGAACAGGATAACTACCTTTTGGGCATGCCTTATTTAAATCTGAAAAATCAATGCACAGACGCCATAGGCCATTACTTTTGCTTGACCAGCACTGGGTTTGCTATCCAAGTTGGGTATTTAGCTTCTTTGACGAATCTGTTGTCGATAAGCGTGTTCACTTCTTTCTCTAAGGCCTTTTGGCGATCAGGTCCAAATTTCTGACGTTTTTAAATTACAGGCTTGACAGTTTTGTCGAGGTTGAGTTGATGACAAGCTTTCAGGGTGTTAATACCCTTATGTCTTCATGCTTCCACGCGAACACGTCGGGATTTGATTGAAGAAAATGAATCAACTGAGAACGCAGAGATTCTTGAAGGTTGGCCTTGATACGTAACGGCCTTTCATTAGTCAACCCATCTATATAGATAGTCTCAACATCTTCAACAGGTTCCGCCCGGATATGTTGACCTTTGTCCTTAAATTGTAACCTAGTATCTATATCATCTTGAGCCTGAACGATCTCTTTGCCGGGACGTTGTCCCTGGCCTTGAACTTCGTCTGGAGTAACAGATGACTCCGATGTCATGGAGCATCGGTGACGGGTACTGAGGAGATGTCGGTGTATGGCACAGGAAAATTTAACATGTCGGTACTAGAAGATGTAGGGTTCGTAGCACTCTCCTAAATAGGATCACTACCTCGTTTAGATTCAAGCGTGTGAGCGCTGCGTGAAGCTAAGGTTAAAGCCAAGTTTCGCTCTTCTCGCGGATCCCCATAATGGGTGCCTTCTCCATCAATCATAGGAAACTTCAATGCGTAATGAAAAATTGAGATGGAAGCTCGAAGCTTATAGAGGGCAGTACGACCTACAATAGCATTGTATTCATTTTGAATATCCATAACCTTGAAGGTTTCCATGATAATCATTGATTTTGGCCCGAATCCTCTGAATCGAATGTGAAGCTGAATTTCACCAAATGGGCAAGAGATACTTCCGTTGAGGCCTTGGATTTGATCTTTACAAGGTCGAATGTCGGCTGGGTCCAAGCCCATCTTCTTGAAAGTTTGGAGCATTAAAACGTTCTAATAGGCCCCAGTGTCGACCATAATTCGATGAACAGGAATCCCTCCAATCGGGGCAGTGATGATAAGAGCATCCGAATATGGATTAGCGAATAAATTAGTGTCTTCTATGTTAAAGGTAATGGGGCAATTCCAATTGTTGATAGTATCTCGAAGATCAACATTTAGTACTTGTTTCCTGGCGTTCTGTGCTTCCCAGGCATAGGCTTTAGCTTTACGTCGAGAAATGTCGAGCTGTTTGGTATTAGTATTCACCCGAGGTATGAGATTGTAATGAGGAGACCTTGGCGAAGTACATGTTCTAGCTTTCTTGCTCTCAACAGTTGAAGTTCCGACGATATTCGAAAAGGTGAAGACTTCCTTGTCGGTCATGCGAATCCTCTTTGTATTAGCTCTCGTTCGTCATTATCTTCTTCATCTGAGATATCTACAGGCCTTCCTTTGCGACGGGCATCAAAGTTTCTAAACTTTTGAAGTTGGGTCTGTCCAATCAGACGAAGGAGGGCCGACAGTAAGTCGAGGCACTTATCGGTGTTGTGTCCTGGAGACTTATTATATGCACAATAGCTAGTCTTGTCAAGCTTTTCTTCTGGGGTTCTTACAGGTTTTGGATCAGGAATAATTCCTTTTCCTTTTAGTTCTTGTATGATAGTTGTCGCCCCTGCTGAATAGACAGTCTGGTAGCCCGTTCTCACATTGTCGGCATACTGATCTCGTGCAGCTCTAGAATTCGAGGTGTCTGTGTTGCCTTTTTAATAATTTTGGAATTGAGCTTTACCAAAGGTCTTATCATTCTTTTTCTTAGCTTCGGGTTCCATCTTATCTTCCTTGATATGAAAGTGAAAGTTAGGAACCGATATCGATTCCTCTGCAATGATGACGTAGTCGGTTTGTTTTGGCAGAGAGTCCACCGATACTGAGTTTGGCTTTAATCCAGCTATTGCAGTAACCAATAAAGTCTCAAGATGACAGGGTTCCATGTTCTGGACGCGTTCGTTAACCCGGGACACATAATCTTTAACACTTTCATTGTCTTTCTGCACAATGTTGGTAATTGATTCCTTCGGGATGAGACAAACCTGAGCACCGATGAAGTGTGACCGAAAAGCCATCCGTAGTTGCTGCCACTTCCATATCGAATGCGGTGGTAAGGTGTAGTACAACTTCTGAGCTCACGGCCCCAATGTAAGCGAAAACATACGACATCGCAAAGCGTCGGAGGCACCATGTAAGTCCATCCAGGATGTGTAATGTCCCAAATGTGCATCGGGATCCGAAGTCCCATCATACATGCCGATTTGTGGAATCTTTATTTTGGCAGGGAGAGTTTCCGCCGTAAGCTCGGGTGCCAAAGGAGAATCAGCTTCTATGGTTACGTTACCCGAGCTCGAGATGTGCCGTAGAGATTCTTCCTGTGACTTTTGTCTAGTTTCCAGCTCAGCTAATCTTTTCCGGAGAGCTTCCAATTCTTCGGAACTCTGTCGTGACACACGATTTCGTTCAATTTGACGATGCAAATCTTCACGGTCTCCATGCAATGGAGATGAAGGTCTTGAAGGTATAGGAGTTTTGTGATGATGAGCAGAATGACTTTCAGCGGTCATTTCATGATCATGGGCTACACCAACGTCTGGATTGCCGGGTGGTGGATTTACTGTTGGTCGAGTTGGTTCTTTACGATGTTGGGAATTTCGACGCGGCTGCGAAGTAGCATGTGATGCTGTCGCATGAGTTGTTTGATTCTGTACGAGAAAATTCGGTTGCGTCATTGAATTTACTGGCAGAGGTGTTTGCAACTGCGTGGTGTTCGATGTTCGGGGCATTGCTCGCACTATGAGGGATGTTCAACCTTGTATGAACTCTTGGTCTTGAAGGAAGTTTGTAATATTTGTTGTGGGAGTTGCCTGCGTTGCATGCCCAGCGGAATGACTAGTAGTATGGCTGTGTCCAGCATGAGAAGTGCGGTCTCGCCCATATTGAGACATTTTGACAAGCGGTGGAATGCTCAACGGCTAGATATGCGCGAATAATGGCTATGAAAGCGAAGATTAACCTCAAACAACTATGAGGCCCTCCTTCTAGCCCCAAACTGTTGTTATACGACGATTAACAACAATAATATGTGAAGGTAATTGAAGCGGAAAACATGTAATGAACACAGAAGACGTCAGTTTCAAGTGTAAATGATGTCGGTATTTATTGAATGTTGATCGAGATTATTTGTCGAATTTATTACAGACATTATCGAAAATTCTCTTCTTTTTTTTTTGGAGAGTCCAACTCGCTACTTAGAGAATGGTGGTCCACCGTACGAGGTTGGTGTGATCGCATTTAATGCAGAGGCAAGGTCAAAGGCGGTCATCTGCCACTTGGATTTGTTGTTCGCCACCTGGATAACAGTCATGATGAAGGGCTGAGATGTCACTGCCTCTTGATACTGATAAGTACGTTTTATGGACGTCGGTTAGCTAGGCCTTGACTAATGAGAGACTTCGGTTGAAGAGATAAAGATAGCGATTTTACTATCTATTTGTCAAGTAATGACGTTGGTTCTTAGCCCGTTGCATCCGAATTGATGGCACTTGAAGCCTGTGAGCTCAAGATCCTCAAGTTTGTCTAGCTTTGTGCTAACAATCTTCGATAATCTGGTTTACCGAAAACCATGTCAACAGTGGTGATAAGGCTTGACTGGTTCATACGAGAGAGATGGGGAAAACGTGCCGCTTAATCTTGTTGGGCCAAGGTTTAAATAACACAATTTGGGGCCAAGACAATATACAAGGCAATGGGCCATAACATTTAATTCATCCGAATGGACCGGAAATACTACCGACAAATTGGCCGAAAAATATCATATGCTTGATTAAACTGGGAGTCTACGAACAATACGACGAACGACGAAACAGAATTATACGGCTTATAATATTTATAATACAAACAATAATTATATAATAATTAGGCAATTACGAGCACATAATCACAAAAGCATTTAATAATCGGGTACGAATAAAATAAATCCTGATAAATAAAATAAATAATAATTCTATAAATAATCTGGAACAAATGGGGCGTTACACGTGCTATGTAATTGGCTAATAAATCAAATATTGACTTAGGAAAATTAAATGCCCTGGGTCCATTTAAAAATTTATCGAGACTTGGACTAAAAATTAATTAGTTGGTCGAATTTAATAAAAATAATTGGGCTCAGATTAAAAATCGGACATAGGCTCGATTTTTAAAATAGACTAAATTAAAAATGAACATGGGCT
The DNA here is from genome assembly GCA_902706635.1 of Striga hermonthica. Taxonomy (NCBI): domain Eukaryota; kingdom Viridiplantae; phylum Streptophyta; class Magnoliopsida; order Lamiales; family Orobanchaceae; genus Striga; species Striga hermonthica. The sequence goes on from CACSLK010020407.1 coordinate 80,651, forward strand.
CGATTAAATGAAATGGGGGAAAACAAAATCGAACATAGGCTCGATTAAATTAAATGGGCTGGCTAAAATAATTGGACTCGCTCGAAAATGATTATGCTCGAATAAATTAAGTGTTCGGCTGCGGTCCTCTTAAATAAAATATAAATTATTTCAAGGCACGGTTTTATCTTGAAAATAACACTGATACTTGGCTAAATAAATTCAATTTTAAAATTAAAAATTGAATTAAATTTCCATGGCTTAGACACTACACTAATTTACCCGATTTAGTGCAAATAATAATAATTAAATGCGCCAAATTATGAAACTGTCTATTTATGGAAATAAAATCGATCTCCATAAATAGTAAAAATATTATGGACGTTACACTGATAGATGAAGAGACATATGCACAAGTGGCAGGTGTGGAGTTTGAACTTCAAAATGGTGGTCCAAGAGAGAAGTGGTCGAAAAACAGGAAGGAACGTGGTGAATGGTCGATAGACACTGAACGAGACGACATCTGAGGGATGGACGAAAATCTACTATTTCTTCGAGACACTCAGACTCGACCAGAGTGGGGGGACTAGATGCTATGGGATACTATACCTAAAGAAGTAAACTGGTCGAATAAGCCAGTCCAAGAAACCAGCCGAACCACCCTTGTCGAGCGAAGTAAGAAAGGGTGATCATGGTCGAACATCACATGAACAAGAGCCTCTGGATCACGAGACAACCCAAAGAGTATTTGGGCACAAGAAGAGTAGGTCGAACCAGAACCCTTTAACAACATGGTCGAACTTAACCTACAGCAGCGGATGGTTGCCTCGACAAACTATAGTTGAAAGGGATAGTGCTTCACCACATATCGACCTAGACTTGGTCGAGCGTTAGAGCCTTCGAGGGTTTTTAGAGGAATCAAACTCCCGCGTGTGGAGGACACGTGGCCTGACCTGATTGGTCCATATCACATAACTGTCTCTAACACACCTCCAGTGTACGTTGTACAATCAGGCAGCTCAGTCATCTTTGGGAAGCCACTTCAGCTCATCCAGGCAGCAGGTATTCACCCCTATATATAGGGGTGAGCTTTATGATTTCAGCATGACATTTATATTATACTCTTAAGACTTGAGTAGAGCTTGTATTAACTTAAGCATCGGAGGCTCTTCACTAGAAAATCCCTTCGGTGTGAGAGTTTTTGCAGGTACTCAGTGTTCTACCGGCGAGGAGGACAAAGACAAGCCGATTTACAGTCGGTCGGAGTGTTTAACGTACAATCAGTATTTTAAATAGCGCAATTTCGCGCGCTATATAGAGCATTTTTACCCAAAAACGCGACATAGTGTATATAATTTCGCGCAGTTCCAGAAAATCGCATGCAATTTACGCTATAATTTGCGATATTTTACGCAATTTACGCTATATTTTGCACTATTTACGCTATTTGCGCTATATCTCACGCTATTTAGACAATCCTTATTTATAAGCAAAAAATAATAAAATAATAAAAAAAACGTACGGCAAAAAATTGAGTAAATTCTCCCATGGCGAATTTGAGTGATTATTAGACCATCCTTCGTATTTCTATTGGAAAAAAAAATCATTTGAAAAATTGATATCGACATAGCTATGATTGACCATTTGGACTATTAGGATAATGTTATGTTTATGTTTCCTAAGCTCAAAAGTGAAATGGGATGAACACTTCATTTTTCTCCATGACGAGGAGATGGAAGAATTTGGTGAAAATTATACCAATTACTTTTTGTAGTGAAATTCTCCATAACTTTGATAGAATTGACGATGATAGCCAAATTCAATTGGATAACACTGATCATTTTAAGAGTTTGAGTCCTTACTTTAAATATTAAGAATTGTTTGAAGACTTAATATTTGAATGTCATTTTTTAGAGTCAATGTCCAAGTCAATTTATGGTTTAAGATCATTTTAGTTATTTATTCGCTTGTATGGTTATATATTATTATTTTTGCCATTAAAAGTGAATTGCTCGAATAGCTTACGCAATGCGCTACGTATTTACGCTATGTAATATAAGGACAAAAACGCGACGCATTGCGCGATTCGCGTTTTAAAACACTACGTACAATATCAACATCAACAATACAGCAGTTGTCATTTGATCGAGATCCTGTAAGAACGCATTTACCTTAATTGTAACACCCTGAGTTTTATTAATAAAGGAAAATACTAGCTTTTAATTTTAAGCTAGCCTTTGTTAATAAGTAATCATGTTCATGTCCAAGTCCAAGTTATTCAGCTAGTTATATTCCAAGTTTGACTGGTAGTCGACATGTTATTCAGTTTGATTATCCCAGTAACCGAATGAGTTTTCAGATTTAATTCCGATTTGTTTCATTAATTAATGAGTTCGGAATTAATAAGTTAAGGTGACGAATTATTCGAAATAGCGGTATTCGGATTAATCGTCCATGTCAAGGATATTCGAATTGATTTTCGAATGTCATGTTTATGTTCAGAATAATTGTCCGATAATTAATTCAGTTAAAGTTCCTTACGTCAAGTTCAGTTTTCCTATACAGTGGCGCGTTCACATTGGTACACCGTCCATCGATACTTAAGTAATGGCCATTAACCCTTGCTTAATTAACTTAATCTATGTTTAACTAATTAATCATGATTAGCTTAAAAATAATCATGATTAGCTTAATGTTAATGATGATTAATTAATATTAATAAAGATTAATTTAAGGTTAATCATATTTAAAGGTAATCATGTTTAGCTTAGCATCAGGCATGCTTAGCACGACCATTAGTGCACATAAGCGCGCCCTTAACATTAATAAAGATTAGTTTAAGGTTTCATCATATTTAAAGATAATCATGTTTAGCTTAGCATCAAGCATACTTAGCACGGCCATTAGTGCACGTAAGCGCGCCCTTAGCACGCACTTAGCACCTAAGCCGAGCTTAAGGGCCGAGAGTTAATGTCTCCCAACATACATGTGAGCACGGCCATTAGTGCACATAAGCGCGCCCTTAGCACGCACTTAGCACCTAAGCCGAGCTTAAGGGCCGAGAGTTAATGTCTCCCAACATACATGTGCAGAATCATCATTACAAGTACGGGCCGAAAGTTAATGTCTCCCAACATACATGTGCAGAATCATCATTACAAGTACACATGGCAGTGGGAGGAAGCCTTGGAAGGTGACTAAGCTCTTAGGGTGATGAGTAAGCATCCAAACGCCACTCTTGAGCTTTAAGCACACGGCACATGGCGCACGGCCATTGGCCGAGTTTTCATCCCAATTTTCCTCAAGTTTCACCGTGCTATAAATCAGCAGTTTGGGGTGAATTAATAGCTTATCACTTAAGCTATAAGTTCAGCACATATTAAGCACAATTAACTCATAAACGCACGCACACGGCAAAGAACACACGTACACGCATGGAATTAAGAAGATCACGCACCATCTTGTGATTTCAGCCGAACATTTAAGGAGGTATCATCATCATCCTCATTAATATGTTAATATGATCAACTTAGAAGCATCATGTTCAGTTTGTGTCATTTAAGTCATGAAAGTTAAAATCTTGTTCAGTTTGATGCTTATATGTTATGACCGAATTAAGTTGAATTCCATTCGAACAACTCGGAGCAATTTATGTTTATTCGATCACTTTGGATCATTTTATAGTCAGTTAAGTCATGTTAGTTGAGAGAAGTTCATGTCCGATCAAGGAATTGGCTTAACGCCGATTATACGCGCACAGTGTGCGTACCTCGGCACTCCGTTAGTCCATCGAGCAAAATTTGTAAATTTTGAGTAAAGTCAGTATGTATGGTCATGTCAAGTAATATTATGTTGTTTCATGTTGAGTTGGTCGACAGAAATCGCCAAACGGCCGGCAATGGTCGGCCGTGGCCAAGCTGTCCGCACATAGCGACAGCAAGGCCGACAGTCAGCCAGAGCAGCGGACAACGTGTGAGTACGCCCGTAGGGCATCACACACAACCCTGCCCGTGCAGCAGTCCGCTGGCCGTGCATGTGCACGCCAGCAGTTTACTGCGCATGCCAGTGCGCACGAGCATGTACCCAGTCGCCTGCTGTGACACACGGTAGCGCCCAGCAGCACCAGTTGCGCACAAGGCCAGCGCCCGTAGCGCTCGGCAGCGCCAGTCATTAGCCAGGCGTCCAGTCGACCGTCGGCTGTGCACAACAAGCACCCGATGGCCCTGTCCAGTGCACGCAACATGGCCGCCAGTGCCCAGTGTCGTGTATGCGATGCACCAGTGGCACGTCCGTCACGCAGGCCATGCCCAGTGGCCGCCAGCGTGCATGAACGTTCATGGCCACGCCCAGTTCATGTCCAGCAGGGCCGTCAGTGTCGCGTCCATGCCCAGTGCGGCACTTCAAGCCCGGCAGCAGTCATGCCATGTCCAGCCGCCAGTGCCGCGGCCAGTCCAGGCAACGCCCGCGGCCGCAGCCTTGGCAGGCCCGTCAGCCGAGCCAACGGCCGACTGCCCGACCACAGTAGGCCAGCGGTTCGGCCAGACCGGTTCAGACCAGCTCAGACCGGTTGGACCGGTTCAACCTATATTTTAATGTTTAAAGTCCCGGTTCATGTTCAAGTTCCAATTTCAGTTAATTCTGGGTCCGATGCAGTGCAATAAATTCATGTCAGTTTAGTTCTCATTTTAATCAGTTTCGGTTATACCGGTTAAGTCTAAATATCATGTCAAGTTCAGTAGAGCATCTTAACATATTAAAATAGTTATTTTATCAGTCTGAGCATAGTATTTAGTAATTGTTTATGTTATTTTTTAGTTTGATCAGGATATAGATATCAGCACTTACATTTTCAGATTAGGAGTTCAGGTGGGGACTCAGACTGTGTATTACGTTGATTATAATTAGTCTACCATGTTTGAGGTATGTATTATCAGTCAGTATCCGCTCGGAATGGTCGCCGGTCCATTCTGGGTTCTAGTGGCCTTAATCTCCCCACTAGAGTGTGCACATGGTGTCCGGCATTAGCATTTTGCTGGCAGATGTTCAGGTATCAGGCAGGTGATGATATTATCTCACTATCAGTATCAGATCATCATTATTCAGTACCGGTTTCATGTTCATGCCAATATCATGATATTGCAATTATTTTCACTGTTTACTTCAGTATGAGTTTCTGCGGAGCACAGTGGATTTAGTGCTCACGCCCCATATTATTCATTTTTTGTCAGGTCATGAAGTCGGACCATAGGAATAAGATGAAGATCGGTTCAGGACTATGCTTATAAAGTTTAAATCATGTTTGAAGTTTATTTAATAACTAATCTTGTTTAAAGTTTATTTAAGAACTAATAAAGATTAGTTTAAGGTTAATCATGTTTAAAGGTAATCATGTTTAGCTTAGCATCAAGCATGCATAGCACGGCCATTAGTGCACATAGGCACGCCCTTAGCACGCACTTAGCACCTAAGCCGAGCTTAAGGGCCGAGAGCATCAAGCATGCTTAGCACGGCCATTAGTGCACATAAGCGCGCCCTTAGCACGCACTTAGCACCTAAGCCGAGCTTAAAGGCCGAGAGTTAATGTCTCCCAACATACATGTGCAGAATCATCATTACAAGTACACATGGTAGTGGGAGGAAGACTTGGAAGGTGACTAAGCTCTTTGGGTGATGAGTAAGCATCCAAACGCCACTCTTGAGCTTTAAGCACACAGCACGCGGCACATGGTGCACGGCCATTGGCCGAGTTTTCGTCCCAATTTTCCTCAAGTTTCACAGTGCTATAAATGAGTAGTTTGGGGTGAATTAATAGCTTATCACTTAAGCTATAAGTTCAGCACATATTAAGCACAATTAACTCATAAACGCACGCACACGGCAAAGAACACACGTACACGCATGGAATTAAGAAGATCACGCACCATCTTGTGATTTCAGCCGAACATTTAAGGAGGTATCATCATCATACTCATTAATCCATGTTAATATGATCAACTTAGAAGCATCATGTTCAGTTTGTGTCATTTAAGTCATGAAAGTTAAAATCTTGTTCGATTTGATGCTTATATGTTATGACCGAATTAAGTTGAATTCCATTCAAACAACCCCGAGCAATTTATGTTTATTTGATCACTTTGGATCATTTTATAGTCAGTTAAGTCATGTTAGTCAAGAGAAGTTCATGTCCGGTCGAGGAATTGGCGTAACGCCGATTATACGCGTACGGTGTGCGTACCTCGTCACTCTGTTAGTCCATCGAGCAAAATCTGTAAATTTTGAGTAAAGTCAGTATGTATGGTCATGTCAAGTAATATTATGTTGTTTCATGTTGAGTTGGTCGAGAGAAATCGCCAAACGGCCGGCAAGGGTCGGCCGTGGCCAAACTGTCCGCACATAGCGGCAGCAAGGCCGGCAATCAGCCAGAGCAGCGGACAGCGTGTGCGTACGCCCATAGGGCATCACACACAACCCTGCCCGCGCAGCAGTCCGCTGGCCGTGCATGTGCACGCCAGCAGTTTACTGCGCATGCCAGTGCGCACGAGCATGTACCCAGTCGCCTGCTGTGACGCATGGTAGCGCCCAGCAGCGCCAGTTGCGCACAAGGCCAGCGCCCGTAGCGCTCGGCAGCGCCAGTCATTAGCCAGGCGTCCAGTCGACCGTCGGCTGTGCACAACAAGCACCCGATGGCCCTGTCCAGTGCACGCAACACGGCCGCCAGTGCCCAGCGTCGTGTATGTGATGCACCAGTAGCACGTCCGTCATGGAGGCCATGCCCAATGGCCGCCAGCGTGCATGAACGTTCATGGCCACGCCCAGTTCATGTCTAGCAGGGCCGGCAGTGTCGCGTCCATGCCCAGTGCGGCACTTCAAGCCCGACAACAGTCATGCCATGTCCAGCCGCCAGTGCCGCGGCCAGTCCAGGCAACGCCCGCGCCCGCAGCCTTGGCAGGCCCGTCAGCCGAGCCAACGGCCGACTGCCCGACCACAGTAGGCCGGCGATCCGGCCAGACCAGTTCAGACCAGCTCAGACCGGTTCAGACCAGATCAGATCGGTTGGACAGGTTCAACCTATATTTTAATGTTTAAAGTCCCGGTTCATGTTCAAGTTCCAATTTCAGTTAATTCTGGGTCCGGTCCAGTGCAATAAATTCATGTCAGTTCAGTTCCCATTTTAACCAGTTTCGGTTATACCGGTTAAGTCCAAGTATCATGTCAAGTTCAATAGAGTATCTTAACATATTAAAATAGTTATTTTATCAGTCTGAGCATAGTATTTAGTAATTGTTTATGTTATTTTTCAGTTTGATCAGGATACAGATATCAGCACTTACATTTTCAGATTAGCAGTTTAGGTGGGGACTCAGACTGGGTATTACATTGATTATAATTACTCTACCATGTTTGAGGATTGTATTATCAATCAGTATCCGCTCGGAATGGTCGCCGGTCCATTCTGAGTTCTAGTGGCCTTAATCTACCAACTAGAGTGTGCACATGGTGTCCGGCATTAGCATTTTGCTGGCAGATGTTCAGGTATCATGCAGGTGATGATATTATCTCACCATCAGTATCAAATCATGATTATTCAGTACCGGTTTCATGTTCATGCCAGGATCATGATATTGCAATTATTTTCATTGTTTACTTCAGTATGACTTTCTGCGGAGCACAGTGGATTTAGTGCTCACGCCCCACATTATTCATTTTTTTCAGGTCATGAAGTCGGACCAGAGGAATGAGATGACGATCGGTTCAGGACTATTCTTAAAAAGTTTAAATTATACGGGAGCTATGCTTATAAAGTTTAAATTATGTTTTGTACAGTTTGAATTTGACATAGCAGTGCTGCTGCTATCTCCCGTAGACTTATTTTCATGACCGCAGCACTGTTACTATGTTTTGCCGCTACAGTTTCCGCTGACGTATCACTGTTTGTCAAACTTAGTCCATTTTGACCAGTCAGCAGACTGTAAGTCAGTTTTCTTAAAAACAGTCTGATTTGAAAGTAAGTCATGTATTATGGTAGCACTCCGATTCAATAATTCACAAATAAATGTTTTATTTTGGAAAGTTTTGCGAAAAACGCACTCTGATTTTCATGAAATAGCGGGGTGTTACATTAATGGTCTTTCACAATGCATTTACCACGAGAAAAAACAACACTTAGACCCTAGTCACAGAGTTGACTCACACTCATAAGGTTAGATTTTAATTGGTGAACAAGCAGGACAAAATTCAATTTAGGAATACCTCCTAAGTTCAAGCAACCAGTTCCAATGACCTTATTAATACTTACACCATCGCCAAAGGTTCCTTCACTATTAGATCAAGGTTTTGACATCAGATAGGTATGCAACTTAACCAGTCATATGTCTAGAACACCCACAATCCAAGTACCATTTGCCTTTAAGTGGCGTTTTTGTTGGGTTCTGTCAGGAACGTCAAACAACATGCACAGTATTGAACTTATCGAAATAAATCCTAATGCAACGGAATCTATAGTTAGGATATGCACGTTTACCTTTTAAAATTTTTGGCAACTCTGAGACGATGTAGAGTACCGTTGATGAAGTTCGTCTGAACACCACAATCTAATGGGCGGATAGATTTGGCCTTTAATCGATTCTAATCGATAGGTTCCAACGAGCTTGATCACACAGTGCGCGGGTCTTGGCGTTGGGTTGCAGCGGGCGTCGGTCGCGGGTGAGCAGCGGCTCGGTCGGGCACGTCAGACGCTGAGCAGACACGTGGAGAGGCGCTGGGAACACGGACGGGCGCTGGTGAGTAGCTGGTGTGTTGCGGACGTGCGCTGGGTGCGAACGAGGACGTCGGGCGCGTTGTGTCGCGGGACTCCTATGCCTAGGCGGACTGGCGCTGGCGTCTGAGAACAAGAGGGCACGCTGAAGCCATCTCCTGGGCGCTCGAGGAATAGCACGCGAGTGACGGACGGGCGCTGGGACCTCGGGCGGTTGTCGGCTGGCAGCGGGATAGGAACAGCGAGCAGGTAGACAGCTCGCGATCGTTGCTGGGCATCGCTGGGCGTTGTGCGCTGGGCTCGACGATGCGCGACTGCTCGCAGTGGACGGCGGCGATCGGCGGTGATGAGGTGGTGGAGATGACCAGAATAATATATAATATAAAGGCTCAATATATTGTACCAAAAAGCCTTCTAATGGATTACCTAAACACCTACTTCGATCAAACTTGGTGGAGCGTTTAATATAAAAATCACTAACTCTCGAACAAAGATATTTCCCGTGCGTATGTAGAGAGAAAATTGGCCAACACCTATGTAGGGGAGGTTGGGACATGGTGTATTTATACGCTCTATTAGGGACCTTAAGGAGGTGCTAAATATGGGCTTATTCCATTAGACCTAGAAATCCTAATTCTAATCCAATACTAACTCAGTGTAGGAAGGAGATCTCCTACTAATCCATCTCTTCTAGAAGACTCCTTAGTCTCCTAACACTAGAGAGGATCCTAGTAGGAATACCTTTCCTAGTTAAATTAATAATCATGGAATAGAATTAATTCCTAATTTAGGAAACCTAATTTTATTCCAATTAATAATATAATGTAGGAAATATATTTCCTACTAATCTCCATCTTCTAGAAGACTCCCAAGTCTCCTAATCCCAAGAGAAGATTCTCGTAGGAATTTTATTCTCCTAATTACTTAATTAATATGGAATAAAATTAATTCCTATTTAATGGAATTAAATAATAAAATATCCCACTAAGGTAATATTATTGCTCTCTCCATTTAGCCACTATTTTACCAATAAAATTGAGCCTCCATGATTATATAATATTAATCTGATTGATCGATTTACCTTCCTATGTTTAAGATATAACGTCCGTTGATTAATTAAATTACTGACAAAATAATTAATCAACATCTTATTCATTTCCGAAATTAGTACCTTTCAGATCCTTAACCATTATGTCAGACAATCGTCTACCTGCAGGGTTTAACATAACGTACATTCCTGAGCTCATTTCGGGGACGTCATCAATCCAGCGCACTAGAACATAGTGACCATAAATAATTTATAACAACACATCATATAATTATTCTTACTTACCAAAATACCTCGTATGTCATCCTAATAAAATAAGAATCACTTGGTAAATCAAATAAATAAGAAATAAAAATATATGCCTATTTTATATCATCTTACGGCTTGAGAGAACGCATCAATCACTGAAGGACGAGGTTACAACTACGGTCAGTGAGTCTCATATCCTTTGCCTTCCGTTGTCCTGTTCAACACTTAACATAAGTGCTAGTGTAATTCTCCAGTCAAAGACCAACTGAATCAAGAATACACTACAGTCTTTTTCCAAGTGGGTCTCACTGCCAGTCTATACTGTGAACGAATGATTTAGTCTTATAAGGAACCGATAGGTGATATTTCTGTTCGAAACACTTCGAACCACACTACCTCAATATAAGACATGGAGTATGTATTGCATAAATGAATAAACTGCAAATATATGTACTTTGACCGAAACATGATGGCCAGATCAAAATGGAATTGATAGAATTTGCAAAACATGGCTTTTACAGCATACCTCTAACAATCTCCCTCTTATGCTTTATAAACTCATGGCTAAACAAAATAACCACAATTTCTTTCAATCTAATTCTCAAAGACCAGTCCACTATGTTGCCCTAACATCTGACTCCCATTCCTTCTACGTGTCTTGTAAAGACTTTCGCCAGTAGGCTCTTCGTAAAAGGATCTTCTAGATTGTCCTCTGATTGTATCTTGGCAACAACGACTTCTCCTCGTCCAACAATTTCTCGTAACAGGTGGTACTTGCGCTCCATGTGTTTACTCGCTTTATGAGTCCGTGGCTCCTTCGAATTTGCTACTACTCCGCTGTTATCACAGAACACTGTGATCGCAGCGGGAAAACTCGGTACCACATCAAGGTCGAGGAGAAAATTCCTAAGCCAGACAGCTTCTTTCGCTGCCTCTGATGCTGCTACATACTCAGCCTCCATGGTTGAGTCCGCCACGCATTTCTGCTTGACACTCCTCCATACTATGGCTCCTTCTCCTAAAGTAAACACAAACCCTGAGGTTGACTTGCTTTCGTCCCGGTCTGCCTGGAAGTCAGAATCGGTGTAACCCAACGGAAGCAATTCATCCGCCTGGTAAATCAACATGTACTCCTTAGTCCTACGTAGGTACTTGAGTATATGCTTTACCGCAGACCAATGTTCCGGTCCTGGATTACTCTGATATCTTACTACCATGCCTAGGCATAACAAATATCAAGTCGCGTGCACAACATAGCATATGTGAGGCTTCCTACTGCCGATACATAAGGAACTGCCTTCATGTCCTCTATCTCTTGAGGCGTCTTCAGGGACATCCTCTTAGATAGAGGTATTCCGTGCCGAAAGGGTAAATCCCCTTTCTTGGAATCTTGCATGTTGAAACGCTTTAGGATAGTGTCTATGTATGTGGATTGGGATAGGCACAACTTTCTCTTCTCTTGGTCGCGATGACCTTGATTCCGAGAACATGTCCTACTTAACCCAAATCCTTCATATCAAACTGCTTGGATAACCATACCTTTACGTCTGACAACATCTTCACACCGTTTCCAATGAGAAGAATATCATCCACGTACAGCACTAGAAACACCACCACGTTTCCATCACTTTTCTTGTACACACAGTGCTCATCCGGACATCGGGTAAATCCATACGATTGGATAACCTCGTCAAAACGGATGTTCCAAGACCTCGAAGCCTGCTTCAGCCCATAAATGGACCTCTTCAGCTTGCTGACCAGATTCTCTTGGTCCTTTGTAATGAATCCTTCTGGTTGTTGCATATAGATGTCCTCGTCCAAATTCCCGTTAAGGAAAGCGGTCTTAACATCCATTTGCCAAATCTCATAATCCATATGAGCGGCCATAGCCAAGAGATTCCTCATGGATTTGAGCATGGCTACCGGCGAAAAGGTTTCCTCATAATCGATCCCTTCTTTCTGAGTGTACCCTTTCGCAACAAGCCTAGCTTTGAAGGTCTCAACCTTCTCATCTGCTCCTCTCTTTCTCTTATAGACCCACTTGCATCCAATGGTGCGAACGCCACTGGGTAGCTCTGCAAGATCCCAGACCTGATTAGTGACCATTGACTCTATTTCAGATTTCATCGCCTTTTGCCAAGACTCTGCGTCCTGATCTTGGAGTGCCTCATTGTATGTCTATGGGTCGGATTCAAGAATGTCCGGGATGGCCTCAGAAGACTCTCCCAGACCCATGAACCGTTCGGGCTGCCGGACAACCTCCCACTAAGACGAGGTACTTCCTGCTCAGGTGCATCATCAGTGGTACGTGTTGCAGTACTTTGTGGTGTAACATCTAGCGTACTCGGTATTGAAGTACTCACTCCCTTTAACTCCTCAAGAACATGTCTACTACTGGGCTTATGATCTAAGACATAGTCTTCTTCCAAGAACCTAGCATTCGTGCTAACGATTACTTTCTGGTCCTCGGGACTATAAAATAGACCACCTTTCGTTTCCTTAGGATATCCCACAAACAGCCTTACTTCTGATCTCGGTTCCAACATATCAGTATAGGTTCTCAGCACATGTGCTGGACTACCCCACATCCTGAGATGCCTTAGACTAGGCTTATGCCCAGACCACAACTCTAATGGTGTAGACGGTACTGATTTATAAGGTACTCTATTCAGAATGTATACCGCTGTTTCTAGGGCATATCCCCAAAACGAATTTGGTAATGTACTATAACTCATCATTGCCCTAACCATTTCCATCAGAGTCCTGTTCCTCCGTTCTGCTACGCCATTCTGTTGAGGCGTGTCGGCGCAGTCAGTTGGGACGTAATCCCATTATCCTTCAAGTAGTTCCTAAATTCATTCGAGAGATATTCACCACCACGATCAGATCGTAATGACTTGATACTTTTTTCTAACTGCTTATCCACAACTGCCTTGTACTCCAAGAACTTCTCAAAGCATTCAGACTTGCGGTGCAGAAGGAAAATGTACCCTTATCTCGAGTAATCATCAATAAACGTAATGAAGTACTCGAAACCACCTCTCGCTTGAACACTCGTAGGACTACATAAATCGGAATGAACTAGCCCTAACACATCTTCGGCTCTATGCCCCTTTGAACTAAAAACCCTCTTAGTCATTTTACCTTCCAGGCAAGACTTACAAGTTGGAAAAGCCTCGACTTCTAACGACCCCAAGGGCCCATCTGCTACCAACC
>CACSLK010020490.1:0-12690 GCA_902706635.1 Striga hermonthica
GATAAAACTAATCTAGCAGAGATATATAACTAACCTAGCACCAATAGACAGCTAACATAGCAACACCATACAACTGATATTGCAACATGATAAAACTAACCTAGCAGAGATATATAACTAACCTAGCACTAACATAAAGCTAACATAACACAATCATACAACTAACCTAGCACCATCAGAAAACTAACCTAGCAACTACTAACCTAGCACAATCATACAACTAACCTAGCACCATCAGACAATTAACCTAGTATGCTAGGTTATTTATATTTAATTGCAAGTTTAGTTGTCAACGGTCAACGCCGGAAGTCAACGGTCAACGTCGGAAGTCAACGGGTTTTCGCCGGAAGTCAACGCTGGAGTCAACGGTCAACGCCGGAAGTCAACGGTCAACACCGGAATCAACGGGTCAAAATAATATTTAAATAATTAAAATAATAATAAAAAAAGTAAATCATTGCCACACATATCATGTACCAATCTTGTGGCTAAGAATGAGTCTCACGTCCGCATTTTAAAAAACTATCCGCATTTGAACCATTTCCTATATATATATATATATATATATATATATATATATATATAGAGAGAGAGATTGGTTCAAATAAAAACTACGTCTGGTGTGAGAACCGTGAGAACCATATTTGATTTTATTTTTTATTGTGTATGATGCTATTTTTAATATTGCATTGTGCTATTATTTTCACAAATGCTAATAAAAATTTTATTGCTATTTTTAATAAAATACATCCTAGTAAAAAATAGCACTAAAATACAATCAATCATAGCACTACATACAATTAAAAATAGCGGTTCTCACGCTAGGATTTGGTTCTCATTTAAACCACATCCTATATTATATTATATATATATATATATATATATATATATANTGTATAAGATTTGTTTATGTATTTTGGGAGGAAAAATGAAATAAACAAGAAGTTGAGTATAACATAATCCCAAATTCCACAACTTATAAAATAACATACTATTTAAGTTTAAATAATTCTAAACATTTCATTTTATTGTCTTATATTTAAATAACTTTGCATAATAATCAATAACATGAATTTTTTATGTCAATAATAATAATAATATATTTATACATATAACATATATATGCTATATTACTAAAATATTTCTACAGGGCCCTCATGTAAGTCCGCCACTATATATATATTTATATTATTTTTTGTAAAAAACATTTAGGGGGGCTGTGCCTATCTACCTCCATCAATGACTATAATTACACATCCAAGAAATTGAGTGAACTGGAATTCTCAGGTTTATTGGCTTTAAATATGCAGTTCTTTCTTCGTCTTTAAGATGGATGGTCTCAAAAGTTTGATAGCTATTACTTATGAGTTTCATATTGTAGTCTTTTGGAGAACATCAGCTTTTGGCTTGTTCTTGGTGGTGGTTACGGCTTAGCTGAAAGAGTGGATGTTTTATTGTATTTTAGTTATTAGTGTGTGTGTTTGTTTTATGGTCTTTTATTCTCCATTATTGGAATTTGTGGTCACCATTGTGGGTGTGTTGTAGTTTTTTCATTTTATTTTATTTTATTTTGCATTTTGTTTGTGTTTTCGGCTTTCAGGCTATCTTTGAATAGACATTCAGTTAGATTGAAATTAGTGGCCGATTGATTAAGTTGTATCGCGTTGTTTTTTAATTTCAAAATATTTATGTTTTTTAATATAAAGTCTATTGCATGACTTACTAAATTAGTGGCTCACTAAGTCCGTTCATCTGTCGATGACCCTCCGGATACACAGTCACAGCATCTCATCATCATAAGGAACCTAGATACACCATTTTTGCGATTCTGCTACAAATTTCACTTTTCTATGCTACTTTAAAAGGATGAGTGTTTTTGTAAAAATTCATAATGCCTAAAAAATCCTTACTTTGACATAAATTTAATGGCAAATTAGTAATACATTAATACACATCATATTTTATTTATATTTTTAATTAAAAAATAAACTACCTAAAAAACTCTTACTTTCACATGTTTTTAATAGCAAATTGGTAATATACTAATGTCATCATATCTTATATCCCCCTATATATAATTAAAAAAAACATAACTTTTCTCAATTCAACATAAGTAAATCAATAAAAATAAAATATTTTGAAAAATTTTATGAACACAAGTTGACTCGACAATATTATTAATTAATTTATAAATTGTAAATATTTAATTAAAATATTAATTAAAAAATTGTAATTATATATAATATAATATAGAATATATAAATATTTGATATATAATGAGCAGATGATCGAAAAAATTCTATACTTTATATTATATCTTTTTTAACAAATCTACAGTTAAGAACATGTGAAAGAACAAGATAAAGTTTTAAAAAAATATTAAATATAAGAAATAATATGAATAATAACTAAGTTGTGACACGTACTAATAAATATAAAACCAACTAATAAACAAAAATAATATAATTAATATAACTAAATATAAACCTTCTAAAAATATACTTATCGATGTAATCGAACTGAGTTGTTAAACGCTTTTTAGTTTTTGTTCTTATTAATTTTATGTGTAAATTTGAGGTGATAGACAATAGTTATTTGTACATTTATACATGTAGATTAGAAAGAAAAAAAAAATCTTTATTATTCTACTTTTAAATAACTTTTTTATTTACTATATTAGTTTTTTTTAATATAATATATAAGTATCATATTGAACAGATAAAACAAGAAATATTTTAATTATATAATATTTAATATGTAAGAAATGTAACTCAATTGGTAAATTATTAAGTAATCTTGGGATAAAATAATGAGTGATTTTTGAAAAAAAAAAAAAATTATAGGAACTAAAAAGTTCACTTGTTTAATATATTTTTAATAGAAAAATTGTATACACAATTACTCAATAAATGCTACATAAAAAATATAAGAACTCTTATATCCTCCCTATATATAATTAAAAAACATAACTTTTCTCAATTCAACATAATCAAATCAATGAAAATAATATATTTTTAAAAATTTTATGAACAAAGTTGACTCGACAATATTATTAATGGATTTATGAATTGTAAATATTTAATTAAAATATTAACTAAAAAATTGTAAATAAATATAATATAATATAGGATATACAAATATTTGATATATAATGAGGCAGATGATCGAAAAAATTCTATTCTTTATATTATGTCTTTTTTGACAAATCTACAGTTAAGAACATGTGAAAGAACAAGATAAAGTTTTTAAAAAATATTAAATATAAGAAATAATATGAATATAACTAAGTTGTGACACATACTAATAAATATAAAACAAACTAATAAACAAAAATAATATAATTAATATAACTAAATATAAACCTTCTAAAAATATACTTATCGATGTAATCGAACTGAGTTTTTAAACGCTTGTTAGTTTTTTGTTCTTATTAATTTAATGTTTAAATTTGAGGTGATAGATAATAGTTATTTGTACATTTATACATGTAGATTAGAAAAAAAAAAACTTTATTATTCTAATTTTAATTAACTTTTTTATTTACTATATTAGTTTTCTTAATATAATATATAAGTATCATATTGAACAAATAAAACAAGAAATATTTTAATTATATAATATTTAATATGTTAGAAATGTAACTCAACTGGTAAATTAATAGGTAATCTTGGGATAAAATAATGAGTGATTTCTGAAAAGAAAAATTATAGGAACTAAAAAGTTCACGTTTTTAAAATATTTTTAATAGAAAAATTATAAACACAATTACTCAATAAATACTACATAAAAATATAAGAAATCTTATATCCTCCCTATATGTAATTAAAAAACATAACTTTTTCTCAATTCAACATAAGCAAATCAATGAAAATAATATATTTTTAAAAATTTTATGAACAAAAGTTGACTCGACAATATTATTAATGAATTTATGAATTGTAAATATNNNATAATATAATTAATATAACTAAATATAAACCTTTTAAGAATATACTTATCGATGTAATCGAACTGAATTGTTAAACGCTTGTTAGTTTTTTGTTCTTATTAATTTTATATGTAAATTTAAGGTGATAGACAATAGTTATTTGTACATTTATACATGTAGATTAAAAAAATCTTTATTATTCTAAGTTTAAATAACTTTTTTATTTACTATAATAGTTTTTTAATATAATATATAAGTATGATATTGAACAGATAAAACAATAAATATTTTAATTATATAATATTGAATATGTAAGAAATGTAACTCAATTGGTAAATTTATAGGTAATCTTGAGATAAAATAATGAGTGATTTCTGAAAAAAAAAATTATAGGAACTAAAAAGTTCACGTGTTTAATATATTTTTAATAGAAAAATTATAAACACAATTATTCAATAAATACTACATAAAAAATAATGTTTTGAGTGGACTATAAAAATTTTGTTATACTGCAATGAAAAATTTAACGGTAAGGTATAATATTGAAAATTTCAATGAATATGTTGCTTTCATTGGCTATTCAAATAGAGTTCAAATTAAATTACATGAACTTTAGTGGATGTAAAGATTTCAATTACCTGAATTTCTATTGAAATTTATTTTTTGGACCATATTTCAATCGTTGAAAAAATTGTTATTGGTATTATGCAAAAAATTCAAGGTTTTAAATAGCGGGCTAAAACGTTTATGGCACTGTAGCTATAGCGGAGCTATAGCGGGGATTTAACGGGATTTAGCGGCTAAATTGCACATGAATACAAATAGCGGCACGCTGCCAAAAAAAGCTATTTCTCAAGTAGCGGCAACTTTAGCGAGCTATTTATTTCCTTGAAAAAATTCAATAGAAGTTCCATTGAAAAAAAAATTGCAGTGATAGATCCAAAATAATTTCGTATTGGGGGCATTATTTAGTTAATAGAAAAAAATATACCATCAAAATAACATGTCATTGCAATTTATAAATTATACTTTACATAATCTATCACCTTTCTCATTTGTAATACATTTTAATAAATCTATGCAATCACCATAAGGTAAAATATATTTAAGAAACCAAAAGTCAAGATTTTTCTAAAATCAACATAAGAAATTCGTTATATTTGTTGTATTTTTTGTTGGAATTTTCTCATTTTCTTGTAGTAAAACCAAGACTCCAAATCTAAAAAAAAAAAAATGCATTATATATAATATTGTGTGCAACTATTATTACGAAAATTTTTTATGAGATAGAAAATATAACATATTCAATGTAATTGACGTTCAATTTATGATAAGAATTATTTTTTTTCAAAGCAAACAAGATACTTTGAAAGGTCCTTAATTATTTTATTAGTATTGTAATAACTAAATAAGGGGTAAGAAAGATGACAAAACTTATAACTCTCATTAAATCCAAAAGTAAAAATTCCGATAAAATTACTTAATGTACAATATCAATTGGAGCTGACTAATGATAAATATAAAACATATTTAAGATACACATATATTTTAACTAGAACTTTTAAGTACATAATATATATATACATACATATATATATATATATATATATTCATATGTATATTTCTTTAAAAGTGGGTATGTTAATCTTAAAATTTTTTTAGTTAAGATTTTTATTACTTTCTATCATTAATTTTTTAAATTTTCAAATACTTCATATTTTTTATTTGTTACCTTTTTATATGTAATATATCATATCACTTATTTTCAATGATTTTTGAGTTGACCTATATATTGCAATAAAATAAAAATAATATAATTATTTATATTGGTATAAAATAATATATATATATATATATCAGTACTAATTTAAAATAATAAATTAGTCTTAAAGTATATAATATAATAAATTTTATATTCAAGTTAAATCAATTTTATTAAGTATAAAATAACATAAGATAAACTTGTGGTATGTTTTTCATATATAAATTTGAAACAATTTATATTAAAAAAAAGTAAAAAAATGGGTGTAAACTTTTAACTGTTCCCACATTTTGGCTAGAGCGCCTAAATCCGATATATGTTTGACACGAGTTTGTCGTAATGCTGAAACTATGGCAAATGCACCTTAGGGTACAAACGAAGCGAAACAATGTGAAGTCATAGATAAAAGGAAAGGCTAGGCCAGAGAAAGGAACTGAAATAACATTAGCTATGTGAAGTCAATTACTGCTGCAAAATGAACCCTATAATGGTGGTACCATATATGTATTCAGTGATTATGAAATGACTTAGTTAATTAATATTTTATTAAACATTGGAAAAAATTCTAAAACTTTTTAATATAATAATTCATATAAAAAGTACAATTTTATCAAATATATTAAATTACATTTAATCTTATGTGATTATTAATTGTAGCCTAATAAATAAGATAATTTGATATCATCATTATATAAAACACATACAAAAAATAACATAATAAGTATAAATGTGCTTTAGTTACTTAGCAAATAAAATATTATTTGTCTATAGAATAAGAAACAAATAATATAATAGTAATGCAATGAGAAGAAAACATGTTAATTTTCTTAGAAAAGTATGAATACCAATATTTACAAACAAAGTCTTTTAAAATTACTACTTTTTTGTTGCTAGCGTTTAAATATATGGACTCTGCAAGAAATTGGTTCTCATAAATAATGATCATCTATTATTTATTTTCGATTTTAAATAGTTAAAAAATCTAAAAATTTGTATACATGATGTATATTTTAATCATGACTCCATAATAATAAACTTTACAAATGACTAAAAGTATCGTCATATAATGGAACTCTAATTCTTCTGTTGTCAAATATTTTAATAAATGATATGCTTCTCAATATTTTCTCATTGTTTTGTTTTATCATTGTACAAAATAGATTATATTGTTCGTCTATATTCTAGATAAATAACACTGAAAATGAAATGTAGGAGTATGAAAATAGTTTTGAATGTTAGAATTAAGTTGTCACTTTTTATAGAAATATTTATAATCTCATTAGTGTATTGTGCTTGAACATATGTGCACTTTAGAGGTACTTTCAGGTAATGTATGATGATTTCAAAAAATAATTTAGCACTTCGGGAGAAGTACATGTAACCAAGATTTTGAAAAGTCAACTTTTATTTGGAGATAAAATTCATTCTCACTTCGTGGGGCGATGCATCAATGGGGTAGACACCAATATATCTAGAGATAGAAGAATGTAGTAGTTTATACAGTGATAAAAAAATATCAGCAATTTTAGTGACTCCGTTAGTTATTTCATAGAGACATTTATCCTTTATTAGTAGAAGTACCTTGTTATAAAGATCATACGATCATGAAGTTTGACTATATGTTGGGTCAGAATGTTTCTTAAGTGTTTGAATAGAATTGGCGTTTTGCCAAATTAATTAAGAGAAATTTTGCAATAGTATTGATGTATTGGACTCCAACGACTATGAATGTTCTTATGAGAACATTAAAACTAAAATGAAAGAAAATCTTTGTGTTTTTTTTTTTATTAGGAATTTATTTTTTTATATATATTTTTGTTGGGGTTTGTAAAACGTTATTTCACTATTTTTATATGAGGACATCATTGTTTCAATTCTAAATAAAAAAAATCACACATTAGTTCATTTTTTCTATATTTTACTTCATTTATGCAATGATATGTTTAATAAATAAATTAATTTATTTTACAAACTTACTCCGCGAAGATCATTCGACACCACGTGCATCGCACGTGCACTTTACTAGTTACTAGAAAAGGCCATTTCGACGCTTTAGTTTTAGAATGTCTCAAAGCAACATTAACTAAATCTCTCATACTGCCTCTGTAACGTTCTTCTCGATGACACCTCAACATCTTATGCGTTACTTTTTTTTCGTGTTTCGAGATGACCAATTCGAAACCCCATATAATGGCAATATCTTTTGTCCATTTAACATCTTCTTCACAACTATCAAATATCTCATTTGTGGTGATAACAGGTCTGTAAACAAGGTCGTCTCCTCCAAAAAATTTCGAGTGACACGTGCAGTATATTGCGATGTATGTTAATAATTTTACAAAATAATCAATTATAACTTCTAACATGATAATAGTAATTTGTACTTTATTATATAATCAATTATAATTAAGTTCTAACATAATATCAATAAATTCTACTTCATAAATTAATTTATTCTGATCTATAACACA
The DNA here is from genome assembly GCA_902706635.1 of Striga hermonthica. Classification (NCBI taxonomy): domain Eukaryota; kingdom Viridiplantae; phylum Streptophyta; class Magnoliopsida; order Lamiales; family Orobanchaceae; genus Striga; species Striga hermonthica. The sequence goes on from CACSLK010020490.1 coordinate 8,162, forward strand.
ATAATTTCCAACTTCTAACATAGTATAAATAAATTATACTTCATAAGATAATTAATACTAATCTACAACACAATAATTTCTAACATCTAACATAATATCAATAAATTTTATTTTATAATATAATCCATTATAATCTATAACTTAATAATTTATACTAATATAATCCTATTATAATTAATTATATTTTATACTATATTAATTTATCATAATTATACTAATTGCTAATATAATTTTTTATATACTAATCTAATTTATACTAACATAATTTATACGAATATAGCCATCAGTATAATTATATACATTATAGTAATTAGCATACATATTAGTATAATGGTACTAATAATTATACTAATTAATATAGTAGTCTAAATTATATTTGTATATAAAAAATTATATTAGTAATTACTACTATATTTATAATAATTATACTGATTACTATTATAATTTTTAATATATATTAATTTAATATATATATTAATTAGAATCTTTTTCTTTAATTATAAAATATATAATATTTTAATATATTTAATTATTACATTTTTAAATCAATTTTAAAATATATGAAATTATATAAATATATTTTTTATATTTAAACATCTTCAATTAAAAAAAAAACCACGAAATAAAAATTAATCAAATGGCCGCGTGCGGCTGCCAAAGGAACGGCAGGCGGCCGCAAAGAGGACGATGGAAAGTCAACCTCGGCCAAGAGAGTTGCGGCCGCGGTCTTTGGCCGTCCTCACCTATTCGGGCCCCGGTCGCGGCCGGCTGGTTCGATTGTGGGCGCAATACTCTGTCGGCCGGCCGACAGATTTAAAAAAAAAATTAAAAAGAAAATTCGCATGTAAAAGAAAAAAATACCTATGGATTGAAGACTCCTTTCCCGTTGCCTGAGGGTTGTCCCGCCATTTTTTCGAATTTTTTTTGAATTTTTTTAATGTTTTGTTGTTGTTTTTTTAACGATTTTTTTTTTCAGGTAGATTTTTCAATGTTTTTGTTGTTTATATTTTTGGATTTTTTTTAGTTAAAGGGGGAAAAAATGTCTTTTATGGTGCGGTGAATAGTAACACTCTTTAACTAACCATCACTTTCAATCATTTTTCTCCTACTTTACATCAAATCAACTAATTATTTTATTTTTCAAAAGAGTTTCTCTCTTTTCTTATCCCCAAATTTGTCTCCTTCAATCCCTAGCGACGCAATTTCCCCGATGGCCTCCTCTTCAGCTCGGGGCTCCGGCCCGGCTTGGGGCTATTGAGCAGTAGGGCAACTCCTCCCTTTTCGTCTTGTCCCGATTCCTTCCTGGAGCAGGTCTTCTTCCTTATACGGATGTCTGCCGAGGGAGTGCTCCGTCGATTGGGTGGCGTGGGGGCATTGCCGGCGTTGTCAGCCATTGTTGGTGGGCGGCGCTTGGGCCTTCACCCTTTTCTCTTCTGTTCCTCGTCTGGTACCCCTGGGGCTGGGTGCCGACGAGGCCCGTCCATCTGGATGCGACAGAGCGGGTGGGGGAAAGGGTGGTGCAGGCCTCTATGTGTTCCTCTGGCGATGACCCGCTTGGGAGTGGGATCGGACTCGATATTGGTGTATGTCGTTAGCTAGCTCTGTCGAGGAGAAGGGAGTTTCGTAATCTGCTTCGGGTGTGGTATGTTCTTTTGGGCTCGTTGTCGGGTGTCTGTCCTAGGTCTGTTGTTAGGATCCTCTTGCAGCTGTTAAGGAGGGCATCATTGTAGCTTTTTTATTTTGTTGTGTGGTTGTGTTCGTGTTGTGTTGTTCGAGTGCGTCAGTGTTTTTTTCTCCGCCTTTAGGAGTGTGAATTCTCCCGTGGGGAGTATATATTCCTCATTAATGGGGTTTTCAGTTTTTTGTGGTTTGTTGTGTGTTGTGTTCTAGGTTACCTCTAGGAGTAGCCCTCCCTCATTCGGCTAGTGAGCCGGTTGTAATTATGTGTTTTGTTTTTCTATAAATTTTATCGTTTGAAAAAAAAAAACTAATTATTTCATTTGAGTAGGAGATAAATGATTGAAATAATAGAAAGTTACAATTACGTGAGTAGATGAATAGTAAATTAAAATTAATGTGATGTATAAAAATAGTTGCGTTGGATTATTTAATTATATGATTAATATTATATACGATAAAATTGAATTAAAGTCGAGTTAAATTTTACGAATTAAATTTTAATCAATTATTTGAAAAAAAAACCAATTATTTGGTAACGCCCTTAATGAGACCGTGGTAGAGAAAGATACAAAAAGGAAAGAAAAAGGGTGTTGTTAAATACTGCTCCCCTTTTACTAAATACCGCTCCCCAAAAAGACAGTTTTATCCTTTTTAATATAATTTTTTTTTTGGCTGGCCGGCCTTGAATGACGGTCGTAGCCCTGCAGGCCTTCTTTTTGTCGGTTGGCCGGCCCAAGCACGGCCGGTTTTGCCGGCCGGCCGGCCAATTTTTATTATTATTATTTTTTTTTATTTTATTTTTATCAAATTTTTAATTATATACCTTATATTAGAATTTAGATTTATGTTATAAATTAGAATTTAATATCTCATAGTTAGAATTTAGAAATTGTTATATAAATTATAACTAATTATCTTATAGAATTTTATTATTATTATGTTAGAACTCATTAATTATTATGTTATATAACATAATACTAATTATCTCTAATAAAATACTAATGAGTGATGCTATTAAAAATTGTAGTTCTCTTTTTTTTTTCTTAAATCCTCTCCTTTTCAACTAGCTAATAAATTTCAAAATACAAAATAATATTTTGACTTAAATTTGAAATTCATAAATACCAATTTAAATAACAAATTGAACGAAAAATATCAGATTATGTTAGAGTAATTCATTGAGACCGATTAATTCAATATGATTTGACCGAATTTTATGACAAGAGATTGTTTGACACTTTTCTCAGAGTTATATGATTCGTGTGAATATTATTGTAGGAAAAGCGTTCTAACAAAATAGTAATAAATTCTAATTTATAATAATAATAATCTATACCATAATAATTTCTAATTTCTAACATAGTAGTATTAAATATTATTTCATAAGACTATCAATTCTAAACTATATCATAATAATATCCAATTTCTAACATAATAATAATAAATTATAATTTATAACATAATCAGTTTTAATCTATAATACAATAATTTCTAACCTCTAACAAAATAGCAATAAATTCTAATTCATAAGACAATAAATTCTAATATATAATACAATAATTTCTAACTTCTAACATATTAGTAATAGATTCTAAGATAATCAATTCTAATATATAACATAATAATTTATACTAATTTTCAAACAAGTATCACTTCTGATTTATAATAATATAACTTATACTAATTATACTAATATCATTTTTTAATTGTATATGTTGTTAGTTCATTTTATCCTCAACAGGTGCATAACAAACATAACCCAAAATTAATGTTTAGGGTTTAGGGTTTAGGGTTCAGGGGTTAGGGGTTTAGGGTTTAGGGGTTTAGGGTTTATAAGGGTTTAGGGTTTAGGGTTTAGGGTATATTATATTTGTGATTGATGACATTCATTATGTTATTGATATATTATGATATTCGGTCGTGTTTATACGTTAATTTCGGGTTATGTTTGTTATGCACTTGTTGAGGATAAAATGAACTAACAACATATACAGTTAAAAAAATGATATTAGTATAATTAGTATAAGTTATATTATTATAAATTAGAAATGATACTTGTTTGAAAAAAATATATTAGTATAAATTATTATGTTATATATTAGAATTGATTATCTTATAAATTAGAATTTATTACTAATATGTTAGAGGTTAGAAATTATTGTATTATAGATTAGAATTTATTGTCTTATGAGTTAGAATTGATTGCTATTTTGTTAGAGGTTATAAATTATTGTATTATATATTAGAATTGATTAAGTTATAAATTAGAATTTATTACTATTATGTTAGAAGTTGGAAATTGTTATGGTATATTATGTTTGTGATTGATGACATTCATTATGTTATTGATATATTGTGATATTCAGCTGTGTTTATATTAGTATAATTAGTCTAAGTTATATTATTATAAATTAGATACTAGTTTGAAAAAAAATTATATTAATACAAATTATTATGTTATATATTAGAATTGATTATTTTATAAATAGATTTATTAATAATATGTTAGAGGTTAGAAATTATTGTATTATAGATTAGAATTGATTGTCTTATGAATTAGAATTTATTGCTATTTTGTTAGAGGTTAGAAATTATTGTATTATCGATTAAAACTGATTATGTTATAAATTATAATTTATTACTATTATGTTAGAAGTTGGATATTATTATGGTGTGACAGTGCGGTTCAGTCAAAACCGCACCCTTCGATAAAAACTGAACCGCACCAAAATTTGTGTAGTTTTTTAAAATTTGAACCGCACCAAAAACCGAACCCTTGAAAAACCGAACCGAACCTAATATATCGATTCGGTTTGATTTTTCAGTTTCTACTCGATTTTGCTCACCTC
>CACSLK010020499.1:3513-14790 GCA_902706635.1 Striga hermonthica
GAGAGTTCTTTGTAGGTGCACGACGTCCAACCGATGAGAAGGAAGGCGATTATTCAAGTTCCAGCCGGTCGAGAAGTTTTGTGTTACCACTGTTGATCGTGAAGACTTGCGTCGACAAATCAAAAGAAAACGTATGGCCTGACAAAGCCTAGACGAATTAGAAACTTTGCCTAAGAAGATGGCGGAACTGGAAGAAAGACAGAAATCTCAAGAACAATCACCTCGTCATCTTTCCACCTCCGGTAACGTGATTTTAGAAGCGGATTCCCCTTTAGCGCCTAAGCTTATTGTACAGGTACTTTCTGCCAAAATCAAGATCCCACAAATTGGCCTTTATGATGGGACCTCAGATCCAGATGCTCACTTGGGCCATTACACATCATGGATGGATCAACACGGCGCTTCGGACGCTTTATGTCGCGAAGTTTGACGTTGCTCTCAACTTCACGTAACCTTCATGTATGCGGAGTACAGGAGACTGATAGCTCTATTGAGTTGAAAGATCCAATCCTTCCTGATGCCAAAATGACAGATCAATCTGCTTCAAATACCGACATCTCCTCCGTCCCTGATACCGATATCATTGAGATGTTGGATTTGCTTGAAACCTTGGTTGGAGCCCTCGACAAGGACAACCTCTTTCTGCGGAGGATATGAGAGTGCACGAAGATATAGATCCAAGGATGCCATTTAAAGATAAGAGTCATCATGTTCGGGCGGAACCAGTTGAAGATGTCGACATTATTTACGTGGATGAACTAACCCAAAAAAAATCGTTGCGCATTGGAGCTAGTCTTCAAGAACCCACACGTTCGCGCTTAATTCAATTTCTTCGATCAAATTCTGACGTATTCGCTTGGAAGCATGAAGATATGAAGGGAATAGACCCGCAGAAAGCGTGTCACTGGCTGAATTTGGATAAGACCGTCAAGCCTGTTATACAGAAACGTCGAAAGTTTGGGCCAGATCGTTAGAAGGCTCTTGAAGAGGAAGTGAACAAGCTTATAGACAACAAGTTCGTCAAAGAAGCCAAATACCCGACGTGGATATCAAATCCTGTTTTGGTCAAGAAAAGTAGTGGCCTGTGGCGCTTATGCATTGACTTCTCGGATCTGAACCAAGCATGTCCGAAAGATAGTTATCCAATTCCACACATCGATTACATGGTAGACGCCACAGCGGGACATCAGCTCATGAGTTTTTTGGACACCTACTCCGGTTACAATCATATTCCCATGCACCCCGACGATGCTGAACATACTTCATTCTATTCAGCCCGAGGTCTTTATTGTTAAGTCATGATGACTTTTGGATTGAAGAATGCTGGGGCCACATATCAAAGGTTGGTCAATAAGATGTTCGCTCGCTTGATCGGTCATACAATGGAAGTTTACGTAGACGACATGTTGGTGAAATCGGAACAAGCCTCCAATCATATTGCCCATCTTTCTGAAGTCTTTGATATCCTTCGAGAATATTCAATGTTACTTAATCCCAAGAAGTGCACCTTCGGGGTTGGATCAGGAAAATTTTTAGGATACATGGTGAGCCAGAGAGGAATCGAGGCTAATCCCGTCAAGATTCAAGCCATACTTGATTTGGCTCCTCCGACGTCCATTAAAGGTGTCCAAGCTTTAACTGGCCGATTAGCAGCTCTAAATCGATTCATTTCAAAGTCGACAGATCATTGTAAGCCTTTCTTTGACGCTATCAGAAAGAAGAAGCCGTTTGAATGGACCACAGAATGTCAGAATGCTTTTGATAACATCAAAGAAGTTCTGTTACAACTACCGACGTTGCAAAAACCTCTCCCCGATGAACTTTTATATTTGTATCTGGGAGTAAGTGATGTTGCTGTTAGCGTTGTTCTTATACGACAAGATGGACTCCAGCAGTTCCCGATATACTATGTTAGCAAGGCTTTACATGACGCTGAATTGCGATATCCGTATATGGAGAAGTTAGCCTTTGCTTTGATCATCGCTGCACGAAAGCTGCGACCATATTTTCTGGAACATTATGTTGTTGTGTTCACATCATATCCTCTCCGACAAGTCCTCCACCGACCTGACACGTCGGGAAGAATGATCAAGTGGGCTATAGAGCTTGGACAGTTTGACATTCAGTATCGACCACGAACTGCCATCAAAGCCCAAGTGTTATCCGACTTCATAGCAGAGTTTACTCCATCTGTCAATACATTTATTGAGGATCCGACATGGACTCTCTACATCGATGGATCATCCACCGCTATACGAGCTAGAGGAGGAATCGTTTTAGTTAGTCCTGATCAACAAGTTTTTTGTTACTCTGTAGCATTCACTTTCTCGGCAACAAACAATGAAGCTGAATATGAAGCTCTCTTATCAGGTCTACATTTTGCTGAATCCATGAGTGTTTCCTCCCTCCGCATATTTTCTAACTCTCAGTTATTAGTTAGCCACATCAATGGCACCTATGAAGTCAAGGAACCACGATTGCTGCCTTATTTTGATCTTGTCAAGAAGAAGTTATCGCGATTCAGAATGACGTTAGAACATATACCTCGATCGTCAAACATTCAAGCAGATGCTCTCTCACGTTTGGCCTCTTCAACCGATTTGAATAATGTCGAGTTTGTGCAAATTACTCAACAGACGACTTCCTCAACAGTCTCTACCGACGTCGCCATGATCGATGCTGCTTCGCCAATTCCAAATTCGACTTGGATGGATCCGATCATCAACTATCTTCAAACCGGGGCCGTGCCTGAAGACCCAAGAGAAGCTCGTACCCTTCGTGTTCGTGCTGCTCATTTCACGATCGATCAAGAAACATTATACAAGCGTGGATATTCTGTTCCATTGCTTAAGTGTTTGTCGGAAACCGACGCCGACGTATTCTTCAAGAAGTGCATGAGGGTGTCTGCGGTACCCACCAAGGAGCACAAGCTTTATCCCACAAGATTCTCCGACAAGGTTACTATTGGCCGACTGTCAAGAAAGATGTCGCAGACTGGGTGCGAAAAATGCCACAAGTGTCAGATATTTGCTCCCGATGTTAACCAACACCCTGAAATCCTCAAGTCAATATATAGTCCATGGCCGTTCGCAAAATGGGGGATTGATTTAATTGGTCCGCTTCCGACAGCAAAGGGAGGTGTTCGATTTGCGATATTGACTGCCGACTATTTCACCAAATGGGTAGAGGTTGAACCTCTTGCAACCATCACCGAACAAAAAATGATCGATTTTGTGTGGAAGTCCATCATCTGTCGGTTTGGAATACCGAACTCTATTATAACCGACAACGGTCGTCAGTTCGAAGGGAAATGATTTGAAGGCTTTTGTGAAGACTATGGCATCAAGCATTTCTTCTCGTCACCTTATCATCCACAAGCTAATGGACAAATAGAAGCCGTAAATAAGATCATCAAGAATGGCTTGAAAACCCGACTTGAGACTGCAAAGGGATCTTGGCCTGATGAGCTACCTCATGTCCTTTGGGCTTATCGAACGACTACGCGAAACTCAACTGGAGAAACTCCGTTCTCATTGGCATACAGAACTGAAGTTGTGATACCTGCTGAACTCACTTCTCCAACATATCGGATTACCCATTTTTCTGAAGAAGCCAATTCAAAAAACTTAAGAACCAACCTCGACTTGATCGATGAACTACGGACCGACGCTGAAATTCGAAATGCCGCTTATAAACGACGTAGTGAGAAGTACATCAACTCGAAACTCAAGCCGCGCTCATTCGTCGTCGGAGACCTCGTGTTGAAAAGAGTTACCGGGGCCAACGTCGGTCCGTTGCAACCAAAGTGGGAAGGACCCTTCAAAGTGAACCGTCTGATTTCTAATGGTACCTACCGACTTGAAACTCTAGATGGTGTTCCCCTTCAGTACCCTTTGCATGCGACCTATCTGAAGAAGTACTTTCAGTAAACCTGACGGTTGAATCATTGTCTCTGATGTATGAAAATCTTTTGTCCTGCCTATGTACAAAAATCACATTTTGTTGTCAATAAAGTTTGTGTGACGAACCACTATAATTTGTTCGATCACTCGGACCTCAATAAATCGGTCCTCGTTGCTAAGGCTAAACGTGTTTCATACCCTGAAGTTGGTATGACCTGGCCAAACGCGACAAAGACGGATACTTCCAAGCCCTAAAGATGGTTTGGGGAGGCTTATGCTCTACAATTTCAAATCCCGACGTTGATTTGATGAGCTTACAATAAATATTTCTGAATTCTTTGAAACATTCAAAGACTATTACAATAAAAGCAAGTTTGTTATAACTTGTTCTGATGAAGAGTTTATAGATATCGGGTACGCTATAAATTACACCGATATCGAGAATTCAGACAAACTCATAAGAAATTAATATGTAAGTGCCAAATATCATGTCGGAAGAATCAAAAGCATGATTTGCTACACATTCATCTATCATTATTCTGACATGTTTTGACTTGTCATGTCAATACATTCATAAGTACAACAAAATCATTAAACATTGAATTTCATTCATAGCAAAATATTGTCATTACATTCGATGAAGAGAAATGGAAAAACAACAACTAATTATCACGTTTCATTCAAATCATCTTTGTTTGTCCCCGACGATGAAGCCCCTCCGGCTGTGGAAGATTGAGAATGTCCGACCTCAGCTTTGCCCTTATCTACCGCATCCAGGTGATCTATTAATCTTTGGCCCAAGCGCTGCATTACCTCTTCCTCTTTCTTCTCCATTGCTTGAACGACGTCGCTCTCCTTTATAATGACGACGTCACCATCTTCATGTATGATTTCGTCATCGTCGGAGGGAACTATTTCCATCAGCCAGCCCTTAGCTTTGGCATCATCCTCCGCCACCTTTCGCAAAGCAAAACAGTAATAGCATCCATGAGCTCCTCGTCGGAAAGACTTTCAAGTGTTTCTACAACAAAAGCCTCTGCAATTGTTCCCACACATATGCTTGCCAGTTCAGGCTTCTTAACTTTTTCAACCTCAAGAACCATGTCAATGAAGGCCCGACGGATCTTGGCCTTACACTCCTCCGACATGGGAGCCATGTCTAACTCAAGCATCCGACTTTCTTTCTGCTTTAGAAGTCGGTTGGCGAAATCCCGTTCATCTTGATCGGCTGGAATGTGAGCATTCTTGATCTCGGGGTTGAGACGATGCTTTTCCATTTTTTCCAGAAGGAAGATCCGTAACTTATCAATGCTATAAATACTGTTTTCGACGCGATCGATGACCCAACGCAACGTCAAGGCAGCATTTAACTCCAAGTCCCACTCTGTGACCGCGTCCTCCTTTGCCACCTTGCCGGACTCCATCATCGCTTTCTTACCGACACCAATACCTTCCTGATATTTAAGTTCGGTCGCGATTGTCATCTCTTGACGAAGCTTCGTCATGGCAATCTTATGGGCCTCACGACTTCGGATTAGCTCAGCATCTTTGTCAGACCGATCTTTACGGACAGCTTGAAGCTCAGCCCTCAATCTTATGAGTTGCTCATCTTTCTCCTTTGATGTTTCTTCAACTTTAGCCAGCTGAACTGATAAAAGATCATGGGCCAGAAGAAGATTTTCTCTCTCAGTTTTAAGTGCACCCACCTCGATTTGTGCCGCCTTCAGCTGGGCATCTTTTTCCGACATTAATGCTTCATATCGTGACTTCTCATCCTCTAATGAAGCTATGGCACCTTCTTTTAAACTCAGCTCATGTTGTTTCTCGTCAAGCTCGTGAACTCTACCCCGATAACTTTCCTCGGCCGCTATGAAGCTGACGAGTGCTCGTCCCAAGCAACCTCGGGCATAACTGAATATCTGGTCATCGGGCAGAGATGCAATTCCGGCATGAGTTTTTGGATCCCACGACATTAGCGGGACTTTCACCGCCTTCACTGCCTCGTCAGGGAACCGATGATTATTTGTGACTTTTGGCTCGACGACAGTTTGGAACATTGCAAACCAGGGATCGAACACATCCTCTGGCAGCTTTAACTCTGCAGCCTTTTTCTCGTTCACTCTAAGAAAAGAGTCCCTCAAGACGATTTCGGGCTCCTCCTCCTCTTTGTCCTTGCCGGCGCCGGTGTCCTGTTTCTTCTTCATTCTTTCCGCTACATGTGACACGCTGGACCTCTTGCGACGATGAACCAGAGTTAAGTTGGGCTCTTACGATACCTCTTGCGAGACTTCGGTCTCAACAGTAGGCTCGCCCACCGGCGTCATCACTTGTTGTAATGGTACGACGTCAATCGACGGGATGTCGGCAGCTGATGGCTCACTCACAATAGCCGGTGTAGGCTACACCCTTGTTGACGATGGCTCACCGACGACGCTTTGAGACCGGTTGGGGTTCTTTTTCCATGCCTTGAGGAGATTCATGCGTCCAGCCATCTCGGTAGATCGAAGACTTTTGCTCTTCCCATCCTTGTTTTTTAGATCGGAATTTGGATTACGTCTCCGATGTTCTTCTGCTTCAATGGGATCTCCAAACCCGAAGTATCCCAATAATGGATAATACACTGTTACATAAGACATTTCAAGTTAAGATCGAGATTACCGATATGAAATATGGAATGAAGCAAGTAAGACACTTACCTGGCTGAAATGAAGAGTCTAAAATCCCAGGGGATAAACCAGCTAACTCCAACCGAGAATCCTTCACAAGCCGCTGATATCTCCGCTTGTTCCCAGACAGTTCAAATAGCTTGTCAACCCGATTGTACAACGCTTCTTCATATTTGGGTTCTTTCTTTCCTTCCGGTTTGGCTACAATGTCATAAAAGTCCACCTGTTAGCGAAGACAAAACAAAACAGAGCATTAATACTTAAAACACAAAGGAAGAAAAATGCAACTTACAGTAAGCAAATTTAATAGCCATTGGGATACTCGTCCCATTGGTAAGAAGATCATTAGCGAAGTCGGCACACTGCAAGGCTCCACCAACCCATAACCATTCTTCCTGAAACCCATGTAGTGTGTCAGGAACTTCTGTTATCAACTCGCCAACTTTAACTCTTGACTGAGGTTTTCCGACAATCGAGAAAGTAAGAAGTGGGTCTGTCACTTGTTTGTCTGGACTTTTCCGAAATGTAAACATACTTCTCATGTCCCTTGCCGACGGTAAATCCCATTTCTTTTCAGCCAAGAGCACAAGCAATCCGATAATTCGTTTCCATGAGTTCGGAGCAACTTGGCATAGTGGAAATTCCCAATGCCGTAAGTATTCGGTGATTATACGCGGCAAAGGAAATCGTGATCCTGACCTCAAACTTTCAGCAAATACACCAACACACCCTGGCGGCGGACATGTGATCCTTTCTCCAGGGTACGGCGCAAATAGATGTACTGATGTGGGGACTCGAATTTCACTCCGCAACATGATGACATCGGCGTCTGTCAGTATGCTCGGTTCACCATGGGATGTGATTTTGGGGTCTGGACATCTTCTAATAGGTCGCCTCCAAAATCTCGGATCATCGACGGCATTTTCCTCTACCTTTTCATCCCCCTTGGTATCATTTAGTCGGATATTTAGGCGCTCGACAAACACCGAATTCCACCGATTATATTCAGCTAGTAATTCCAACTCCCCGGAGTGGACCATGTTGATCATCATGACATCCAACTCGTCGTCACCATAAGACGCCCACGATACACTCATGATTTGAAGAAAAATATGCCAAAGAAGATAGATATAACAAAGAAATAACTCTTACCACAAGAAGAAATTCACATATCTGGGATGCTTCGAGAACAGTTGTGAGGCGACGAGATTGCAAGAAAATAAAAAGTTTGATTGCAGAAAGAAGTTGAAGGTAAAGTAAATCTCAAGAGACGATTTCTTATTTATACTAAACCCTAAAATCAGTAATGACCGTTGAAAGAAGGAAGAAATAGGGGCGCGTGGGTTGAACTCTCTAAATTCGCGAGTCGACACGACCTTTGAGAATCGCACCTCTTACTAATAGCTACGTGGCCTATCAAAAGTAACCGTTGCCCCATCAGCGAACGTTGCAATTAATTTTAATAAGTTGCGTCGCTTCAGCTTTCAGTACTGTTTTTGCCAAGTGTGAAGACATCGGAGGGACGGCTGCAAAAACCGACATGTTCAACTCGCTCAAATTAGTTGTGTCCTGGTGTATTTTCAGCATCACTGCCCGTCTTTTCTCAAGACATCCATTAATGCTGGGGGCCACCTTGTTGACATGGGTTTTGGTAAACCAAGTTAGTAATGCTTATCAGGTTTTTATGCTCAGTTTATGCTCAGTAAACAGAAGATTATATTCCCTCAAAAGGTTGATATCTTCGCGGGTCCCAAAGCAACCACATATCGGGTGAAAATGACACAAGAACCGACATCTTCATCAACTAACCGACATCTCATATCGGTTATGACACGTCGGTTATGACACGTCGGTTATGACTTAACAAACCGATATCTATGACTTGCCAGACCGATATCATAAGGCGGTGCCAACTCAGCACAAGTCATCATTGCGCCTTGCCAAGTGGCGTGCTACAAGAATGAATGGCGATTAGCCGCCATTGACTTTTCTAATATAATGATTACATTTCTGATAAATGTTGTAAATAAATATAAAAGGGAGAGAAGAAGCTCTCCAGACAGGATATACAAGAAAAACCATACTATAATATTCACTAAACTCTGCTTTTCGACTTTGATGCTATTCATTAATCTGTCTTGAATACCCAACGCACTTATCATTATATTACCGTTGTTAATCCTCATATAACAACAACGAGCAATTATATTTTTAAGGAAAATAGGATCAAATGCTTCATAATAAGATGTTCAAATCACAGATAATCGAATTACATAGTAGAGACCAACACAAAATCCAATTTGCGGCCTTCGTCCTCGACTTGCTATTGGACCACATGTGAAATCCCTTTGGGTTCTAGTCGTGCTCGACGATTTACTGTCGAGTGTTTTACGCTCCAAGTCACCGAATATTAGGGTCGTCGCCCTTGTCACAACGTTCGACTACCGACGATGAATTTTCTGCGGGTTTTCGTCGATTCAGGGCTAGAATTAAGATCAATTTTTATTTATTTATTTATTTATTTATTTATTTATTTGTGAGGAAAAACACGACGATTTGTGTATAAATGGTGATAAAAATGCAATACTTTAATAAAAATTTGATGAGATTAAACTATGTAATCACATCATTTTAAGTAAAGGAGGCGCAAGAATAAATTTAGAATATGCTTGGATACAAAAAATTCCAGTTTATTCCAGTTTTGCCCAAAAATTTCGCTACTGTTGAGACAACAGACAATTTCTGGCATTCCTTTGATGTAATGCAAACTGCAGCAATAATACGTGGGGCCGGCCATATTTTTGTGTAGCATGATTATTTGTGTCACCATTATATTGCAATTGAAATTGTAACATACTAATAACAAAACAAAAACGAGCCGAAATTGAATATGCATGATTATTTGTGTCACTATAAATTTTTTGTAGCATGATTGTTTGTAGGGCTGAGCATGGGACTTGGAGAATTCCGAACCGTTCCAAAAACTGAACGGAAATAACTCCGAACCAAAAAATAACCGCTGACCGTTTGACTTTCTCCGAACCGAACCGAAACAAAAAAATAATTGGTACGGTTCTGGAGATTTCACAAATATCCGTACTGAGAACCGAACCGAACCATCTCATACCGTATCGAGAAATTAAGAACCGAATTATTACATTAGATGTGTTATTAATATATTTTATGTCACCTTTGATCCTTTATAATATAGTAATAATAACTATTAACATTCACTTAACTTTCATGCTTAGTAATATTTGATCTACAATTGAATTATTTCTATTATACAATAATTATTTAAAATAATATGAAAGGTTAAAGAATATTTTTTTAGAAAAAAATATTATATTTTGTTTAAATTTTAAATTTTCAATATTAGTTGCATATATTTAGTCTTAACTAAAATTTAGAGTTACTTCTAAAGTTGATTTCAAAATAAAATTTTTAATATGAGGAAGTATTGATAAATGTTGGTTTTATTAAAGCATATAAAAATTAAATAACTAAAATTTAGAGTTACTTCAAAAATTGATTTCAAAATAAAATCTTCAATATGATGAATTATTGATGAATGTTGTTTTTTAAAGCATATAAAAATAAAAATATAACTAGGTAGTCATTCAAAAAAAATCTAAAAAAATAAAAAATCTCTGAAGATCCGAACCAAACCATACCGAACCGTACTGTCCCAATAGTCCCGAATATCGAACCGAACCGAACCGAAAAATATAAATCTCCGAACCGAACTGAACCGATTTTTTGGTACGGTTCCGGAGATTGAATTTTGAGATCTCCGAACTTTGGTACGGTTCTGGAGATTTATCAATCTCCGAACCGTACCGACTCATGCTCGCCCCTAATTGTTTGTGTCACCATTATATTTCAATCTAAAATTGGTGTATATTACTGAAAACAAGAACTGTTGTATATTACGGGGAAAAAAAGGATATTTGGTCAATATTAATAATATTAGTAATGCCTAACATTAAAAAAATAAAATAAAACACTCATGAAATAAATTGATAAATTATATGCCGAGAATTTTAACAACGGCTACGCAACAAAAAAGGCCAAGAACAAAAAAAAAAAAGCAAACAACACATTGGGCACGCAATAAACATTAATGCCGAATAAGTATTCGCCGAGGTGTTTGTCAATGGTTGCCACCATGTGCCAGCAGTTTCAGAGTATTCTGTTGCATGCACGCTATCTGCAGTTGTACTCTGACTTGTTTGTGAAGAATATTGACGATGAACATCGTCAGCCCAAATGAAACACCGGTGGTGTTGTTGACGAGCTGGACAATGGAAAAAATACTTTCCGTAGTTTTTTTCAGTTCTTGCCTTTAAAAAAATCATACGACCTCTGTAATATCCCGTCAGTTTATTAATAGAAATCATGTTTTTAGTTCCGATATAATAACGTTGTCGATTATTATTTTCGGAATTGATTATTTTCAGTCGAGATTACCCGAAATTATTTTCGACGTTCCGTTTACGTTCGGAATAATTTTGGTAATTAAGCATTATGTTTAATTAAATAATTAAATATAAGTTAGTGATTAATTAGCAAATTAATCACACTTAAAGCCTAAAAAGCCGTGAGTAATTGAGCTAGGGATCAAATGTTCCCATTAATTTCCTAAAAGCCGTAAGCTTTCTTAAGGCATAGGAAATAATTATTTTCCTCTCTTTCAAGTATCCATACGT
>CACSLK010020534.1:3536-15206 GCA_902706635.1 Striga hermonthica
TAAATAAACAAATAAATAATTAATACCATAAATAAATATCCACTATTATGGCCAATTAAATATTTATTCTCCTTGGATTAGGATTTCTGTCCTAAACCAACTGGAACTCCACTGCAGTAGAATCCCGGTTGACTCGTACTGCAAGTTCCACAAAACCTCCACCAGTAGAAGCCGCGGCCGCGCTGGCCAGCCTTGGATCCCGGCTCCGATTTCTTCCTTGCTTTGTCGAGTCTCTTTGGATCTTTGTGAAGGCCTAGTCTCCAACGGTCGATCACAATTCGAAAAATATAATTACAAAATTACATAAATCGATTCCTCAACCTTCTGAGTTGTCTGAGGATTTCGATGAATTCAGAAAGGAGCAATATGTTTTGTGTACTTTAGGCAAAAATAGGAGAAACGGAAGATACCACGGACGACAGATCCAACGAGTGGATGTACATGCCTTCTACTAATTAATTAAACTATCCGGTCAACCCCCGGGCAATTAATACAAGCATTCATCCATAATTCCTCGACAATCCTGAGGCTTTAAAAACAAATTTAAAACCATAGAACCAACCATCAATTAAGCACAAGCACATAAAAGGGTGGCCATAATAGTGGATTAACTACTTCCTGCAAAACCAAGTTATGCAAATAATCCAATATATTTGGCTGCGCTTGAGCACACATAGACAATTTAAGCAGTTTAATCCGGATCTTTGTACATAACGGATTAACCTCAAGCTATGATACCAATTGTTGGGACATATGAGGATCTCGATATGCACAAATCACGGACAAACATTCAACATAAACCTATGCGCAGCGGATCTAAAGGTTCGATGAAGAAAACTTACTGCTTAAAATTTATGTAGATCTGGCTGGCCCGAACAATTGAACGCAAATCAAATCTTCTCGGAGTCGAACAAACTTGACCAATCCAGGAAGCTGACGTCACGGCGAAGTCAACGGTGTTGACCGGTCGGAAAATGGAGGAGTCACGCGCTCTCACGCGTGTCTGCAAGCTCCAGCGATTGCTTCCTTCCGGCGGCGTGTGGCGGCGCATGCGGCGACGATTGGCGGCGATCTCGACGACGATCTCTTCGTCTCGTCATCCTGGTCATCGTGGTATGGTCACTTGCTGGTTTTGGTCTCCGGTTTGGATGTATGATTGGAATCTCTATATACCTTAAGATCTTCTACTGTATTCTCAAACAGCTATCTAGATCTTGTATCAGTGGAGCACAAGAAATAGAACTCCTTGGAAAGAGAGAGAGAGAGAGAGGCGGACGAAATATAGAGCTGATGGGATTGTCTCTTATCTTCCAAGAGCCTAATGCTGTATATATAGAGCTACAACTGTAATATCCCATTTAGTTATTAGTAATAAGTATTAGTTTATCTTCAAAACCAAGAGATTTTGAGGGTAAATAAGTTTATAAATTAAAGTTTTTAAGCCACACGGGTCGTGTCACAAGTGACACGGGTCGTGTGGAGTTACACGAGTCGTGTCACAAGTGACACGAGTCGTGTGGCTCAAGATGCTATCAAAGTGTTGTTTCGGCTTTGTGACACGAGTCGTGTCACTAAGTGACACGAGTCGTGTGAGGTCACACGAGTCGTGTCACTAGGTGACACGGGTCGTGTTGCCGACAAAAATTCAGATTTTTGAGATTTTGCATTTAATGCCAACCAATATGATTTTCTAGCTATTAATTATGTTAGCTGATAATGTGAATTGTTAGGTGAGGATTTATTTAAGTTGATTAAATTTTAGAAGTTTAAATTGTTTATTTTGTTAATTTTTACACTTCAAATAGTTTATTCCACAATTTTGCCTATAAATAGAGGGCTTCAAAATCAGAAATTTCACACCAAAAATATTTTAAAGTTATATAAGTGCTTAAGGAGTAGAGTGATAA
The DNA here is from genome assembly GCA_902706635.1 of Striga hermonthica. Classification (NCBI taxonomy): domain Eukaryota; kingdom Viridiplantae; phylum Streptophyta; class Magnoliopsida; order Lamiales; family Orobanchaceae; genus Striga; species Striga hermonthica. The sequence goes on from CACSLK010020534.1 coordinate 5,444, forward strand.
TTATAGTGGAGGGAGGAAATTTTGAAGTGGAAGGAAGAAATTTTCAAGAGCAAGTCCTTGAAGGAGGTAATTCATTTATGTGAAAATTCATATTAAGTTCATAGTCATCTTGAATTCATAAGTTGTTAGTATACATGTTTAAGTTTTATGATTGTTTTAAAAAGTTCAAGTTCTAGCATGTTTTCAAGTTCAAGTTTTCAAGAAAAAGGTAATTATTTATCTTAACTTCATGTTTTATATGAGTTAAGTATATATGTTGATAAATATGAAGTTGAAATTATAATGGAGTTTATGAATTCAATGAGTTTAAGATATGTGTAATAATGAGAATAAGAATTAAGTTGTTTTAAGTTGAGATATAGATTGAGCATATTATTGGATTGAGTTTAAGTTGAGAATGAATAGAATTTACATGTTATCACCTTCATTACATATTAGAATGTAAATTCTTATAGTAGTAATGAGTAATTCTTGTGTAGATGAGGAGTATTTATGAACAAGAATTGAGTTATTTGAGATGTTATAATTTGAGATAAAGGTTTTGAAGTTAGCATGCAAAGTGAATTTCATGATATTAAGTTGAGAATTTAATGTGTTACTACAATTAGATGGCATATATTATGTATTTCATGGTAAAGTTTCAAGAGTAATTGATTTGAAATTTCTCATACTATTAAGTGATGAGTAAAGTGATCAAGTTTTAGTTTAATATGTTGAGAATACAATTTTATATAATTGTTTTAAGTTTTGCTTAGTAATATCATGAATTAAGTGTTATGATTTGATGTTAGGATAATATTAGAATTAAGTTATACTTTTCATTACCAAGTTCAAGACAAGTTTAATAGTTTATAAATCATGTATTTGATGTTGGAATAAGTTGAACATGTTGAGTTATTTTTCACTTATAAGATATATGAGAATAAGTTAATGATTTTAAAGACATGATTTATATGAGTATTGATTGAGTTTTAGTTGAATGTGTTAAGAAGACAATTCTATGAATTGTTTTAAGAATAGTATATTGATATTATAATATGGTTTTGATGAGTTTTAAGTTACCATTTTTATTTATATGTAAGTTTAAGATAAGGTTTGAATCATGAATTTGTGTATGTGGAATTTAGTTATTTTTACTTTCAAGTTTTTTAAATGGTATATGAGTTTATACTAACATCTAAGTTTCAAAATCATGATTCATGTAGTTTAAGTTCGGTATTAAGTAAAAGTTTAAGAATTTAAGATGTTCAATGAATTAATGTTCATTTGAGCTATAGCCGAAATTATCTTTAAGATTCGGATAAGTTATCAATTAAAGTTCAGAATCCAAAAGTACTATTGAGAATACTATGAGCATAGTACTTAGTAAATTTGTTTATATTTTTATGTAGTTGCAGATACAGCTACCAGTACAGCACTTACAGTTTTCAAAAGTTTTCAAGAAAGAAAGGTGGGAACCCAGACTGGGTACTACATTGAGTATAATAGCTATTATCATGTTCGAGGTATGTATAAAGTTAAGTAAAGTATTAAGCTCGCTCAGTCAAGACTGGGTTCTGTGGGAGGCGACCCCCAGAATGTGATCACATGAGAACCGGCCCAAGTTACCGGTAGTTGCAAAGTTCAAGTTAAAGTTACCGGTCAGATACCGGAAGATTAAGCTCAGATATATATACCAAAGATCATGATATTGATATTATTATTAATGTTTACTTCAGTATGGGTTTTTGCAGAGTACAGTGGATTAGTACTCACGCCCCACTATTATCATTTTTCAGGAAATAAAGACGGTGCGCAGGTGTGAGGAGTTGTGGTGGTCGTGGATGTGAATAAGTTTTTATTGAGAATTTTCAATAAGGTTTCGGTTTGTAAACCACGCTTGTAAGATATTCCGCTACGTTTCTTTAAGATTTGAACAAGTGTGATTTTAAAGGTTGATTTATCAAGATGATTGTATGAACTGCTAGGTTTTATATTTGTTCAATGTTTAAAATCTGTTTTATTTATGTCTAACTTAGTTGTTAGATAAAGTTTAAGTAAACAGATTTTTAAAGTAGATAAGTTAGTAGCATCCCGAGTTAAAAAGGTTTCGAAAAATTTATAAGTATTTTGAAATAAGTTACGAAAAATTTACTCTGATAAGCGGGGTGTTACAACAGCAGGGACCCTAAGGAGAATAGGATAAAGGCTTCTAATATATTAATACTGTGGAACAACCCCACAATTAATATATTAATAATATTAAAGTCCACCACAATAATATTATTGCACTCCCTTCACATATCCCAAATTACATTTGAGACTCCTAATTATAATTATCCGATTTACCTCCCCATGTTTAAGATATAATGTCCATTAATTAATTCGATCACTAATAATCAAGAATTAATTAATATATTATATTACCGAAGCTAGCGCTCGCTCATAGCATTCATATTATGCCGGAATAAATCCACCTGCAGGGTTTAGCATAATATTCCTTCATGAACTCACTTCGGGGACATCATCATACTAACGCACATGGTGACCGTAAATATCCTAATAGCACATCGAACACATAATGTCATTACCCAATTCATTAAGTATGTCGGCCCGGCATGGATCTCACCCAAAGAATCAAAGCAACAATAATTATGTGCACATGCCTATTTAATATCTTACGGGTTAAGAGCAAGCAATAATTAACTGAGGCCTAGTTTGTTTACGACGATCAGTATAAAACGAACATCCCTCTCTGGGATCCTGTTCAATACATAAATGTACTAGTGCAACTAATCGGTCAAGACAAACCGTACGGTTGACACTACAACGGTTCCGATGGGTTGTTCAATTCCATCTAGGTTGTGAACCAATGATTCTTGTTTCGCAAGTAACTGATATAGTGATCTTCGGTACTCCCGATGACGACCCACTTATCTATATGCAAAACAACAGAACGTGGAACTTATTTAACCAAACATAATTCTCATTCATCAAGAAATAACAAGTGTAATATCCACTACAGCAAAGCTTAAGTATATAACACCAATAGCAACGTCTCCGGAAAGGCTTGTTTTCGAACAGGGGACCCTTATTTGACGTGGATAATATATATTTATCGCTCCATCGTGTTTTGAAGCAAATGGTACACGTTTAAGAAAGTCGAGGAAAATAAGGGTAAATAGGGGCAAGTACAAAAAATATAAGCAACGTCTCAGGAAAGACTTGTTTTCAAACACGGCACTATTACTTGATTTGGATAACATATTTATCGCCCCATCGTGTTTTGAAGCAAAATGGTACACAATTAAAAAAGTTGAGGAAAATAAGGGTAAATAGAGGCAAGTACGAAAAATGTAAGCAACGTCTCCGGAAAGACTTGTTTTCGAAAACCACACCATTATTTGATGTGGATAACATATATTCATCGCCCCATCGTGTTTTGAAGCAAAATGGTACACTTTTAAGAAAGTCGAGGAAAATAAGGGTAAATAGGAGCAAGTACGAAAAATCTAAGCAGCATCTCCAGAAAGACTTATTTTCGAACATGGCACCATTATTTGATGTGGATAACATATATTTATCGCCCCATCGTGTTTTGAAGCAAAATGGTTAAAGTTAAAAAAGTCGAGGAAAATAAGGGTCAATAGAGGCAAATACGAAAAATGTGAGCAACGTCTCTGGAAAGAATTGTTTTCGAGCACGACACCATTATTTGATGTGGATAACATATATTTATCGCCCCATCGTGTTTTGAAGCAAAATGGTACAATTTTTTTAAAGTCGAGGAAAATAAGGGTAAATAGGGGCAAGTACGAAAAATGTAAGCAACGTCTCTGAACGACTTGTTTTCGAACACGACACCATTATTTGATGTTGATAATATATATTTATCGTCCCTTCGTGTTTTGAAACAAAACAGTACACGTTTAATAAATTCGAGGAAAATAAGGGTAAATAGGGGCAAGTACGAAAAATGTAAGCAACGTCTCCGGAAAGACTTGTTTTCGAACAGGGGACCATTATTTGATGTGGATAACATATATTTATCGCCCCATCGTGATTTGAAACAAAATTGTACACGTTTAAGAAAGTCGAGGAAAATAAGGGTAAATAGGGGCAAATACGAAAAATGTAAGCAACTTCTCCGGAAAGACTTGTTTTCGAACCCGACACCATTATTTGATGTGGATAACATATTTATTGCCCCATCGTGTTTTGAAGCAAAATGGTACACAGTTTAAAAAGTCAAGGAAAATAAGGGTAAATAGAGGCAAGTGCGAAAAATGTAAGCAACGTCTCCGGAAAGACTTGTTTTCGAGCACGACACCATTACTTGATGTGGATAACATATATTTATCGTCCCATCGTGTTTTGAAGCAGAATGGTAAACGTTTAATAAAGCCGAGGAAAATAAGGGTAAATAGGGACAAGTACGAAAAATGTAAGCAACATCTGCGGAAAGACTTGTTTTTTAATAGGGCACCATTACTTGATGTGGATAACATATATTTATCTCCTCATCGTGTTTTGAAGCAAAACGGTACATGTTTAAGAAAGTCGAGGAAAATAAGTGTAAATAGGGGCAAGTACGAAAAATGTAAGTAACGTCTCCGGAAAGACTTGTTTTCGAACAGGGGACCCTTATTTGATGTGGATAACATATATTTATAGCCCCATCGTGTTTTGTAACAAAATGGTATACATTTAATAAAGTCGATGAAAATAAGAGTAAATAGGGGCAAGTACGAAAAATGTAAGCAACGTCTCCGGAAAGACTTGTTTTCGTACAGGGCACCATTATTTGATGTGGATAACATATATTTATCTCCTCATCGTGTTTTGAAGCAAAATGGTACACGTTTAAGAAAGTCGAGGAAAATAAATAGGGGCAAGTACGAAAAATGCAAGCAACGTCTCCGGAAAGACTTGTTTTGGAACAGGGGACCATTATTTGATGGGGATAACATATATTTATCGCCCCATCGTGTTTTGAAGCAAAACGGTATACATTTGAGAAAGTCGAGTAAAATAAGGGTAAATAGGGGCAAGTACGAAAAATGTAAGCAACGCCTCCGGAAAGACTTGTTTTCGAACACGGGACCATTATTTGATGTAGATAATATATATTTATCGCCCCATCGTGTTTTGAAGCAAAACCGTACACGTTTTATAAAGTCGAGGAAAATAAGGGTAAATAGGGGTAACTACGAAAAATGTAAGCAACGTCACCGGAAAGAATTGTTTTCGAACACGACACCATTATTTGATGTGGATAATATATATTTATCGCCCCATCGCGTTTTGAAGCAAAACAGTACAAGTTTAATAAAGTCGAGGAAAATAAGGGTAAATAGGGGCAAGTATGAAAAATGTAAGCAACGTGTCCGGAAAGGCTTGTTTTCGAACGGAGGACCATTATTTGATGGGGATAACATATATTTATCTTCCCATCATGTTTTGAAGCAAAAGGGTACACTTTTAAGAAAGTCGAGAAAAATAAGGGTAAATAGGAGCAAGTACGAAAAATGCAAGCAACGTCTCCGGAAAGACTTATTTTCGAACAGGGCACCATTATTTGATGTGGATAACATATATTTATCTCCTCATCGTGTTTTGATGCAAAATGGTACACGTTTAAGAATGTCGAGGAAAATAAATAGGGGCAAGTACGAAAAATGTAAGCAACGTCTCTAGAAAGACTTGTTTTCGGACAGGGAACCATTATTTGATGGGGATAGCATATATTTATCTTCCCTCGTGTTTTGAAGCAAAACGGTACACGTTTAAAAAAGTCGAGAAAAATAAGGGTAAATAGGGGCAAGTACAAAAAATGTAAGCAACGTCTCCGGAAAGACTTGTTTTCGAACAGGGGACCATTATTTGATGTAGATAACATATATTTATCGCCCCATCGTGTTTTAAAGCAAAATGGTACACGTTTTATAAAGTCGAGAAAAATAAGGGTAAATAGGGGCAACTACGAAAAATGTAAGCAACGTTTCCGGAAAGACTTGTTTTCGAACAGGGGACCATTATTTGCTGGGAATAACATATATTTATCTTCCCATCATGTTTTGAAGCAAAAGGGTACACTTTTTAGAAAGTCGAGAAAAATAAGGGTAAATAGGAGCAAGTACGAAAAATGCAAGCAACGTCTCCGGAAAGACTTGTTTTTGAACATGGCACCATTATTTGATGTGGATAACATATATTTATCGCCCCATCGTGTTTTGAAGCAAAATGGTACACGTTTTATAAAGTCGAGGAAAACAAGGGTAAATAGGGGCAACTACGAAAAATGTAAACAACGTCTCCAGAAATGCTTGTTTTCGAACAGGGGACCATTATTTGATGTGGATAACATATATTTATCGCCCCATCATGTTTTGAAGCAAAAGGGTACACTTTTAAGAAAGTCGAGAAAAATAAGGGTAAATAGGAGCAAGTACGAAAAATGCAAGCAACGTATCCGGAAAGACTTGTTTTCGAACATGGCACCATTATTTGATGTGGATAACATATATTTATCGCCCCATTGTGTTTTGAAGCAAAACGGTATATGTTTTATAAAGTCTAGGAAAATAAGGGTAAATAGAGGCAAGTACGAAAAATGTAAGCAACGTCTCCAGAAAGACTTGTTTTCGAGCACGACACCCTTATTTGATGTGGATAACATATATTTATCGCCCCATCGTGTTTTGAAGCAAAAGGGTACCATTTTAAAGTCGAGGAAAATAAGGTTAAATAGGGGCAAGTACGAAAAATGTAAGCAACGTATCCGGAAAGACATGTTTTCGAACAGGAGACCAATATTTGATGGGGATAACATATATTTATCTCCCCATCGTGTTTTGAAGCAAAACGGTACTCGTTTAAGAAAGTCGAGGAAAATAAGGTTAAATAGGGGCAAGTACAAAAAATGTAAGCAACGTCTCAAGAAAGACTTGTTTTCAAACACGACACAGTTATTTGATTTGGATAACATATTTATCGCCCCATCGTGTTTTGAAGCAAAACGAACACAGTTAAAAAAGTCGAGGAAAATCAGAGTAAATAGAGGCAAGTACGAAAAATGTAAGCAACGTCTCCGGAAAGACTTGTTTTCGAACACGACACCATTATTTGATGTGGATAACTTATATTCATCGCCCCATCGTGTTTTGAAGCAAAATGTACACTTTTAAGAAAGTCGAGGAAAATAAGGGTAAATAGGGGCAAGTACGAAAAATGTAAGCAACGTCTCCTGAAAGACTTGTTTTCGTACACGACACCATTATTTGATGCGGATAACATATATTTATCGCCCCATCGTATATTGAAGCAAAACGGTACACTTTTAAGAAAGTCGAGGAAAATAAGGGTAAATAGGAGCAAATACGAAAAATGTAAGCAACATCTCTAGAAAGACTTTTTTTCAAACATGGCACCATTATTTGATGTGGATAACATATATTTATCGCCCCATCGTGTTTGGAAGCAAAATGGTACACAGTTAAAAAAGTCGAGGAAAATAAGGGTAAATAGAGGCAAGTACGTAAAATGTAAGCAACATCTCCGGAAAGAATTGTTTTCGAGCACGACACCATTATTTGATGTGGATAACATATATTTATCGCCTCATCGTGTTTTGAAGCAAAACGGTTCACGTTTAATAAAATCGAGGAAAATAAGGATAAATGGGGGCAAGTACGAAAAAATGTAAGTAGCGTCTCCGGAAAGACTTGTTTTCGAACACGACACCATTATTGATGTGGATAATATATATTTATCGCCCCATCGTGTTTTGAAGCAAAACAGTACACATTTAATAAAATTGAGAAAAATAAGGGTAAATGGGGGCAAGTATGAAAAATGTAAGCAACGTCTCCGAAAAGTCTTGTTTTCGAACAGGGGACCATTATTTAATGTGGATAACATATATTTATCGCCCCGTCGTGATTTGAAGCAAAATTGAACACGTTTAAGAAAGTCGAGGAAAATAAGGGTAAATAGGGGCAAGTACGAAAAATGTAAGAAACACCTCAGGAAAGACTTGTTTTCGAACGCGGCACAGTTATTTGATTTGGATAACATATTTATCGCCCCATCGTGTTTTGAAGCAAAACGAACACAGTTAAAAAAGTCGAGGAAAATAATGGTAAATAGAGGCAAGTACGAAAAATGTAAGCAACGTCTCCGGAAAGACTTGTTTTCGAACACGACACCATTATTTGATGTGGATAACATATATTCATCGCCCCATCGTGTTTTGAAGAAAAATGGTACACTTTTAAGAAAGTCGAGGAAAATAAGGGTAAATAGGGGCAAGTATGAAAAATGTATGCAACGTCTCCGGAAAGACTTGTTTTCGGACACGACACCATTATTTGATGTGGATAATATATATTATCGCCTCATTGTGTTTTGAAGCAAAACGGTACACGTTTAAGAAAGTCGAGGAAAATAAGGGTAAAAAGGGGCAAGTACAAAAATGTAAGCAACGTCTCCGGAAAGACTAGTTTTCGAACACAACACCATTATTTGATGTGGATAACATATATTTATCGCCTCATCGGTTTTTGAATCAAAATGATACACGGTTTAGAAAGTCGAGGAAAATAAGGGCAAATAGGGGCAAGTACGAAAAATGTAAGGAACGTCTCCGGAAAGACTTGTTTTCGAACACGACACCATTACTTGATGTGGATAACATATATTTATCGCCTTATCGTGTTTTGAAGCAAAACGGTACACGTTTAAGAAAGTCGAGGAAAATAAGGGTAAATAGGGGCAAGTACGAAAAATGTAAGATATGTCTCCGGAAAGACTTGTCGAACACGACATCATTATTTGATGTGGATAACATATATTTATCGCCCCATCGTGTTTTGAAACAAAATGGTACACGCTTAATAAAGTCGATGAAAATAACAGTAAATAGGGGCAAGTACGAAAAATGTAAGCAACGTCTCCAGAAAGACTTGTTTTCGAACACGGCACCATTCTTTGATGTGGATAACATAAACTCATCTTCTCATCGTGTTTTGAAGCAAAACGGTACACGTTTAAGAAAGTCGAGGAAAATAAGGGTAAATAGGGGCAAGTACGAAAAATGCAAGCAACGTCTCCGGAAAGACTTGTTTTCGAACAGGGGACCACTATTTGATGTGGATAACATATATTTATCGCCCCATCGTGTTTTGAACCAAAATGATACATGTTTAATAAAGTCGAGGTAAATAAGGGTAAATAGGGGCAAGTACTAAAAATGTAAGCAGCGTCTCCGGAAAGGCTTGTTTTCGAACAGGGGACCCTTATTTGATGTGGATAATATATATTTATCGCCCCATCGTGTTTTGGAGCAAATAGTACACATTTAAGAAAGTCGAGGAAAATAAGGGTAAATAGGGGCAAGTAAAAAAAATATAAGCAACGTCTCAGGAAAGACTTGTTTTCAAACACGGCACTATTACTTGATTTGGATAACATATTTATCGCCCCATCGTGTTTTGAAGCAAAATCGTACACAGTTAAAAAAGTTGAGGAAAATAAGGGTAAATAGAGGCAAGTACGAAAAATGTAAGCAACGTCTCCGGAAAGACTTGTTTTCGAAAACCACACCATTATTTGATGTGGATAACATATATTCATCGCCCCATCATGTTTTGAAGCAAAATGGTACACTTTTAAGAAAGTCGAGGAAAATAAGGGTAAATAGGAGCAAGTACGAAAAATGTAAGCAGCGTGTAACACCCCGCTATTTGTAATACATCAGAGTGCGCGATTTTTCGCAAATTTTCTG
>CACSLK010020536.1:19372-35387 GCA_902706635.1 Striga hermonthica
GGGACTAGGAGATGTGACGACTAATTACCGGAAAGGTGTGATGAAGTTCGAGGCCGGTGATCAGCTCGTTACCTTGAAGTCTAGTGAGGGAGCAACCAAGGAGGTTGGTCTGAAAAACGTAGAGAAAGTGTGGCTGTAATGCCCCGCTTAATTGTGAAATATTTGTGATTATTTGTTTATTTATTTATTTCATTAATATTATTATTAGTGTTATGTTACTATTAAATGCCTAGTTATTATTATTATTATTATTATTATTATTATTAAATGTCTAAATTGCCTAAATTTGATTATGTATTTAAATGCTTATTATTATTATATAAATATTATTGTGTATATAATATAATATATATATATATATATATATATATATATATATGTCCCGGTGTTATTTTAATTTATCGTGCTATTATCGAGCTCCGAATATTGATTATTAATTAAGCAAGAAGTCGGCCCGTGAGCCTCGAACCCATACTCGCGCTCTCCAGGCCAAGGACCCGCGCCCCTAAATCCATATCCGGTCCGACCCGTTCTTGTTTACTTAGATGGGAAGTCTTCTAACCCTAAGCTCGAGACTATATAATCGTGAGATTATTTTTCCCCTCATCTTAATATTCACCCCGCAGCTATCACATATCTCTCTCCCTCTGCGCGACCAACAAGAGAAACAGCAGAAAATTTCTTTCGATCATCGTCACCCTCATACATTGTGCAATAGAGGAGATAAACCTCAAAACTCATCAATCCCTCGGCTCAGATCGCGAATTGGAGGAAAAAAAAAAGAAAAAGAAAAAAAAATAAAGGGAATCGAATAAAAAAAAAAACAGATCATAGAGAAAGAGAGGAATACCTGCTATCATCAACGTCGGGCCATCACCATCCTATCTTTACAGCAAGTCGCAGCTTCACCAACATCACCACGCTCCATCTGGTCATCATCCTGCTGCTCGCCATCATAAACCTCCACGCACAGACGACCACGTACAATGATTTCGGCGAGAAGCTCTCCTTGGCGTGAGTAGACCACCCTCAGCCACCATCACGCGTAGACGTCGCTGCTTCTTGGCGAGGTTCTGCCATCACCACCTCCGTTGCTGTCCAGCGAGCAGTCCCGGTGAGCATCCCTCCGGCGACTCTTTTCTTCCGGCCACCATCCCCGTCGAGTGTCGTCGAGTTCCGTCGGAGTTTTGAACGTTACTGTCGGGTCCCGTATATTGCTGCCCGGCCCCCGCTGATCACTCACACCCCCCGTCGGTGACCCGAGCTTTGCCGTCGAGCCCCCTCGGTGCATTCGTTAAGCCGTTTCAGCCCTGTTTTGATTCTTTCGTTCGAACGTGTTCCGAGAACGGTACCTAGGCTCGAACCCCGTCTCGTTTAATTTCGTGAGTGGTGTTATTATGATATATTACATGCTGAGTTGCTGAACGTATAAAATACGAGTCAATTACGTGCTTTGGATATGTTATTGTGTCGTATATTGTATTTATATGGGTTTTGGATATCAAAGTGATTGCCGTCACTTTGGTTTATTGTCGAACTGAGTTTCGAGTAGTATTTTTCGTGGAAATCCTAGAGATATAGGTACTTGGAGTTGTCCTCGAGTTATTGGTTTTGGTTTGGGATCGTTTCGATGTGTTTATGCCGAGTTATGAATTTTCTAAACCGAGTATGCTGCTGAATCGTAATTAATTCATGATAAATCGTGTGGTTGTCTAAATACCGTGAAATTTTATATGTGATGTCCTGTAATTATTTTATAATTCGTGTAAAAGTTTCATGTCAGAAACTCCATCTGTAGCTATTTTAATTAATTGAATCGGTTTCTGGTCAGAATTTTGTAAAATTCATTAAAATCGTACACTAAGTGTTTTGAGCTGAAACTTTGAGGAGTATTTTATTTTGTGGTAATCTGTGTTGTGTCAAAAGTTTGGATTAAAATTCGAAGTGTAACTATATGAACTATTAATGTCGGGTTTTGACACTATTTTTGCTTAAATTATTTAAAAATGCTCCCAGATGAATTTAGGGCTGAAACTTGGTGAGATTATGTGTTTTTGTATGCCTTGTGATGTGGTAAAGTTTTAGGTTGATTGGTTGAGTCTAACTCTGGATTCTGAATTTTATTTATTTTGGAGTCTTAATGCTCGGTTATCCGTTGCTTAGGTTCGGATTGGATTTTATTGATGTTGGCATGATTTATGTGTATTACCTGAGGTATATGAGTCATGTTCATGTCTAGTAGTCACCCCATTGTACTTAACTAGGTCAAGGAATCCACGAGTCACTTAGTCGATATAATTTCGACTAAGTATATGTGCCTTGTGTGTTGTTTCATATTGGATAGTCAGTTGATAGGCTATTATAATTGTTGTAGGTTCATCGAGCTGAAATTTTGCCATTGTTCCTTCAACCCTGTGTTTGGCTATATCTCGGTATCCAGGTGGGTTATTCAAAATTTGTCTATACCTTGAATGATAATTGCTTTATTTATGTGGGTATGATCAACGTATGCATGTGAGCATGTAACCTTCGATGTGAGTTGTACCGGCCGTCGAACGGTTATCCCCGTAGCTATAGAACATACCCCACAAGGGTAATCTCCATGTTTGTCCTTTGCTAAGGACCACGTCATCTGTAAGACCTTGGCAATGTGCCCTTGCCGGTGATAGATATCCTGTCTCAGCACTAGGTGCGTGCTGTGACGGTTGAGCCTCCTGCTGTTTGGGCACCCCATTTATGTTCGCCGAAAGGCATACGAGCAGCAGTCTATTGTTATAGGTGTGCACATGAGAATTACTTTGGTTAGGAGATGGGATATTTATTGACTATGTTCATACAGCGACCATGCCATTTAATTTCTCGTACTATATTATTGTTCATGTGCATAGTAGTGAGCACTACAGTTCACCGTGCTCACTCCCACCTGCTCTTCATGGATGCAGGTTAAGCAGGTGTTGGCTGACGAGACAGAGACGAGTGGTGTTGGTCTTTGACTGACTTCATTTAGTTTATTCCGCATGCTAGTAGACTTGGGTTTATTTATGCTTATTTATGACTTGGAAACTTTGGTATTTATGATTTGTGACTTTAGAATTTTGAGAACTTTGGATTGGGAGATGTTCCCTTATGAACAATTTGGATGAACTTGAGATTTATGAAAACATTTTATTTATGATTTACGTTATTTATGTGATTTAGTTCGAGTAGCGCCACTGATTTATGAAAAGAAATCTGAAAAAATTTAAGTTGACTTTTGACTTTCATCAAAATAAAAGTGGGGCATTACAGTTTGGTATCAGAACCAGTCTGCGTTTCTGTAGACTGCTCAACGTGATTTATGTGCATTTATGAATATATGAGTGTACACATTGACCACTCGTCTTCGTCATGCGCACCGCTTGAGGTATGTAAGTCGTAAATAATGCTGAGATTATTTATGAGATGATTGTTTATTTAAATTATGTGTTATGTCTTGGGGCTTAGGAAAATCTATCCACCTTCGATTGGCTTGAACTCTAGTATTTGTTGGCGAACTCTAGAATTGTGGCATATATATATGAGTATTATGTCGTATTAAGCTCGGGCTTTGGCAGTTCTTTCGCTAAAAAGTGCTGCTTAGTGTCTTCAGAACAAGACCATTATCGATAGCAGGACTAACTAGGGATGACTTGAATCGACTGTGGAGGAAGTAAATCGTGGACTCGTGTAGCCACAACAGTCTTGCTTTCTTTTCCTAAGTTGTTGATTTCTCGGAAACTTTGCAGACCTCCATTTATTTTTCTTTCGCGTGGCAGACAATTTTGAATTGTGTTTGAGACTCCTTTATTCTTCTCAATTTCAGTACTTTGGAATTTTATTTGCCTTCTCTTCCTTTGCATGGGATGAGATTTCAGATAGAGTTAAACATTTTAATTCTTTGATGATTCTTATCTATCCTCGTAAGTTGACAAATCTTGTTTTGTGATGCTTCTAATTCAATATGAAGTTGGGGAGTCGAGAAGTGTTGTTCCACTTTAAAAGATTTTGAGAATCTTTTTAAGGAGGGTAGCCGTGCTTGGTGCAGTCATAGTGAAGTACATGGCTGTCTTCGCTTTTGATATTCGAAATTGTTGAAGCTCATTTAGGACTACCGGCACGGTTAGCTACTTGAGCAAGAGCTGACGTGACGGCCGACACTGTTTGTTGGAAGAGTCAGATGAGCCAAGCGTTTCATTATTCGGTAGTGAACGCTATGTTTGGGATTATTCCCGGCTGAGGAACCGATCCTCGTTTCTTTGGGTAGATTTACCCGACCTCTATCGTTGTTTGTTCGATGGAGACTGTGTTGATCAGGGAAGGTGGTGAACTTGGAACTCGGTTTATGCCTTATTAATTTTTGAGACCCTTGGAACTATTGAAGTTGTTCTATACCTACATGATGGGGGAAATCGTTTTTGATTTAAACTCCAAATTGTTGTCGTTCGAAAATTTTGTGAAAAACCCTTTTTCCTTCCAGTTAGCTTGGAAATATTTACCTTTGATTTGGAGAAGTTCTTCTCAATACCTCGAACCCAAGCCGGCCCTGGCCGGGTGTAGCCACGCGAAGTGGTGGCCGAGCACGCATGTCCGTGCTGAGAGACGTGAAGCTAGTGCACAGCCGACCGTTGACTCGTACGTGACCTGCAGCCGCCATCACCGAACGCCAAACTCACCACATGCCAGTACGTACGGCCAAACCCTGACCTTATAGTTGGTCTCCGAACAGGTACACACCCCCCTCCCAGCGTCCCGCTTATGCAGCGCCAGCGAGTGTGCCACCACTCGGGGGACAGTGCATCGACCATACTGTTGATTCATTTTGAACCGTTCAACCAGTTTCAGTACCAGAATGTGTTGGGAAAGTCCTTGAACTTTGTCTTCTGAACCTTGAACCGAGAGATCCAAGTTCCACTGAACCAATGTATGAATTCTCTAAATCACTTAATTCTCGATTAAGTGAGTTTTGTCGATTATTGCTTAGCCGTGAGAGGGATGTCCCTCGAGACGGCAGAAATTTGAGGTGTTGCATTGTCGAGCGGAGTCTCGAGTCTCGATTGGAGACCATGTAATCACCGTGAGATTGACGTTGGTATAAATGTCTTCCTGAAGGTCGCACCACTGAGGGGTGTGGTTCGCTTCGGGAAGAAGGGGAAGCTTCGGCCTCGCTTTATCGGACCCTTTCAGAATCTCGCACGAGTCGAAGACTTGGCCTACCGGTTAGCTTACCGCATGTGTTGTCGGAGTGTATGACCCCGAACACGTAGTGGACTTCGTCGAGTTGCAGGTCGAGTGAGGCCTTACCTATGAGTAGGTACCGGTGTTCGTACTGGACCGGAAGGTTCATCAGCTGAGGACCTGGGCAGTTGATCTTGTCGAGGTGCAATGAAACTGGCACGGCAAGTCCGAGGCGACTGGGGAGACTGAAAACCGGATTAGGAGGAGATATCCGAACTTCATGTTTGATGTGGTATGTTAAAGTTTGGATGTTTTTAGTTTCGAATTCCGAGGACGGAATTCCTTTTAAGGTGGGTAGACTGTAATGTCCCGCTTAATTCTGAAATATTTGTGATTATTTGTTTATTTATTTATTTCATTAATATTATTATTAGTGTTATGTTACTATTAAATGCCTAATTATTATTATTATTATTATTATTATTATTATTATTATTAAATGTCTAAATTGCCTAAATTTGATTATGTATTTAAATGCTTATTATTATTATATAAATATTATTGTGTATACAATATAAATATATATATATATGTCCCGGTGTTATTTTAATTTATCGTGCTATTATCGAGCTCCAAATATTGATTATTAATTAAGCAAGAAGTCGGCCCGTGAGCCTCGAACCCATACTCGCGCTCTCCAGGCCAAGGACCCGCGCCCCTAAATCCATATCCGGTCCGACCCGTTCTTGTTTACTTAGATGGGAAGTCTTCTAACCCTAAGCTCGAGACTATATAATCGTGAGATTATTTTTCCCCTCATCTAAATATTCACCCCGCAGCTATCACATATCTCTCTCCCTCTGCGCGACCAACAAGAGAAACAACAGAAAATTTCTTTCGATCATCGTCACCCTCATACGTTGTGCAATAGAGGAGATAAACCTCAAAACTCATCAATCTCTTGGCTCAGATCGCGAATTGGAGGAAAAAAAAAAGAAAAAGAAAAAAAGTAAAGGGAATCGAATAAAAAAAAAAACAGAGCATAGAGGAAGAGAGGAATACCTGCTATCATCAACGTCGGGCCATCACCATCCTCTCTTTACAGCAAGTCGCAGCTTCACCACCATCACCACGCTCCATCTGGTCATCATCCTGTTGCTCGTCATCATAAACCTCCACGCACAGACGACCATGTACAACGATTTCGGCGAGAAGCTCTCCTTGGCGTGAGTAGACCACCCTCAGCCACCATCACGCGTAGACGTCGCTGCTTCCTGGTGAGGTTCTGCCATCACCACCTCCGTTGCTGTCCAGCGAGCAGTCCCGGTGAGCATCCCTCCGGCGACTCTTTTCTTCCGGCCACCATCCCCGTCGAGTGTCGTCGAGTTCCGTCGGAGTTTTGAACGTCGCTGTCGGGTCCCGTATATTGCTGCCCGGCCCCCGCTGATCACTCACACCCCCCGTCGGTGAACCGAGCTTTGCCGTCGAGCCCCCTCGGTGCATTCGTGAAGCTGTTTCAGCCCCGTTTTGATTCTTTCGTTCGAACGTGTCCCGAGAACGGTACCTAGGCTCGAACCCCGTCTCGTTTAATTTCGTGAATGGTGTTATTATGATATATTACGTGCTGAGTTGCTGAACGTATAAAATACGAGTCAATTACGTGCTTTGGATATGTTATTGTGTCGTATATTGAATTTATATGGGTTTTGGATATCAAAGTGATTGCTGTCACTTTGGTTTATTGTCGAACTGAGTTTCGAGTAGTATTTTTCGTGGAAATCCTAGAGTTATAGGTTCTTGGAGTTGTCCTCGAGTTATTGGTTTTGGTTTGGGATCGTTTCGATGTGTATATGCCGAGTTATGAATTTTCTAAACCGAGTATGCTGCTGAATCGTAATTAATTCATGATAAATCGTGTGGTTGTCTAAATACCGTGAAATTTTATATGTGATGTCCTGTAATTATTTTATAAGTCGTGAAAAAGTTTCAAGTCGAAACTCCATCTGTAGCTATTCTAATTAATTGAATCGGTTTCTGGTCAGAATTTTGTAAACTTCATTAAAATCGTACACTAAGTGTTTTGAGCTGAAACTTTGAGGAGTATTTTATTTTGTGGTAATCTGTGTTGTGTCAAAAGTTTGGATTAAAATTCGAAGTGTAACTATATGAACTATTAATGTCGGGTTTTGACA
Source organism: Striga hermonthica (assembly GCA_902706635.1). NCBI lineage: Eukaryota > Viridiplantae > Streptophyta > Magnoliopsida > Lamiales > Orobanchaceae > Striga > Striga hermonthica. Next base: position 26,758 of record CACSLK010020536.1, read on the forward strand.
CTATTTTTGCTTAAATTATTTAAAAATGCTCCCAGATGAATTTAGGGCTGAAACTTTGTGATATTATCTGTTTTTGTATGCCTTATGATGTGGTAAAGTTTCAGGTTGATTGGTTGAGTCTAACTCTGGATTCTGAATTTTATTTATTTTGGAGTCTTAATGCTCGATTATCCGTTATTTAGGTTCGGATTGGATTTTATTGATGTTGGCATGATTTATGTGTATTACCTGAGTTATATGAGTCATGTTCATGTCTAGTAGTCACCCCATTGTACTTAACTCGGTCAAGGAATCCACGAGTCACTTAGTCGATATAATTTCGACTAAGTATATGTGCCTTGTGTGTTGTTTCATATTGGATAGTCAGTTGATAGGCTATTATAATTGTTGTAGGTTCATCGAGCTGAACTTTTGCCATTGTTCCTTCAACCCTGTGTTTGGCTATATCTCGGTATCCAGGTGGGTTATTCAAAATTTGTCTATGCCTTGAATGATAATTGCTTTATTTATGTGGGTATGATCAACGTATGCATGTGAGCATGTAACCTTCGATGTGAGTTGTACCGGCCGTCGAACGGTTATCCCCGTAGCTATAGAACGTACCCCACAAGGGTAATCTCCATGTTTGTCCTTTGCTAAAAACCACGTCATCTGTAAGACCTTGGCAATGTGCCCTGGCCGGTGATGGATATCCTGTCTCAGCACTAGGTGCGTGCTGTGACGGTTGAGCCTCCTGCTATTTGGGCACCCCATTTATGTTCGCCGAAAGGCATACGAGCAGCAGTCTATTGTTATAGGTGTGCACATGAGAATTACTTTGGTTAGGAGATGGGATATTTATTGACTATGTTCATACAACGACCATGCCATTTAATTTCTCGTACTATATTATTGTTCACGTGCATAGTAGTGAGCACTATAGTTCACCGTGCTCACTCCCACCTGCTCTTCATGGATGCAGGTTAAGCAGGTGTTGGCTGACGAGACAGAGACGAGTGGTGTTGGTCTTTGACTGACTTCATTTAGTTTATTCCGCATGCTAGTACACTTGGGTTTATTTATGCTTATTTATGACTTGGAAACTTTGGTATTTATGATTTATGACTTTAGAATTTTGAGAACTTTGGATTGGGAGATGTTCCCTTATGAACAATTTGGATGAACTTGGGATTTATGAAAACATTTGATTTATGATTTACGTTATTTATGTGATTTAGTTCGAGTAGCGCCACTGATTTATGAAAAGAAATCTGAAAAAATTTAAGTTGACTTTTGACTTTCGTCAAAATAAAAGTGGGGCGTTACAGTGGCGAGGTGGTGGACAGTTGTACGCTGTCGTGGTCGAGCAGACGGGCGAGGAGTTCGAACAGGTGGTCGAGGGGAGGCAGCGCGAGGTGCGTGACTTGCTTGAGGAGTTCGACCAGGTCCTCAACGAGCCCAAAGGATTGCCGCCACACCTAGAGTTCGACCACCGCATACCTCTGGTCGAGGAAGGTCGAGCAGTGCACGTGCATCCGTATCGATACGCACACTTCCAAAAGATGGAGATCGAGCGGCAGGTGGGCGAGATGCTCGAGTCCGGGCTCATCCAGCATAGCTCGAGCCCGTTCTCGTCACCGGTGTTGCTCGCAAAGAAGAAGGACGGAACTTAGCGGACTTGCACGGACTACCGTGCTCTCAATGCGGCTACTGTGAAGGATCGCTTTCCCATTCCGAGCATCGACGACATGCTGGACGAGTTGGTTGGCGCGCGTTACTTCTCCAAACTCGACCTACGCGCGGGCTACCATCAGATCAGATTGGCCAAGGAGGACGTGCCCAAGACGGCTTTTCGCACGCACCAAGGGCACTATGAATATCTCGTGATGCCTTTCGGGTTGTGCAATGCACCGTCGACCTTACAGTTTGCCATGAACTCGATTTTTAAGAGTTACCTACGTAAGTTTGTATTAGTATTCTTTGATGACATTTTGGTGTACTCGAAAACATGGGCAGATCATATCGAGCACTTGCGAATTGTTTTGGGGATTTTGGAGGCTAACTCATTCTACATCAAACCGTCCAAGTGCTCGTTTGCTCAAGAAGTGGTCGAGTACCTCGGGCACTTTATTTCTCATGATGGTGTTAAGGTGGATCCAAGCAAAATTGAGGCGATGGTGGGATGGCCGAAACCCACGAGCTTGACGCAGTTGCGAGGGTTCCTTTGTCTCACGGGCTATTATCGAAAATTCGTGAAGGACTATGGGACCATCGCAAAGCCACTTACGGAGATGACGAAGAAGGGAGCATTCAAGTGGACGGAGGCGAGCGAGAAGGCTTTTGAGGAACTAAAGAAGGCCATGACGACCACACCCGTGCTCGCGATGCCGAGGTTTGATGTGTTGTTCGAGATTCACTCGGATGCGAGCGACATTGGAATCGGAGCGGTTCTAGTACAGGAAGGACGACCCTTGGCTTATCTCAGCAAGGCTCTCAGGCCGGCGCGCTTATGGTTGTCCGCATACGTAAAAGAGATGCTAGCCGTGGTCGAGGCCGTGCGCGTATGGATGTCGTACTTACTTGGGCGACGCTTTCGGATTGTCACGGACCAGCAGCCGCTCAAGCACTTGCTCGAGCAAAGGATCGTGACGCCCGAGCAGCAGAAGTTCGTATCCAAATTGATGGGGTTCGACTTCGAGATAGTGTATCGGCCCGGTCACCAGAACACCGTGGCCGACGCATTATCTCGACGGGAGGACGTGGCCGAGCTCGATGCCGTGACGGGGCCGACGTGGGCCGTTTGGGCTGAGCTTCGGAAAGTGCAAGACGAGGATGCACATTGTCGAGACGTGATCGAGAAGGTGAACGTAGGACACGACGAGGACGAGGACCATGACATGCACGATGGCTTGCTCCTTTATCATGGTCGAGTCGTCGTGCCCGATGCGGGATCGTTGCGCGAGGAAATCATCCGGCACTTCCATGACTCAAAGTTTGGAGGACATTCCGGGGTGTTCCGGACATGGATGAGGATTGCGAGCACTTTTTATTGGCCAGGGCTGAGGGGCAATGTGCGCGACTACGTTGGGCGATGTGATGAGTGCCAACGCACTAAGGCGGACGCACGTCGACCAGGCGGGCTGCTCCAACCTTTGCCGGTCCCCGTGTAACACCCCGCTTATCAGAGTAAATTTTTTTTTTTTTTAAAATTATCTTAACTCGAGATGCTACTAAAACTCATCTTTGTTAAACTAGTATGATAACTTATCTCGTTTATAAAATAAACAAGAAAACTTTCTTAAATAACAAACTTCAAATCACACCAGTTCAAACTTACTATACATAGCGGAAGTCTTTAAGCGTGGCATTTACAAACCGTTGCCTTATTGAATTTCACAAGCACACTTTAATAAACTCACGACTTGATATAAAATCCATTTGTATAAGTGAAATCAAAACTTGAAATACAACCGACACCTCCACAGCTCAGCTCACACCCTCGGCTCGACCCTGTTACCTGAAAATGATAATAGTGGGACGTGAGTACTAATCAACTGTACTCCGTAAAAACTCATACTAAAGCAATCATTGATAATAATTTCAACATCATGATCATAGGTATATATAAGCTTAAACTGAAATCTCCCGACTCTATGTCGGTAACTGAACTGAATCTCTCGGACACTTTGTCCGTATCCTTGTGCACAATCTAATGAAGGCTGGCCTTCACCAAAACTCGGGATGGCATATTAAGTCTACTGCGCCTCCACCCAAAGCGGATAACTCATATACATACCTTTGAACATGATCTAGCTATTATACTCAATGAAATACCCAGGCTGGGTTCCCACCTTTCGTCTTGAACTGATTGAAAACTGAAAGTGTTGTGCTTGTAGCCAAACTTCTCGCTACATAAAAATATAAACAAATATACTAAGTACTATGCTCGACTATTCTAACTCAACTGACAACTCATCCGAATAATATACATGCCATAGCTCGAATAACATAATACATTGAATAAATCAATTTCTTGATGGACTTTATCCAAGTTACTTATTTAACTCATATGGATCATGTTTCATCAATAAAAATGATGCCTATAAGACTTGTAAGTGAAAATACTCAAATTCACATACAAACTCAAATCAACTCATGATTCATAATTTCTTAAACTTACTCCTCATAATAATCAATTTATAACTAAAACTTAATTTACATGCTTGCCAATATATTAATATCAAAACTCATTAACATATTAATCATGTAAAAACTCATACTCTTACACTTAATATGAATCATATTAAACTATCAACTTTAAACTTTATCAACTTATTAACATGATAATTCATATGAATTTCTATTGATAACATGAAATAACTACTAACATGCTAACAAATTAACTCACATCTCATACATGATATCAAAATATAACTTATACTAATCATTGCATAACACATAATTGATTCTCATATCAATATAAGTTCCATAAATCATATTAACATGCTTACTATTAACATGTATTTATCTCAAATACAAGAATGAATTACCTCCTTCAAGGACTTGAGAAAATTGAAAGAAAGACTTGATATGAACTTGAAAGACTTGAACTTGAAATTTGCAAGACTTGAACTTTGAACACCTTTACTCCAAAAGCTTTGCCCTCAAAAATCCTCACTTAACTCTCAATATAACTTTGATAATATAACTTTGGTGTAAAATTTCAAGTCTTGAAGCCTACTATTTATAGGCAAAACTTTTGAATTAAAATATTTAAAATAAAAATCTGATTTCAATCATCATATTGACTATTAACATTAACCATCATCATCATCTCATCAACCTTCACCAATTTCTCATCAACTTTCCAACAATTTCTCATCTAACTATCATCAACTTCTCATCAACTATTAAGACAAGATTAGTCAACACAAACATCAGCTCAACATTTATAATTGACATATAATACATGAATTTACTATAAATTATGATATTAATTATCAATTTCTAACATAATCTATATGCATAATATAATAACACTTTAAAACTCAAATAAATCATAATCTTCACTATAATATCATGCATAATAAAATGATTATAATGAACTATAATTGGCACGAAAACCAAAAAATCGAAAATCTGAAATTTTACTAGTCACACGACTCGTGTCACTTTGCCACACGACTCGTGTGACTTCACACGACTCGTGTCACTTGGTCACACGACTCGTGTGAAAAAGTCGAACTTAAAATTCTGATGCTCCAGACTCACACGACTCGTGTCATTAAGTCACACGACTCGTGTGACTTCACACGACTAGTGTCACTTGGTCACACGACTCGTGTGAAACACCCATAACTAACTTTGAAAAATACCTTGAGCCACACGACTCGTGTCACTTGTGACACGACTCGTGTGACTTCACACGACTCGTGTGGCTACCCACACGACTCGTGTGACTTGAAAAACTTAAAATTCTCAACTTAAAATACTCAATCTTGAAAATTAACTGAAAATAACTGATGAGGGATATTACACCCCGCACGTATTTGGGAGGACATCACCATGGATTTTATCGAGGGGTTTCCACTCTCGAATGGGTTCAATGGAGTCATGGTGGTAGTCGACCATCTTACCAAGTATGCACATTTTATTCCACTTACTCATCCATACACGGCTAAGTCTATAGCAGAATTATTCGTCGAATATGTGATGAAATTGCATGGGGTGCCGAGGTCAATTGTGTCCGACCGAGATCGGATATTTATGAGTAGCTTTTGGTCGGAGTTCTTTAAGTTGCGGGGAACCGAGCTAAGCATGAGCTCAGCTTATCATCCGCAAACCGACGGACAGACAGAGGTGACCAATCGCACGCTCGAGCAGTACCTTAGGTGCTATGTGCATCAATTTCCAAAGCGATGGGAGAATTATTTACCTTGGGCCGAGTATTGGTATAACACCACTTACCATAGCTCGACTAAGGAAACACCGTTCGAGTTGGTGTACGGGCGCAAACCGCCGATTATCGTGAGTTACTCGATGGGGAGCGCCGTGAACGATGAGGTCGATCGAGAGTTGGTCGAGCGCGACTTGATGTTGTGCGAGCTAAAGCGGATGTTGGAAGGCTCGATCAATAGAATGAAGGCGTACCATGATGGCAAGCAGTGTGACGTGGAGTTCGAGCCCGGGGACTGGGTATACTTAAAGCTGAGGCCGTTTCGGCAAAGGACGGCCGCGCAAAGGGCCGCGACCAAACTCGAAGTTCGATATTACGGGCCTTATAAAATTTTGGCCAAGGTTGGGAAGGTTGCTTATCGACTTGAGTTGCCGTACGATTCCCATATCCATCCGGTCATACACGTCTCACAACTCAAGCAACGACTCGGCGAGATGCTTATGGCAAAGGATCGACTACCCGCAGTCGCACCGGACGGGCAGGTTATGGTGCGGCCAAGCCGCACGATGGAGTATCGACAAGTGAAAAAGGGTGGAAAATATTTTTGGGAGGTGCTCGTCGAATGGGAGGACTTGCCGAGTGAGGACGCGACATGGCAAAGTTGGGACGAGATGCGCGAGATGTTCCCCGATTTCTTCCTTGAGGACAAGGAAGCACTTGAAGGGGACAGGAATGATGCGGACACGACGAGAAGGCTCAAGAATGCAGCGAGTCCCGCGTGGCATGTGCGAAGGAGGCTAAGTCGTCGTGCCGGAGAGGCGCGATACGCGAATGGACAAGCGCGCGCGGAAGATGACGCGCTCGATATTATCGGGGCCGAGCGCGGGGCTGAACACGCAGGCGACGGGGTGCACGCGCGAACTTGCCTAGGCGCGCGAGGATTAGGTGAGCTGCTGGACGCGTGTGCGGGAATGGAAGATGAAGCCCTAGTCCTTGAGCGATTAGGCAATGCGGACGCGGGCAAGGCGGATTGGGGCGCAAGCAAGAAATAAATTAAAAAGCTTGATTAATATTTTATTTCCTTGTTTTCTAGTTTGTTTAGGATACTTAATATTTTATTGTTTTATTAGAGTTATAGTTATATTAGGATTAGATCTAGTTGATGCCTATATAAAGGCCCTTCCTCTTGTTAATTTAATCATTCAGAAATCAATACAAAAATCCGAACTTTTGTTCAAACTCTTTGCTCTAGTTTTCTTCTTGAATTCTTTTGCAATTATAATCGTTAGAAAGGCTGCGAGTGTGCGACTTCCTAACACCTATCGAACGATTTAAGGTGCGGGAGCGGCTTGTCGGCAATCGAGACACACGGTCTTCATCAGCGCGCGCGCGCGAAGCCGCGCGCAACAAGGAGTAGCGTTGGGCGGTGCGCGTTGAGGCGGCCGAACGAGTACTTATGCATGAGTTGGAGTTGTTTGGAGTGCAAGCCAAGCAAGATCAAGATCTAGTCAATTTAGGACTCTAGATATTTAGTTTCTTGCTTGCACAATAATATCTAGAATGTTTAGGTTATTTAATATTTAATTGCTTTAATTAGTTTTCTAGGTAGATTAGAATTAGTCATAGTTAGGATCTATAAATAGGGATCATCCCTCATTGTTTTTCATGTCTTGTGTAACACCCCACCTTACTGTAAAAATCAGAGCGCGCTAAAATTCGCAAAGTCTTTGAAAATAAAACCTTTTTACTTTGCGAAAACTGATTCGGGGTGCTACCGTGAAAGATCGTGACTTAACTTAGAAAACCGTTGTTTTAACTTAATAAAAACGTCCGGTTACTGAAAACTTTATTTTCTTAAAAGTTCGTCAAAGTGATGAGTTCGTCAAAAGCGTATGTCAAAGATAGCAAAACATCATCACAAGTCGTCAAAACATAAGCGGAAGCGTAAGTCATAATCATACAGTCCAAAACATATATAAATATCCTGAAAGTCCCGTCACGCCACGTCACGCTCCCGGCCCGACATCCTGACCTGAAAAAAACATGATAAAACTGGGGAGTGAGCACTAAGGCACTGTGCTCCGTGGAAACTCATGCTAATGTAAAACATTGTAAATAATAACAATATCATGAACTAAGCATATATAACTGAACTGAATCTGATACCGGTCTGAACTCGCGACATAAGTCACGTAACTGATAACTGATCTCGTGACCGAAGCCACGTAGTGATATAAGTCACATCTGAACTGAACATCTGCCGGCGAACCGGACACCATGTGCACACTCTAGTGGGCAGACTAGGGCCACTAGAACCCAGAATGGACCGGCGACCATTCCGAGCGAATATTGAAAATACATACCTCGAACATGGTAGAGCAATTATAAACAATGTAGTACTTAGTTTGAGTCCCCACCTGAACTGCTGAACTGAAAGGAAGTGCTGATGCCTGCTCAAACTGAAAATAATATAAACAATTACTATTGACTATGCTCAGACTGTTAACTTAACTGATTAATTTCGTTAAGATGCTCTACTTAACTTAACATGATTTTTTTAGACTTATCCGGAATAACCGGAACTGATTTAACCTGAACGGATTGGACATGAATTTACTGAACGGAAATAATCCCAGAAATTTACTGAATATGACCTTGAATGAGAAACCGGGCATAAACGGCCGAACCGGATGAAAATGAAACTGAACCGGTCCAGCCGGTCTGAACCGGTCTGGACCAGACTGTGGTCCGACCG
>CACSLK010020608.1:10517-42930 GCA_902706635.1 Striga hermonthica
GCACCGTTCGACCGTGATCCATTTGACGAGTTGATTAGAATAAACTAAAGGCCAAACCTATCTGCCCATTAGGTTGTGGTGTTCAGACGAACTTCACAAACTGTACTCTACATCGTCTCAGAGTCGGCAAAAATTTTAAATGGTAAACGTCCATATCCTAACTGTAGATTCCGTTGCGTTAGGATTTATTTTGATAATGTTCAATACTGTGCATGTTGTTTGACGTTTCTAACAGAACCCAACACTTAATTATACAACATCGTTAATAACAATATCATGACTTTAAGTATATAAGAACTGATCTAAACTGAAACTGTAACTGGGGCATCTGGTTGTCATAAAGACCCTAGGCTTAAAAGCTAATCATGTGCACACTCCGGGGGATCATTAAGTCCCGTTAAGGCCTCCCTCAGAACCACATGGGATCATTAAGGCTCGCCACGGCCGCCCTCATGGTGATATAACTATTTCTCAAACATACCTCGGACATGGTACGAAAATTAAAGACGATGTATAACTAGTACGTGAGCCCCACCTGATAAGCTGCTACTGCTAGGCAAGTGCTGGATGACTGGTAGCTGTTGTAGGCTCAACTCTCCTTAAGCTACATAATTATTTGAGCAAAATGTACTAAGTACTAAGCTCAAACTAAAAACTTGATTCTTATTATTATATGATCTTACTAAGTTCTCTCACTCGATTATAAAATCATTTAATCTGAATTTAGAGACTTGAGCTATTTTGGAAGCATTTGTTGACTTTGAGGCATTCTATAGTTCTTTGAAATCTTTCTAAGTCTGGTCTGCTTAACTGATTTTATCTGAGCTAGCTTATCTGACTGATCTAATTTTTATCTGAACTAACTTATTCTGATCTGACTTATTTGACTGATCTAATTTTATCTGAACTAACTTATACTGTTCTGACTTATCTGACAGGGTTTGGAGAGATACTAAAACTCGGTTCACGCTCAAACCGGTATTCTGAATTGCTATTCTCGAATCGTCCAGACTATCCGGACCGATTCGTCTAAACTGGACCGGCGGCTCGATCTGAGTAGGCCGGTTTCTCGTCTGACTAGGTGCAACTTGGTTTAACCATGGCCCGGGTACATACGCACAGACACGGCATCAACTGACGCACAACTTTTCTACTCGAATCTCGAGTTCATCTGGATTGACCGGGAAAAGGCCAAACTAGGGTTCTCTACTCAACTGGCTATCTATCTCGCTTCAAGCCAAAACTCAAACTCTAAGTTCAACATGATTTCTAATGATTTTAGGTGCAACAACTGCAGCTAAATTCTTAACCGGATAAATTCTAATATTTTTCACCAAAAGCAGCTAATGTCCCGAACTTTTAAGCATACCAAATAGTTTCCAAAAATTATGAAATTTTAGCCACATCATACTCAACATTTATAAGATTTTCCATACAATTTTTTTCGTATTTCGAGACCTTTAGCATTTTCATCAAAAACCGAGCATATCGACTACATATTAAACAAAGCCGGTAAAAATAGTAAACGGGCACAAAAAATCACGAAACTTAACATATCATCTACTTAACATGTATAAAGTCCAAGGTCAAAACCTCAAGACTCAAGTCAACACCTATCACGCTCAACTCAAATTTACTACGTCCGACAATTAACTCGAACCACTAGTTCACCTATCAAACGGACACTAAAAATTAATCCAATTACATCTTAAGCCTCAAGTCAACGGGGAGAATTTAGTCATATTTTTTTTCTGCATTTTATCACGACTATATCAAAAGTCCCAAAAAATCGCTTTAAGCTCGTATGTCCCGATTTTTACCAAAATCACTCAAACATCTTTTTATCTCTTATCTTATTACAATCATCAAGCATAAGCCATATAATTCGAGTTATAACGATTATACCTAAGATGTTTGAAAACGAGCGGTTCGGGAATAGATCTAGCTAAGAAGTGAAGAAAAATGGAGCAACCCGTTCGGCTAGGGGTTGTTCGGACCGGATCTAAGGCTGCTCGGGTCGGTTTTGGAGCGTTGACCATGGATTCAAGCTAAAGCGCTGCTGACCGGGTCAGACTTGAGGTGTTTGGGTCAGTTTTTAAGGAGCTGAGCACGGATCTGAGGTGCAAGCTAGCTGTGGACGTGGCTCGTGGGTGCAGTTGACTCGAGCTAAGAAATGGTTCGAACCAGCTGGGGTGAGCTCATCGGTACTCGACGTGGTGGACTCAAGCTTGCCGGAAAACTGAGAAACGAGGTGGTGACGAGCTCGGACTTGCAGATCTGCTCATGGAGGAGGAGAGTTGGTGGCGTGCTTTTTCTGTCGAGGGGGAGCTACGAACGCGCTGCTACAGTGACGCCGGAAAACTACGATGGTGGTAGCGCGTGGAGGTGTTGGTGCGCGTGGAAGGGTCGCGCTCGTCGCTGTGTACGGACGGCGGAGCAGGGTGCACGAACGGGTGTCGCCGTGAAGGTGAAGTTGTGGCTGAGCTCGCGATGGCGGTTGAGTTGGGCGACGGCGGCGGTGTTTCTTTCGTGAGCTGCAAAGAGGATGAGCGGGGATGGTGGTGCGAGCTCGGGCTTAGCTTGGACGTGGGCTCGTAGCTAGGGTTCGACGTCGGGGTTCGCCGGTGGCGAGAGCTCGCCGGAAAACACGAGGGTTGGCCGAATTTTGAGTGGTGATGAAGGATTCTTGAAGGATATGGTGATAGTGGATCTTGAGCTAAGGGAGAAGATGAATAGTACTTTTGAAATGGGGGTAAAGAGATAAGCTTTTTGTGGTGGCCAATAATGAGCTAAGATTTTGATGATGTATTCTATTTCTAGATAGACTAGGGAGCTTAGGCTTTTCTCTTCTTGGGCTTAAAAAAAATTGGGCCTAATCGATTGGGCTAGGTAATTAAAATTCTACTTGGCTCGATTCTTAAGATGTTACTCAGGTCGAGATAAAATATATTCAACTAAATTTAAAAATGTCTTGATTAAAAATAGTTGGGCCCGGTAAATAAAATACTACTTGATTCGGAATTTAATTCGACTATTCGAACTAAAAATGGGCCGACTAATTAAATGGTAGGGCTTTTTCAGGAATTAAATAAATTTTCAACTTTTCTAATACCCGATAAAAATAACTAATCGAGTCTTAGACTTAGGATTTTTATCTCATTTTCGAAATAATAATTCGAACGTTTCTCCATACCTTAGATTTATAATATAACAAATTATGCGATTCATACTAATAATTCTCGGCATAATAATATATTACTATTTCTGATAAATAAAGTCGAGCTAAATATATAATTTTTGGGTCGGGGCTTACAATCTATCCTCCTTAAAATATTTTCGTCCTCGGAAATGCTATACTAAAGCCTAAGTCCATCTCGACTACAAACTAGAAACTAAAAAAATACAAAGTACAAAAGTACTAACCAGAACTTAAAATCTGAATATCTAGCTTTAATTTGATCTTCTTCTTACTAGTGATCTTGGCTTTTCCATGGCAACTCCGGCTACAAGACCCCCAGGTAAATCAGGACTAGTGACTCTTATTTCAAGTCTCCATAATTTACCAAGCTTTTGACTATTATACACCGTTAACCCAAGTTCGAGAACTAAGGGTTGCTATGTGAATACTGTATAGGTCTATTCTGGTCGTAAACCGATCTCACTGGTACTTGTTCGCCATGGCGGTTAGCCAAAATTCACTACGTGCCTTAGATAAAATCTAAGACAAAACTTTTAGAAACTATACTTAGAAACTTCAAAAGAAGCTCATCTATTCATTTAGCGGTATCGCCCTAGCTATGGCGACACTCCTCGACTTAAAGAGGCTTACTCCTTGGCTCTCTACTAGCGTACCCTCTGCCACAAGGTGGTCGTAGGTATTAACACATGAGTAAACTCAGATCAACGTGAGACTCATCTAAGTATTCTATGTGTTTGAGCTCGAGTACAACTCCTCAAACTCGGGGCGTGGAGAAATTTACTAAACATTTCCCGAGAATTTCGGCGGCAAAGCCCCAAACATTAGGCTTAGCTCACCATCTCGGCAATAAGTTGAAAAATGGTTGTGGTAACTATGTTGTAGTTTCTTTGCGGCTGTGACTTCAGGTCACCTTGCCGTACACGCTGGTCTTAAGGTCTTTCTGTGGCTGGCCTGTACGCGACTTCCGTCACTTCAGGATTGTATAAATCTCTGTGTTGATCATTGATTTCTACACCCTTGTCTGTCGGTCTACGATTGACCGAAAAATATTCTCTCGCTATCTATTTCTGGTATGTCAGCGATACACACTCGTGTTCGTACTAAAACGTACGGTGTCATGTCTACTCTCTTCTATTAACTGCTTTAGTGGCAAATTGTTCTTCTAAACGGGTGTGTCATTTAGGACGCAAGCCTTTAAGCGTTCTGAGCATCTTTTATGATTGTCCATCCATCTGTAAATATGATGAGGGCAACTAGCAGTTGTGGTTCGATTCATCGTGACTCAGCTACTGACGAGGCGGTACAATGCGTACGGTATGCCACATGCGGTTTACCCACTACCCGGAGCCCACGGGCGCGGAACACCTGCATGGGGTACCTGCGTGTGATGTACTTGCGGTGTCAGAGTCGCCTGCAATCACTAACACGGTCACGTACACGTCTTAAATTAGTAGTCTTGTTGTACAACAATGTACGACTTTAAATGGTGCCACGGCCACTGACGCAGAGGCGTGCTTGGGCCACGGCTAAAGAAATCAGTGTGTGACTGGTAAGTTGAACTGACGCACGGGCGTTGGGCAGAGCACAGAGGTGCGGCTCGGTCGGACTCGGTGCACGAGCACGCACTCGGTGGCTCCGCCCCAACGATAGGGTTAAAGCGGGACAAGAGCGCGGAACATCGGTAGGTGCTCCAAATACGTGCTAATGCATGCAGGTTGCTCGAATATATCTGCTTTTTAGTACAAGCTGAGTGCCTCACTTATTAAATGGGTAAACTTTACCCAAGGGTACTAAAATCATACTATTAAGGCTTCTGTGTTCTCTCTTTCTTTCTATCATGCTTGCTCTTCCTTACACTGTCTCAGCTTAATACTGGAATACTGTTTTCTGTTGTTGAGGAAATCTACTTTTCTCGCTCTGCGCCTCTCCCAAACTATCTTTATGCTTACAACTTTTCTATTTCTTCTTAATTTCTTTCTCAAAGTCTAATCTAAACCTAGTGATGTCGAAACACCACCAATACTTAGAGGTGATTTCATCACCTCAACTTTCACGTGCTTTTTGATCTTGAGGCATCGGGTCCCTCGAATTCTGGTGGAGGATGTCCGAGCTTCAAGTAAATCTTAGAACATGCGGTTCCCTTGCATGGGGTCAACAACTTTTTGGCTCTCGAAGGTGAGTACTTACTCTCCTTCTTGAGTCTACTTAGCTCGCGGTAATGGGTGCACATCTTCTTTTCTTTATGAACCATCGGGCGCACTATAAAGTGACTCCTTTGGTCTAACAATTCCCAATTTGGATTTAGGTCTTCAGCTCTCATAGATTCTTGACGTCTCATTGGTTTGGCTCCACTAAGAATAGTCCTATTCCAGTACTTGGTCAATTGGCCTCTACCTGTCTGTCAGGTGGTCTTCTCGGTAACATTTTTGGAAATATGTTCACACGATCGCGAACAATTGTTAACTCTCTGGGCATTGATAGTGACGTGTTCTCTGTTCACGGCTCCAAAAATTTTTCTATCGGCATATGAACACGCAATTGATAAGTCTTCGTCTTCCTAAACTGACTATCTTTAACTTTCCCTTATGCAGGGTTGATTATTCTTCTTGAATTATGGTGGTTGCAATCTCCCACTCAGCATTCGTTAGATCCTCTTGCTTCTAAGGTCTCTCGTCTGGGCATTCTTATACTATCGGAATCTTTTGTGGGTGATGGCTTCTTTTTTGAGACGACGAGTAAGTCATCGTGGTGTTAAATCGTGATTTGACGTTTGATCCTTGCTCTTGTTTTTTTAAACTCGATCTTCTCCTTCTTTGACTACTAGAGATTACCTCATACGAGAACATGTCTACTATGGTTCAGCTTCAAGCCTCCATGGTTCTTCCCGGACTTATGACTTTTCTTTCAAGCCCCCAGGACTTACTCGGACCTGCGACTCTTATACACTGAAACCCTCGCTTGAAGGCATCTTTCCAGTTTTGAAGTGGGGCAATCTCCAGAGTTAGAACTTAACTCAAACGTACATAGTTCAGACGATGAAAAGTCCACTGTCTTACCTATGTACTAATATCTATTGACTTATTCTTCTTTTAACATTTCCAACACTAATTCGTCAAGAAATCTTAGGCGGTCTCTGCTATAAATGTGCGTACGACGATAACGCTTATCCATAATGTCTGTTATCTAACCTTCGAAATGCTGCTTTATAGCTACAACTTGAGTTTTGTAGCCATGGTTGACCACTAGAATCCGAATGTCGCTCTTCATTCCGATAATGACTGTCTTCTTCTCCTTGGTGTTTACGAGGCGAAGAGTAAATGCGCTTTTACGAATGAAGTCATGCTCGTACTCCTCTACCGAGTGGCCCCCACAATGGAAGGGCATAGAACTCTCACTCCATTCTCCCGCGAAAATGGCGGGGTAAAAATAGACTTCCAAAATCTGCTTGAGCCACTCTCATGTCAGCTCATAATACTCCTCCTTCCCCAAACGCCAGTAGTCGTTCCACAAATCTCTAGAATCGGTCTACGACTACGGCATGTTCCCGCTCAGCGAGTGGGTTTGGAGTTCTGCGAGGCGGCTTTCTGGATAGCCACTAACTATTAAACTATCACCGTATAGCCGATTAAAAAATAGCTATACTATACTTAACAAATTTAACAAATTTCTGAAAACACCTAGCTTGGCTAGAGTTTCGGTTTATACTTAACTATTCTATGTTCTAACTAGAGTTCTGATTTAGTCTAGAGTTGGACTTAGCTAAACTTTCTAAAATTTTGTCTAGAGATCTATTTCTAGTTGGAGGATAGATGGCCCCTAAGGTCTCTTGCTATATTCTCATGCACTTGCAGAAATTTAAAACTTTGGTGACTTACCTCGGAGTCGGCGCGGTGTGAGCGTGGCTTGGTCATGCTTATCTAAACTTTTTAAAGTATACAGAACCACAAAGTGGCTCTGATACCAACTGTAACACTCTGCCTAATTATTCTAAAATTTATAAAATCAGAGTAAAATTTTTGCTTTTTACTTTCGAAAAACTCTTAACCTTTATTTTCGAAAATACTCATACTAACTCGCGAGGTGCTACTAACTTAAACTCTTTCTAATGCAGACGTAAATATATACATGCAACCTAATCAAATCCGTTATATATAGGTACCACGGAGATAAAGGCATTAAACATGCATAGGTATGATAATCTCATAATACATACTAAGTCTAAAATGTGCCGAAGCTGAAACATAATATGTCTACAAATAATAATAATACATGTTCAATGAATGACATGTAAATGCATCGCAAAAGAAATGACCACGACCACAGCTGAAATCTCACGCGCCACACGCCACGCGCCGCTCCGTCACCTAAAAAATGTAATGGGGGCGTGAGCAAAACCACTATGTTCTGCAAAGACCAGTACTTAATTATACAGCATCGTTAATAACAATATCATGAATTTAAGTATATAAGAACAGATCTGAACTGAACTGTAACTGGGGAATCTGGTGGTCATAAAGACCCTGGGCTTAAAAGCCAATCATGTGCACACTCTGGGGGATCATTAAGGCCCGTTAAGGCCTCTCTCAGAACCACGGGGGATCATTAAGGCCCGCCACGGCCGCCCTCGTGGTGATCTAACTATTTCTCATACATACCTCGGACATGGTACGAAAATTAAAGACGATGTATAACTAGTACGTGACCCCCACCTGATAAGCTGCTACTGCTAGGCAAGTGCTGGATGATTGGTAACTGTTGTAGGCTCAACTCTCCTTAAGCTACACAATTATTTGAGCAAAATGTACTAAGTACTAAGCTCAAACTGAAAACATGATTCTTATTATTATATGATCTTACTAAGTTCTCTCACTCGATTATAAAATCATTTATTCTGAATTTAGAGACTTGAGCTATTTTGGAAGGATATGTTGACTTTGAGGCATTCTAGAGTTTTTTGAAATCTTTCTAAGTCTGGTCTGCTTAACTGGTTTTATCTGAGCTAGCTTATCGGACTGACCTGATTTTTATCTGAACTAGCTTATTCTGATCTGACTTATCTGACTGATCTAATTTTATCTGAACTAACTTATGCTGTTCTGACTTATCTGACAGGGTTTGAAGAGATACTGAAACTCGGTTCACGCTCAAACCGGTATTCCGAACTACTATTCTCAAATCGTTCAGACTATCCGTACCGATTCGACTAAACTGAACACAGCTCGATCTGAGCCGGCCGGTTTCTCGTCTGACTGGGTGCAAATCGGTTTAACCGTGGCCCGAGTACATACGCATGGATACGGTATCAACTGACGCATAACTTTTCTACTCGGATCTCAATTTTATATGGACTGACCGGGAAAAGGCCAAACTAGGGTTCTCTACTCAACTGGTTATCTATCTCGGTTCAATCCAAAACTCAAACTCCAAGTTCAACGTGATTTCTAATGATTTTAGGTCCAACAACTTCATCTAATTTCTTAACCGGATAAATTCTAATATTTTTCACCAAAAGCAGCTAAAGTCCCGAACTTTTAAGCATACCAAATAGTTTCCAAAAATTATGAAATTTTAGCCACAACATACTCATCATTAATAAGATTTTCCATACAATTTTCGTCGTATTTCGAGACCTTTAGCATTTTTATCAAAAACCGAGCATATCGACTACATATTAAACAAATCTGGTAAAAATAGTAAACGGGCACCAAAAATGACGAAACTTAACATAGCTACTTAACATGTATAAAGTCCAAGGTCAAAACCTCAAGTCTCAAGTCAACACCTATCACACTCAACTCAAATTTTCTACGACCGGCAATTTACACGAACCACTAGTTTACCTATCAAACGGACACTAAAAATTAATCCGATTACATCTTAAGCCTCAAGTCAATGGGGAGAATTTAGTCATATTTTATTCTGCATTTTATCACGACTATATCAAAAGTCCCAAAAAATCGCTTTAAGCTCGTATGTCCCTATTTTTACCAAAATCACTCAAACAACATCTTTTTATCTCTTATCTTATTACAATCACCAAGCCTAAGCCATATAATTCGAGTTATAATGATTATACCTAAGATGTTTGAACACGAGCGGTTCGGGAATAGATCTAGCTAAGAAGTGAAGAAAAACGGAGCAACCTGTTCGGCTAGGGGCTGTTCGGACCGGATCTAAGGCAGCTCGGGTCGGTTTTGGAGCGTTGACCACGAATTCGGGCTAAAGTGCTGCTGACCGGGTCGGACTCGAGGTGTTTGGGTCAGTTTTAAAGGAGCTGAGTACAGATCTGAGGTGCAAGCTAGCTGTGGACGTGGCTCGTGGGTGCAGCTGACTCGGGCTGAGAAAATGGTTCGAACCAGCTGGGGTGAGCTCATGGTACTCGACGTGGCAGACTCAAGCTCGCCGAAAAACTGAGCAGCGAGGTGGTGACGAGCTCGGACTTGCAGATCTGCCCGTGGAGGAGAGTTGGTGGCGTACTTTTTCCGGTGAGGGGGAGCTTTGAACGCGCTGCTACAGTGACGCCGAAAAACTATGATGGTGGTACGCGTGGAGGTGTTGGTGTGCGTGGAAGGGTCGCGCTCGTCACTGTGTACGGACGGTGGAGCAGGGTGCACGAACGGGCGTCACCGTGAAGGTGAAGTTGTGGCTGAGCTCGCGATGGCGGTTGGGCTGGGCGACGGCAGCGGCGTTTCTTTTGTGAGCTGCGAAGAGGATGAGCAGAGATGGTGGTGTGAGCTCAGGCTGAGCTTGGACGTGGGCTCGTGAGCTAGGGTTCGACGTCGGGGTTCGCCGGCGGCGACATCTCGCCGGAAAACACGAGGGTTGGCCGGATTTTGAGTGGTGATGAAGGATTCTTGAAGGATATAGTGATGGTGGATCTTGAGCTAAGGGAGAAGATGAATAGTACTTTTGAAATGGGGGTAAAGAGATAAGCTTTTTGTGGTGGCCAATAATGAGCTAAGATTTTGATGATGTATTCTATTTCTAGATAGACAAGGGAGCTTAGGGTTTTCTCTTCTTGGGCTTAAAAAAAATTAGGCCTAATCGATTGGGCTAGGTTATTAAAATTCTACTTCGCTCGATTCTAAAGATGTTACTCGGGTCGAGATAAAATATCTTCGGCTAAATTTAAAAATGTCTCGATTAAAAATAGTTGGGCCCAGTAAATAAAATACTACTTGATTCGGAATTTAATTCGACTATTCGAACTAAAAATGGGTCGTCTAATTAAATAGTTGGGCTTGTTCGGGAATTAAATAAATTCTCGACTTTTTTAGTACCCGATAAAAATAACTAATCGATTCTTAGAATTAGGATTTTTATCTCGTTTCCGAAATAATAATTCGAACATTTCTCCATAGCTTAGATTTATAATATAACAAATTATGCGATTAATACTAATAATTCTCAGCATAATTAATATATTACTATTTCTGATAAATAAAGTCGAGCTAAATATATAATTTTTGGGTTGGGGCTAACAGGTGGTGCTAGTCGACCCCGAACAAAGGGTGTACTGCCATTCAGTCCAATTTCTATTTTCGGCCACCAACAACGAAGCCGAGTACGAAGCCCTGTTATCTGGACTAGGCCTCGCCGAGGTGATGAATCTGACTAACCTCAACATTTACTCTTTCTCCTAGCTTCTAGTCAATCAAGTCCTCAGCATTTACGAGGTAAAGGAACCTCGATTAGTACCTTACCTGTCCCTGGCCAAACAGCGATTGACCAAGTTTCGAGCCAAAGTCGAACACATCCCCAGGACGTCGAACGTGCAAGCCGACGCACTTTCTCACCTCGCCTCGAGCACGAGAATGGAGGACGTCGAATATGTTCAAGTCGGGCGGCAAGAGGTGCCGTCCACTTCAGTCACTCAAATCAACCAAGTCGGAGCAGACGCGAGCAACAAAGTACTGACTTGGATGGACCCTATCGTCTTAGAATCAGAAACGTTACCCTAAGATCCAGGAGAGGCGCTGTCACTGCGAACACGGGTTGCCCGATTCACGCTCGACCAAGGACCGCTCTATAAGCGAGGATACTCGGTCCCACTCTTAAAATGTCTACCGGAAGAAGAGTCGTCGTTCGTGCTGCAAGAAATTCACGATGGCATCTGCGGAAGCCATTCCGGGGGCCAAGCTCTGGCCTACAAAATCCTACGACGAGGGTACTACTGGCCGACATTAAGGAGTGACGCCGCCGACTGGGTGAGGAAGTGCAACAAATGCCAAATATTCGCACCCAACAGAAACCCCATAACAAAACCACTCAAATCGATCGTAAGCCCTTGGCCCTTTGCCAAATAGGGTATTGACCTGATCGGGCCCCTGCCAACCAGAAAGGGAGGAGTGAAATTTGCCATTGTCGCAGTAGACTACTTTACCAAATGGGCAGAGGCAGAACCTCTAGCAACTATCACCGAGAAAAAAATGATTGACTTCCTGTGGAAGTCGGGAATATGCCGCTTTGGTGTGCCCAACTCGATTATCAATGATAATGGGAGACAATTCAAAGGAAAGATGATGGAAGAATTTTGCACATCGCACAACATTAAGCACTACTTCTCAACTCCATATCATCCTCAGTCCAACGGTCAGGTCGAGGCAGTGAATAGGCTAATAAAGAACGGCCTCAAACTAAAACTTGAGGCTGCTAAGGTGGCCTGGCCCAAGGAGCTTCCTGGTGTGCTATGGGCATATCGAACAACTCCGAGGTCATAAACAGGGGAGACACCTTTCTCTTTAGCCTACGGATCAAAAGCCATGGTTCCCGTCGAACTCGATTCACCCACTTACCGAGTACAGAACTTTGAAGATGACAAGAATGAGAACAACCTGCGAATGAACCTCGACCTAGTTGATGAGTTGTGGACACAATCCGAGCTAAAAATGTCGCTTATAAATAGAGAAGCGAGCGGTACGTCAACGCCAAACTCAAGCCCAGAACGAACCGAGTTGACGACTTGGTCTTGAAAAGAGTAACTGGGGTCGACCCTGGTCCCCTAAAACCCAAATGGGAAGGCCGTTCAAGATTATTCAGGTCCTACCCCATGGGGCCTATCGACTCAAGCACATAGATGGAACTCCACACTGGTACCCGTGGAACGCTGTATACCTAAAGAAATATTATCAATAGAAAGTAGTTGAACTTCGCGTCGACATTCAGTAAAAACCTGGCCTTTGTGCCATTCATCGGTCCTCGAGCCGAAGATAAAAACCTGGCCTTTGTGCCACTCGTCGGTCCTCGGGCCGACGATAAAAAACTGGCCTTAGTGCCACTCGTCGGTCCTTAGGCCGTCAATAAAAAACTGGCCTTTGTGCCACTCGTTGGTCCTCGGGCCAATGATAAAAAAACTAGCCTTTGTGCCACGAGGACCGACGATAAAAAATTGGCCTTTGTGCCACTCATCGGTCCTCGGGCCGATTATCAAAAATTGGCCTTTGTGCCACTCCTCGGCCCTCAGGCCGACGATCAAAAAACTGGCCTTTGTGGCATTCGTTGGTCCTTGGGCCGACGATCAATAAACTGGCCTCTGTGCCACTCGTCGGCCCTCGGACAAGCCGGGAAGGGCCAACGGACAAATATCTAAGTTTCAAAATCATGATTCATATAATCTAAGTTCGGTATTAAGTAAAAGTTTAAGAATTTAAGATGTTCAATGAATTAATGTTCATTTAAATTATAGCCGAAATTATCTTTAAGATTCAGATAAGTTATCAATTAAAGTTAAGAATCTCAATATCTTATTGAGAATACTATGGGCAAACTACTTAGTATATTTGTTTATATTTTTATGTAGTTGCAGATACAGCTACAACACTTACAGTTTTCAAAAGTTTTCAAGAAGAAAAGGTGGGGACCCAGACTGGATATTACATTGAGTATAATAGCTATTACCATGTTCGAGGTATGTATAAAGTTTTAAGTTTAGGGTGGAGGCCAAGGCCTTAATATGCCATCCTAAAGTTAAGCAAAGAATTAAGCTTACCCAGTCAAGACTGGGTTCTGAGGGAGGCAACCCCCAGGATGTGATCATGTGAGAACCGGCCCAAGTTACCGGTAGTTGCAAAGTGCAAGTTAAAGTTATCGGTCAGATACCGAAAGATTAAGCTAAGATATATACCAAAGATCATGATATTGATATTATTATTGCTGTTTACTTTTGTATGGGTTTTTACGGAGTACTGTGAATTAGTACTCACGCCCCACTATTATCATTTTTAGGTAACAGGGTTGGTGCAGAGGTGTGAGATTAGCTATGGTGGTGTGGATCGAGAATTTGGTCATTTCTTATATTATGAACTTTTAACAAGGTTTCGGTTTGTATTATACCATGCCTATAAGATTTCCGCTACGTCTTTCAGATATTGAATATGTATGATAGTATTTTCAAATTTTAAAGATTTATCAGGTTCAGTTTTCATACATGTTCGATAATTAAAATCTGTTTTATTATATCTAACCAGTTGTTAGACCAAGCTTTGAGAAGACAAATTTTATAAAAGATAAGTTTTAGTAGCATCCCGAGCTAAGTTAAGAAGATTTTGAAAAATTTATAAGTATTTTTAAAATAAGAAGATGCGAAAAATTGACTCTGATAAGCGGGGTGTTACAGTTGGTATCAGAGCTAAAGTTCAAACGCTCTGTATACCAAAAGTTTGTTAAAGTTTTTGAAAAAGTTTATTTTCTCAAATATATGCAAATTACTAAGTCTATGCTCAATAAGATTCAATTATCCGAACCTTATAAATCAGAATAAATGCTCAGATCAGTAATATCAGTTATGTCCGCATATCCGAAATCAGATATGTTCTCATATCTGAAATCAGAATTATAGTTGAGTTATAGCTTATCGAGTTGATAACTTATTAAGAAATTGTGCTTTTCCAAGAATTCAGTATTCTTTTTCAGTAATTTCAAGTTCAACTCCTGTTCAGATTAAGTATATAGATGGCACGCTGTAAAGTTTTACAGGAGATATTCATAGTTGCCCAGTTTCGTGACTAAAATTTTTAAAGTTCACAAGATCAAGAAAGTTATCTGAACATTCTAAAGTTAAGCCATCAGATTAAAGTTAAATTTTGACTCTAAAAGTTGACCTATTTTTAGTATGTACATAAAAGTAACGGTTTTCGGTGTATAAGAGCCATAAGTCTGGGTAGATCATGGAGGTTTGAAATAAGAACCATAAGTACGGTTATACCATGGAGGCTTGAAACTGAACCGTAAGAGTAAAGTTTAAGAAAGTAGTCAATCTTTAGAGTCAGAAATAAAGGTATCTTATCAGTTAAATACCGAAAATTTTTAGTTAGCAATGTTCAGAAACAAAGTTATCAGTACTTGTATGATCAGTCTTTCATAGTACATTTCAGAAGTTAATAAGCATGAGTTTAAAAGTATCAGTGTATAGAGTTAAGTATTTTCATTATTATCATGGCGACTTGAAATAAGAGTCACAATGCCGGGTAATTAGCAGATAAAGATCAATGTTCATGAATTTTGAATAATTTCTTTTAATAGCTAATTAGCTGGGTAAATTATGGAGACATGAAATAAGAGTCATTAATCCGAGTTTACCTGGAACTTGGACAGACATCAGTCAGTTCATAAGTTTCACATTCCAACATTGAGAAGATCAGTTAAATCTCTCAAAAGAGTTTTTAAGAGTAATGTATAAGTCATCTGGATATGTGATAATAGTCTGTTTAATAAGACAAAGACGAATAAAGTTTCCATTTATATTCGTCAAGTAGAAATATCAAGATTCATGAAAATTCAAAGCACACTGTTGAGGATATAATTATTACTAGGAAGCTAATACAGAGACATCAAATATAGCATAAAGTAAAAGTGAATCCTCAACTAATACAAGATAATATATATAAGGGAGGGTGCGTCTCAAGAGTACAAGACCCCGTAACTCTGCCACCCAAAACAAATACTAAGGTTTATAAAGATAGATCCGTTGGATCAAAAGTTCGCTTTCTCTTAACCCCTTAAGTTTCCACAGCATCTTGAGAAGTGATGTTTTCTTGAAGTTTCTTGATAAGTCCAGCAGCAGTATCAGCACATTTGAAGATCTCTCTAGTAGAATCAGATATAAAAGTCTAAAATAAACTTTCATCAAGAAAACCAAGAAGGACGTTGAAGATGTGATGGGAATTTAATAGACCAATGGGCTTATTATGAAATTTCATGTCTGCCCAAGAAGCAATTGTAAACATGGTCATTATAGTTTCATATCCACCAGGAAGTATGATGAAAGCATCACTATGGTTCACCATGAACATAGTGCAATCATAAAAAGAGTTAGAAAGCATCAGACTGGTTGAATCTTTGAGAATTGTTGAAGGAGTTCTGTGAAATGGTAGAACACTTTTCACTTCAATATCAAAGCATTTTCCAGCCAAGAGAAGGCTACCAAAGAAAGCGAGGCTAGTTCCTCCATATAGTAAATTGATCTTTTGTTTTCCCAATTCTCGCATTAGTTGGGATACAATATTGATATTTTAAGAAAAAGATACAAGTTTAGATCCTCCAAGAACACAAATGGTTTTTATAGAATGAAGAACTTTTGTAACTTGAGAAGATTCAGAAGTATCCATACTCGAATTGAAGAAAGGAGGGGATATTTAAAGAAAGAAAAATGAGTATTATATTGACAGAAGCAAAAGACAAGGAAGAAGTTGAGCATTAAATGAGATGTATTATCAGAAGAAATTAGATACCTTTTAATAAGGGAGTTAACAGAGATGGATGTTGCAAACAGGATCTTTAGCAACAATATTTTCGAGATTATAGCGGTTTTGTTCATCTTTGAAACAGACCCATAAAGACATAAGTTCTCGATGCACATATCCACTGAAATGTGTCTCGGGAATTTGTTGAAGGGTTTGATCCAGAGATTCATTATTCAAGCCAGTTTTTAATGAAAGCTATTTTATCTTCTCGATTTATGGACACAAACCCCAGTGATTTGCATCGGGTATCGCAATTTGATCGAGCACATTTATAGAAGCCACCTATTCGTTTGGCTCTACGTTTCTTGGAAAGAGTACTTCTACCTATACTAGGCAGAAATTTATAAAAATTTGAAAATTCGCCAGAGAGTCGGACGTTTGCTTCAGTCAACCATCGGATATCATTTGGAATATTGTGGATCATTAGCACTCTCAATCTTTCCACTCGAGATCGATAAATCCTTTTTATGATATTAAAAGGAAGAAAGGAATATGATTTGTGAATATTTGAAACTGCCGAATCCATTTGTTGTTTTGGACCATTGCTGAAGAAGACTGAAGGATTAGCGAGCCGGTTTATAGAAGATCAAAGCGTATAAGGTATGTTTCTGAGATAGAGTTTGGCATTATTATAATCCTAATGTCAGAACATACAGCCCGTATGCAACTAATGCAGAAGAAATCCGATATGAGATGTCGGCAATAATTGAAGAATGAATTATTGTGAAGTTGAGTTGTGTCGGTCAGCATTATTGAGGACAGAATAATTCACCTCGATAGGTGAAATGTGGTATGATCAGTAATTGGGTAATTTATGCAGTGTAGTAATTTTCAATCAGTTTTATTTGATAAATATTGGATATATTAGAGTCAGAGGAATATAAGTGTTGATAGTAGTTTTTGATCAGAAGGTCTCCCGACGCAGAGGCAAGTACAGTACAATTGATGATGTGAATTTTGCAGGTGATATTGACATTGTAGGTACACGCATGTAAATGTTCCGCACCCGAAGGGCCCCGAGTAGTGGGTACATCGCATGCAAAGTGCCACATAATCATGTTCCGAGTCATAAGTGACAAGTCCAAAAGTATTTGGCTTTACCATAATGGAAGTTGATCGAGGAAATAGTCAAGTATGTAGCCTAGATTCAAGAAAGGTTCAAGACTGCTCATAATTGGCAGAAATTTTTACTTAGAAATGGATAAAGTCTTTCAGATAGTTCGACTAATGAGAAGTGTCGTTAGGTAAGTTGCATTCTTTTTGTATAAGTCAGTTCAAAGTTCTTTGAACGAGTAGAAGAAGTATTCTAACATTTAGATTTACCTCCCAAGTTGGTTAGTATGTGTAATGTTTTTCACGTATCGATGATACGTGTATACGTGAGCGATCCAAATCATGTGCTTTAGCACAATGAGATTTAGATTCAGCAAGTTTTAACTTACGAGGAACCGTCGGTATCAGTTTTGGACCAAAAAGTTCATCAGCTAAGGAATCGAGATATTCCCCTCGTTCGTATAAAATGGAATTGCCACGGAGAATAAGATGCCATCTGGGAGTGATAAGTTGATTTTAGAGTTCCAGATTTTATGTTTTAATATATACTCAGATAGTATGTATCCCAGTTCCAGTATTTCCGAGGACGGAAATAGTGGGGTAGATTGTAGCATCCCATGCAGTAATTAGTAATAAGTATCAGTTTATTTTCAATATTAAGCTATTTTGAGGCCAAATAACTTAAAATTTTGAAGTTTTCAAGTCACACGGGTCGTGTGGGTAGCCACACTGGTCGTGTGAATGCACACGGGTCGTGTGACAAGTCACACAGGTCGTGTGGCTCAAGGCACTGTTCAAGTTCAGTTTCGGCATTTTCACACGAGTCGTGTGACTCAAAGCCACAATGGTCGTGTGAGATCACACGGGTCGTGTGACTCAAGTTACACTGGTCGTGTGAAGTCACACAGGTCGTGTGACTTGTCACACGGGTCGTTTGACCGACAGAAATTCAGATTTTTATGACTCGAGTTTGGTGCCAACTATACTTCATTTTCAGCATTTTTATTAAGTATGGATGATTTCTTCAAGTTAAGAATTGATATTTATAAGTTTTGAATTATTTATTTTGATAATTATTTCACTCCAAAGTATTTTATTCCAAAATTTTGCCTATAAATAGAGGGCTTCAAAATCTGAATTTTTACACCAAAGCAATATTTCAAAGTTATATAAGTTCTTTAGTAGTAGAAATTATAGTAAAGTGAAGAATTTCTTGAGTGGAGGATCAATATTTTCAAGTTCAAGTTCTAGCATGTTTTCAAGTTCATGTTTTCAAGAAGGAGGTAATTACTTATCTTAACTTCATATGAGTTAAATAGTTATTAGCATATATGATGATGAATATAAAGTTGAGATTATAATGGAGTCAATGAGTTTAAGTTATGTGTAATAATATGCATGAGAATAAGAATTAAGTTGTTTTAAGTTGAGATATAGATTGGTATTCTTCTGTTGGGAGCCTTTTAGTTTTTTTAGTTCTTAGTTCTTAGTGTCTGTCGTGTGTTTTTTTGGTTTCTAGCGTTGCTAGTGTCGGGATTCTAGGCAGTCGTTAGACTTGTCCTCCCATTTTATTCTCCCGTTGGGAGCTTTGTACTTTTATTCGCACTTTGTGCGTTTTGACTTATAATAGTTCCCCTATCGTTTCAGAAAAAAAAAAAAAAAAGTTGAGATATAGATTGAGCATATTATTGGATTGAGTTTAAGTTGAATAGAATTTACATGTTAAGTTAATATGAGATCTTATCACCTTTATTACATGTTAGAATGTAATAGATATAGTAAATTCTTATAGTAGTAATGAGTAATTTTTGTGTAGATGAGGAGTATTTATGAACAAGAATTGAGTTATTTGACATGTTATAATTTGAGATAAAGATTTTGAAGTTAGCATGTAAAGTGAATTTCATGATATTAAGCTGAGAATTGAATGTGTTATTATGATTAGATGGCATATATTATGTATTTCATGGTAAAGTTTCAAGAGTAATTGATATGAAATTTCTCATACTATTAAGTGATGAGTAAAGTGATCAAGTTTTAGTTTAATATGTTGAGAATACAATTTTATATAAATTGTTTTAAGTTTTGCTTATTAATATCATGAATTAAGTGTTATGATTTGATGTTATGATGATATGAGAATCAAGTTATACTTTTCATTACCAAGTAAGTTTAAGACAAGTTTAATAGTTTATAAATCATGTATTTAATGTTGGTATAAGTTGAGTATGTTGAGTTATATTTTTCACTTATAAGTTATATGAGAATAAGTTAATGTCATAGATTTTAAAGACATGAGTTAAATGAGTATTTGATTGAGTTTTAGTTGAATGTGTTAAGAAGACAATTCTATGAATTGTTTCAAGTATAGTATATTGATATCATAATATGGTTTTGATAAGTCTTAAGTTACCATTTTTTACTAAGTAAGTATAAGATAAGGTTTGATCATGAATTTATGTATGTGGAATTTAGTTTATTTTTCACTTTCAAGTTATTACATGGTATGTGAGTTTATACCAACATCTAAGTTTCAAAATCATGATTCATATAATCTAAGTTCGGTATTAAGTAAAAGTTTAAGAATTTAAGATTTTCAATGAATTAATGTTCATATGAGTTATAGCCGAAATTATCTTTAAGATTCGGATAAGTTATCAATTAAAGTTAAGAATCTCAATATCTTATTGAGAGTACTATGAGCATAGTACTTAGTATATTTGATTATATTTTTATGTAGTTGCAGATACAGCTACAACACTTACAATTTTCAAAAGTTTTAATGAAGAAAAGGTGGGGACCCAGACTGTGTATTACATTGACTATAATAGCTATTACCATGTTCGAGGTATGTATAAAGTTTTAAGTTTAGGGTGGAGGCCAAGGCCTTAATATGCCATCCTAAAGTTAAGCAAAGAATTAAGTTCACCCAGTCAAGACTGGGTTCTGAGGGAGGCAACCCCCAGAATGTGATCATGTGAGAACCGGCCCAAGTTACTGGTAGTTGCAAAGTGCGAGTTACAGTTATCGGTTAGATACCGAAAGATTAAGCTAAGATATATACCAAAGATCATGATATTGATATTGATATTATTATTGCTGTTTACTTTAGTATGGGTTTTTACGGAGTACAGTGAATTAGTACTCACGCCCCACTATTATCATTTTTAGGTAACAGGGTTGGTGCAGAGGTGTGAGATTAGCTATGGTGGTGTGGATCGAGAATTTGGTCATTTGTTATATTATGAACTTTTAACAAGGTTTCAGTTTGTATTATACCATGCCTATAAGATTTCCGCTACGTCTTTCAGATATTGAATATGTATGATAGTATTTTCTAATTTTAAAGATTTATCAGGTTCAGTTTTCATACATGTTCGATAATTAAAATCTGTTCTATTATATCTAAACAGTTGTTAGACCAAGTTTTGAGAAGACAAATTTTATAGAAGATAAGTTTTAGTAGCATCCCGAGCTAAGTTAAGAAGATTTTGAAAAATTTATAAGTATTTTCAAAATAAGAAGATGCGAAAGATTGACTCTGATAAGCGGGGTGTTACAAAGAGGATATGGCGTAAGATTGAGAGAACAAGATAAATGAATTCGAGAAAAAGGGAAGCAGAGTATTTATATGGGAGTTTTTTGTGACCATTGGGGATGAATCGACGCCTAGAACCGTCACGATCGAAGGAGGAAACGACTCATGATACCCCCATTAGTACACGCGGACCAATAAATCCCCGTCACGTGGACGATGTCAGGGAGAACGAGGGAATGTGTCGCGAACGGACGTAACAGCCTAGGAAAAGGAACAGCGGGCACGTCGACACGTGAAATCATGCGCCGCGGCAAATGGAGATGATTAAAAGGAAAAAAAATGGGGGGTTGAAATCTTTGCTAAGGGTCGGAAGTCAGCCAGGGCAGCCCCTAAAGGGGCACCGATAGGAACAAATATGGCATTAAGAGACACCATAAATCTATGTGCTTCTCAATGCCAGGGGCATCTATGTTGGCATAAAATTTGTCTCGTGATTCGGATAGGCGACACGTGTGCTATACAAAAAAAAAAAAGATAAGAAGAAACCGAAGTAGCAGGGAAAACACCTCGGATAGACGGTCGAACCGACCTAAATAAACAAATCAACCTCGATCAGGTCGTACCAGCTGAGACCGACGCCCGCCGCTGACCGCATTCAATGCCCGTCCATCAAACGTCTCGACCAACGTGAAGGCATCATTGCAGGGAGACCCACCTACTGGAAAAGTTGCGCCTATGCTGTCATATTACATTAAATGCTGCCGAATTTCCTAAAAAGGCGGACCGAAAGTTACTATAAATAGAGGAATTAAACTCAATACGAGGATCTTTTTCCGACACATTTAATTCTGCATTAAACACCTCGGCTCAAACCAAAAACCGACTTGCTGTATGCATTAAAACCAATTTCATATAAAAAATACCAACTTGTAACCGCACGAACATCATATTTTACTAATAAAATCACCTCAATTCTGTCTTTATCCTCGAAATTTTACATTGGAAAAGTTGATCAAATCCGTTTATGAACATATATTATTATATATTTTATAATAAATTAAAAAAATTAATAATTAAGTTTGATTAATAATTAAAATATATTAGTTATTTAAATTAATATATATTAAATTATATATATTAATAATTTCATATATATTATTATACATTCATATATATGAATATATATATATATATATCAATATAGATTAATAATAATACTAATATATATATTTTATATTAATATATATTAATAAATTTAATATATGATAATATATATATTCCATTATTATAATTGTAAAAAATTATGATAGTACAAAATATAATTAATTACAGTGAAAAAAAGTATATTAGTATAAATTATATTAGTATATTAAAAAATATATTATTCAGTAGTTTAATTATGACTATGAGATCAATTCTCTCTTTGAGAGCGGTTCTATTCTCTCTTTGAGAGCGATCGCTTTCAATCTTTGGCCTTGATCTTGTCTTAGTTCTTGTTTGCCCCATTTGTGTTCGAATTCATCTACTGATTTTTCTATCTCCATTGTTGAATCTCATTAGCCCTATTCTCTTTTGCTGTAATTCCAATTCCTAGCTCTGCGTAGTTAGGGTTCTTCACCGATGACAGAATTTGATGAGGAGCTTTCTGATAAACTGAACAAAGTATCTATTTCAGCCAATGAGGACAAAGTCTTCGATATTGCAGAGGAGGATATCAAACTCAGCAATGATGAGTGACGACGCAGTCTGTTTGGTAAGATAATTGGGGATAAACCAGCTAGTTGGATTGGCATAAAAAGAGTTATGTCCCAGATATGGAAGATGCGCCATCCGATGGAAATCAAGGAACTATGTCCCAACTATTTTCAGTTCATTTTTCAGAGTCAAGATGATATGAGGAAAATGGCTTCAGGCACGAAATGGAGCTTTGAGAATCAGTACTTGATACTAAGGGAACGGTTGGCTAATATTAATAGTAAGCATCCGGGATTCCAAGAGCTCAATATATGGGTTCAGGTATAAAATCTTCTCTTAAACAGGTTGAGTACTGATGTTGGTCTTAAGATTGGAAAAGCGTTTAAAAATCTTAAGAATGTGGTCATTGCTACCACTGGAAGTCATGGGGGTAAATTACTCAGGCTGCTAGTTACATTGGATGTGAATGAACCAGTTCTA
This sequence comes from Striga hermonthica, assembly GCA_902706635.1. Lineage (NCBI taxonomy): Eukaryota > Viridiplantae > Streptophyta > Magnoliopsida > Lamiales > Orobanchaceae > Striga > Striga hermonthica. Next base: position 33,223 of record CACSLK010020608.1, read on the forward strand.
GAATGGAAAAAATAAGATTGGGTGACCAAATTGTGAAGGTGGGTTTCAAATATGAAAAACTCATAAACCTCTGTCATTATTGTAGAAAGATTGGTCACTTGGATAGAAGTTATGCCAATAAGATGGATGATGTTAGTAACAACTCTTTCAAGGAAGACCAATATGGGGATTGGATGAAAGCTCCAGATGGTTATAAGTGGGCTCCTGTTACTCTCTCAACTTTGAGAACTACACCCACGCCAGAATCACCAAAATCCACGGAAAATGAAGCTTCTCAAAAAGCATCATCCAGTCACCAAGAAGTTAATAATCAGTTAATTCCAAGCCAAGAAGAAACCTCTTCACCTGGAAAGTCTAAAGGAGCAACATCAGTTGTCTCAGCCACTCAACCTCCCACTCATGAAGAAGAATCTACCCCTCACAACCTTCATATAATTGATCCTTCAGTCATGGAGGTAGAAAAGGGAGACTTGTCTAATGCCCCAACGGTTATTGAGCAGGAGATTTCCTTGACTCCTGCCTCTCAACCACTCAAAACTTGGAAAAGAATAGGAAGCAAGATGGGGAGATTGTTGAGAGCCACTGACACTCCTATCATAATTGATCAGCTACCCAGTGGTAAGAGGAGCAGACAAGCACAAGAAGCATTAGAGCAACAAACAAAGGTGAATATTCCCAAACAAGTCCAAATATTGAAATTGAAAGCCAAGCAAGATGAGGTGGGGGTTGTCAGCCTAGAGTGGAACCACCATGACCAATGTTAGCTCTGGTGTGGAATTGTAGAAGGCTAGGTGGGACCTCTACAATTTCCCAAATCAGAGAGCTTAGAAGAGCTCACCACCCCCGTTTTATTTTCCTTTCTGAGACAAAAAAAAACCAAATGCTTTTGTCAAGTCAGTTTGTAAACAATTAGGTTTTGATGATAGGATGGCTATTGTAGACCCTAAAAGGACTGAGTGGAGGTCTTGTTTTGATGTGGAATCCTCATGTTGTTATTAATCAAATCTATTGTAAAGACTTTTATATTGCTGTTAATTTTCAAATTCAGTCCCATCCCCCAATGGGGAGTTTTTGTCTACTTAAGTACTTGCAGATTGCTCAGGGAAGCTCAAAGAGAGGAGATTATCTTTGGCAAATACCTTTGGGGAAATCTTTGGGTCTCTATTGGAGACTGGAATGATTTACTCTCAACCTCTGAGAAGATTGGTGGGATCACTAGACCTATGGCCAGCTTAAGAGGTTTTGGAAATTTTGTCTCTGATATGGAGATGCTGAAAATAAAGCTTGAAGGTTATCAATACACTTGGAGCAATAACAAACCAGCCTCAGATCTAACTGAGGAGAAACTTGATCGAGCATTCTCTTCTCTAGATTGGGTTCACCTATATCCCAATGCTGCAGTAAAAAATGTCATCAGAAGCTCATCTGACCACTCTGTCCTGCTGTTAGAATTGGGCTCACCTCAAGTAAGAAAGAATTCCTCTTTCCACTTTGACAAAAGGTGGATTGGTCATGAAGGTTTCGATGAAGTGGTGAGTAATGCTTGGAACATTCCAGTCACTGGCACCCCATTTTTTCAGCTCAAAGAAAAAGTCAGAAATACCAATATTGCTCTTCTCATTTGGAGCTCCTTCTTTCAATCAAAAAGACAGAAAGAAATTGCTGATCTAACTCAACAAAATGGAGGCACTGAATGAAAATACATTAGAAGATAACTCGTACTGCTGGGCAGAGATATGGAAAAAATTGAATAAGGCCCACTCTCAGGAAGAACTATTCTGGCAACAAAAGGCTAAGTACAAGTGGCTAAAGGAGCGGGATGCAAACACTCATTTTTTCCATGTCTTCACTCTCCAACAGACAAAACTCAATGCCATCACTAGACTGGTATCAAGCCAAGGAAGAGTTCATTCTACTAAGAAGAAAATAGAAACTCATATCTCCAATTTCTATTTTGATTTATTCTCCACTGAAGGCAGCTGGGGTGGAGAATCTATTCTCCATCTTATAACAAATAGCATCACCCCTGACATGAACACTGCTTTGCTTAAACCAGTTGAGGAGGAAGAGGTGCAGAAGTCTCTTTTCAGTTTTCAAACAGACAAATCCCCTAGAGAGGATGGGATGACTGCAGCCTTCTACCAGCACTTCTGGAGTTTAATAAAACATGATCTCTTGAGAGCAGTGTGCCACGTCTTTCAGTTGGTACTCTCCTTAAATACTGGAACCACACAGTCATTTCACTTATACCCAAATGCTCTAATCCAGGTCAATTGAGTCAATATAGGCCAATAAGTCTTTGTTGTGTGGTGTACACAATAATCTCTAAAAGACTTGCACAAAGACTTAAGGCCTGCTTGCACATTGCATCAGTGATTTCCAGACTGCTTTCATTGAGGGAAGACAACTCACTAATAATGTGATAATTGCACAAGAAGCATTTTATTTTTTGAATAGGCATTCATCTGGATCTAATTACTTTATGGCACTTAAATTAGACCTTATCAAAGCTTTTGACCGAGTTGAATGGAACAGTATCAAGAGAATTATGCTGCATATGGGATTCCACTCTGATTTTGTCAGGTTAATTATGCTCTGTGAGTCTACAGCTTCTTTCTCATTTAAGATTAATGGTTCTATCAGTGGTTTTGTGTCACCCTCTAGGGGAATAAGACAGGGGGATCTCCTATCCCCCTACCTGTGTTTTGTTGTAGCTGAATTATTATCTGCCCTCATCCTTCAATCTATCTCATCTGGTCAGCTGAAGGGGATGAAAATATCAAGAAATGGCCCTATGCTCTCACATCTCCTGTTTGCAGATGATTCTTTGTTTTTCTGCAAAGCTGGTGTAGATCAAGCTAGTATTCTGATGAATATTCTAGAGCAATATAGGCTATTCACAGGGCAAGCAGTGAACTTACAGAAATCAGCTATATTTTTTAGCAGAAATACACCTATGCATCGTCAGAGGTCCATTTGCATCTCCTTAAACAACATTGTGTCTCATAAAGCAACAAGGTATCTTGGCCTACCTCTGGGAATTGGCAGATCAAAGAGAGAAATCTTTGATTATCTGCTTACATCCATCAGAAACAAACTCTCTTTATGGAAAGCTAAACTTCTCAGTCTAGCTGGAAAGTAAGTTCTAATCAAGTCAGTGATTCAAGCCCTACCAGTCTTCTACATGGGATGTTTTATTATTCCAACCTCCATCTGCTCAAAAATATCAAGACTTTGTGCCAAGTTCTGGTGGAAATCTGGAACTGAACAATCTCAAGAAATACACTGGAAAAAATGGGGGCTTCTTTCACTCCCAAAAGAAAATGGAGGACTTGCATTTCAGGACCTTCAACTCTTCAATAAGGATCTAATTTGCAAGCAACTCTGGGGAATTGCATCCAAACCTGATCTCTTAGTCAGCAAGCTGCTAAAGGACAGGTACTTTCCTAACTCCTCTCTTGTTCATGCTTCAAAAGTACCTAATGGATCTTGGATGTGGAATAGCTGGATGGTTGTGTTGCCTTTCTTTGCCAAATGTTTTAGGATTGAGATCAGAAATGGATTGAGCACTAGGATTGAGGACTTTAACTGGATTCCTAACCACAACAAAGCCTCTCCTTCACTAGTTCCCATAGCTAGGGGGCATCTGCTTTAGGTTTGGAAATTAATGCAGGAAGATGGGGCTCATTGGAATGATTGACTTGTGAAGTAGGTCTTTGATGAATCTGATAGCAAAGCCATACTGAATATCTCTACCTTACACCCTCATATGGAAGATAGGCTTTATTGGGGCTTCAAAAGACTGGTTGCTTCTTAGTCTCCAGCACTTATGCTCACCTCACATCACTGAAGGTTCTTTCATCTGATATTCCATAATGCAGTTCCAACTCAGAGTCCAAGTCTTCTATCTCTTACAGGCATTGGAAGCTTAAAATTGCTGGCAAGATAAAGCATTTCTTATGAAAATGCATTCAAGGTTCTCTGCTTGTAGCTAATCAATTGAGAAAGAGAGGTTTTGAACTGGATTTCACATTCTTCTTATGTGGTGAAGCTGTTGAAGCAGTGGAACATCTTTTCTTCACTTGTTCAAGAGCAACAAGATTCTGAAAACTGAGTCCTCTCCAATAGGATGGATTGAACAGAAACACTGACTCCTTCAAAGCATGGTGGCACCAGATTTGTTCCCTTGACAGTTCAGAGGTGGCAGAGGCTAGGATTGAACCTACTACTTATATGCTCTGGTGACTCTGGAAGTCAAGGAATCTGTTGCTCTTTCAGGAATGTTTCATTCCAGACCACACTTTGATCAGAATGGCTCAAGCTGATTGGTTGGATTTTATCGCTGCTTCTTCTTGATTGCTCTTTTGTTTTTCTTGGTTGTTAGTTAGATTTTTTAGGCTTCGTTAGTGGGGAAACATTCTGCTAGGCTGTTGGACAGTGGTAGAAGTCTTCCCCACTTTTTTTCCTTTGTTTTTTGGATTCTGTTTTGCTTGGTTGTTGGCTTGTAGTAGTTTGGTAGTTTGTTGAGGTTCTAGACCGCCTTTAGAGTGTCTCTCACTTTTAGCTTTTTCGGTTCTTAATCACTCTATATTCAAACTTTGTTCGCGTTGAGATTTATAATAGTAACCTCTGTCGTTTAAAAAAAAAAAGTAGTTTAATTATTATATATTATAATAGTATAAGATATAATTATTTATAATAAAAACATATTATATTAGTATAAATTATTATGTTATTGGTTAGAATTGATTATCTTATAAAATAAAAATTAATGATATTATGTTAGAAGTTGGAAATTATTTTGTTATAGATTAGAATAGATTATCTTATGAAGTAGAATGTATTAATAATATGCTAGAAATTATTGTGTTATCGATTAGTATCGATTATCTTACGAAGTATAATTTATTGATATTATGTTAAAAGTTGGAAATTATTTTGTTATAGATTAGAATAAGCTATCTTATGAAGTAGAATTTATTGAAATTATGTTAGAAGCTAGAATTGATTATATAATACATTACAAATTATTATTATTATTATTATTATTATTATTATTATTATTATTATTATTATTATTATTATTATTATTATTATGTTATAAAATATATATGATTATTTTGTAAGAAGATACATCGTAATATATTGCAGGTGCCACTCAAAAATTTTGGATAAGACGGTGTTGATTACAGACATGCTTTCACTACAGATGACCTCTTGATGGTTCTGAAGAAGTTGTTAATGGGCAAAAGATAACAATTATATGGAGTATTGAACTGGTCATCTCAAAACACGAAAAATAAGAAAAACAGAAGGTGTTGAGATGTCATCGAGGGGAACGTTACAGAGGCAGTGTTGTATGAGATTTACTGTCTCTGTTACGCTCCCCTCGATGACATCTCAACATCTTCTGTTTCTCTTCTTTTTCGTGTTTCGAGATGACCAATTCGAAACCCCATATAATTGTTATCTTTTGCTCATTAACAACTTCTTTTGAACCATCAAGAGGTCATCTATAGTGAAAGCAGGTCTGTAATCAACACCGTCTTATCAAAAATCTTTGCGTGGCACCTACAATATTTTACGATGTATCTTAATAATTTTACAAAATAATCAATAATAATAATAATAATAATAATAATAATAATAATAAAAATAATAATAATAATAATAATAATAATAATAATAATAATAATAATAATAATAATTAGTTATTGTGTTATAGACTAATATATTTTTTATATACTAATATAATTTATACTAATATACGTTTTTTCATTATAATTATTATATTTTATACTATTATAATTTAATAATAATTATAATAATATAATATATATAATATAATATATTAACTTTGTTAATATATATTAGTATAAGATATATTTTTAGTATTATTAATCTATATTAATATATATTCATATATTTGAATGTATAATAATATAATTATAATTATTAATATATACTAATTTAATATATGAATTTAAATTACTAATATATTTTAATTATTAATCAAACTTAATTATTAATTTTGTATTATAAAATATATAATAATATATATGAAATTATTTATATATATTTTTAATATTTTAACGTTTTTAATTAACAAAGATTAAAAACCACAAAAATTTTAAAAAAAATATTCTAAGTAATTTATATGTACAAATAGTTTATATATATAATTTAATATAATTATTTTAATATATATTATATATTAATTACAAATTAATATATATTTTGTAAAAAAATAGAAACCGCGAAAAAAAATATATTTATTATATATATATTTCATTAATATATTTTAACTATTTATATTTTAATTTATTATAAAATATATATTAATATATAGAAATTTTTATAATATATTTTATAATATTTTAAAGATTTTTTAATTAAAGAAGCGCAACAAGCCGACCGACCAGCGATTGCGGCCCGTCTTGGACCGGCCGACCGATCTTTTCGGCCAGGTATGGTCTGCCAGGCCTCCGAATGCGGCCAACATAGGCTCGGTCGAAAAAGTTCGGCCGCCCGGACGACTGGCTCCAGTCTGGCCGGTTTGACCGGCCACCTGGCGCATGTCCGAGCTTTTTGGATGGCATTTTTCTGCCAGAATTATTCGGAGATCTTTTCAGAATTTTTCGTAGCTCGGTTCAACCAATAAATAGGTCGGAAGGGGGGACATTCTATTTTTTTTAAAAAAGGGTAAAGGGCAAAACTGTCTTTAGGGGCGGTAAACAATAATAAGGGGCGGTGTTTAGTAATTTAGTATGAATACCGTTTGTATTACGTTTGTGACTAGGTTGAATTAAACAAGAACATGACAAACGATCAGATTGAATGTGCCATCCTCGTAATCCGTAGAGCATATACTCTACGCTACAATTTCACTCAATTACACATAGAGGTAATAATCCAGTCGCTGAAAAAAATACAGGAAGAAATTATTACTATTTGATCCGGAAGAACATAACAAATATATCAGACTGAATGTGCTATCCTTGTATTCCCTAGGGTATATGTTGTACGTTACAATTGCACTCATCAGATACACATAGGGGTAATAATTCACTCACTGAAAAAAATACAAGATGAAATTATTACAATTTCATCTGCAAATCTAAGCTTTTTTTTTCCCAAAACTATTGATTCATTAACTAAAGCACATAATTACAACCGGCTAACTAGCCGTAATAAGAGGACTACACAAGGTAGTCTAGTTACCACAACACACACTACAATACAACTTAAGGAGAATAAAAAAATGAAACAAAAATTAAAGTCGAAACACTTATTATTATTATTATTATTATTATTATTATTATTATTATTATTATTATTATTATTATTACTACTACTACTACTACTATTACTATTACGATTATTATTATTATTATTATTATTATTATTATTATTATTATTATTATTATTATTATTATTATTATTATTATTATTATTATGTTATAAATTATAATTGATTATTTTGTAAAATTATTAAGATACATCGTAATATATTGCAGGTGCCACTCAAAGATTTTGGACGAGACGGTGTTGATTACAAGCCTGCTTTCACTACAGATGACCTTTTAATGGTTGTGAAGAAGTTGTTAATGGGCAAAAGATAACAATTATATGGGGTTTTGAATTGGTCATCTCGAAACACGAAAAAGAAGAAAAACAGAAGGTGTTGAGGTGTCATCGAAGGGAACGTTATAGAGGCAGTGTTGTAGGAGATTTAGTTATTGCTGTTTTAAGACGTTCGATCGGATAAGATAGGACGGGGGTGTTTGTATCAAGGAGCAACTGGATGGAAGTTATAGCCGACCTCTTTCCTATTGCTACAGTGTTTTATGCAGTAGTCGTGTTGTTAGGCTGTGTGTGGTCCCAGAAATAACAATATCGACCATTTTAGTACGGCAGTATTGCCGCTTAGTGCACCATTCACGGCTACATGACCTGAACGCGAGATTGTCATAGGTCATTTTGGTTCTTACAAATACTTCATTGATCTGAATCTGTCTTCTATGTTTCCATTACCGCCTATTTGTCATATTCGAGTTATGTTTGTTATGAACTTGTTGAGGATAAACTGAACTAACAACAAATGCAGTTAAAAAAATGATATTAGTATAATATTATAAATTATAAATGATACTAGTATGAAAAAAATATATTAGTAAAAATAATTATGTTATATATTTGAATTGATTATCTTATAAATTAGAATTTATTACTATTATGTTAGAAGTTAGAAAATAATGAACAGAAATTGTGTGGTTATTCTCTCAGGTGGAAGCGGTGACCGATTCTCTCAGGTGGGAGCGAACCCCTTTTCCGATTTCTTCTCCGATCATCCTTGTTCTGTACTCGCAGCTACTGCATAGCTTTCACTCCTTTCTTGGGTGGCGTTTTCTTTTCTTCCCTGGTTCATTTATGGGATTTCTAGGGTTACGGCAGTTATGTCGAGTGCCCAGGATGAAGAATTGTCCAACCAATTTAGTGCCTTTTCTCTCTCAAATAACGAAGCAAAATTCATTGACATAGCAAACGATGACATTAAGATGAGTGCGGAAGAATGTGATAGAAGTTTATTTGGAAAAATCATCGGAGACCGAGCAGCAAGCTGGATTGGTATTAAAAGGACGATGACCAACATATGGAGACTCAGCCAAGCCATGGAAATTAAGGAGCTCACCCCGAACTACTTTCAGTTCATCTTTCAGAGTAAAGAAGATCTGAAGAAAGTAACAGATGGCATTAACTGGAGTTTCGAGAATCAATATCTCATCCTCAAAGAATGGACGGAAGGAATCTCTAGTAAGCATCCCTGTTTCCAGGAGCTCAAAATATGGGTTCAGGTAACAAACGTTCCCCTTAATTGGCTCAGTACAGAAGTGGGCTTAAAAATAGGGAAGGCTTTCAAGAACGTTAAAAATGTAGTGTTGGCGAACTCAGGGAATCATGGTGGGAAAATACTGAAATTGTTGGTCACTCTGAATTTGGGAGAACCGCTTCCCAGAGTTGCAAATATAAGGTTGGGTGAACAAACAGCTGTAGTAGGCTTTAAGTATGAAAAATTGCTGAATTTATGCCACTACTGTGGCTTCATAGGCCATCTTGATAGGAGTTGTGCAAAAAGAATTGCTGACATTAACAACAGCTCCCTCAAAGAAGGCCAATATGGGGACTTTATGAAGGTATCTGATGGTGTAAGGAGTTTTGAGCCCAATATCTCAGGTACAAAAGGGGCCACTCATACTGAATCCCCCATAGGAAATATGCACAGTCCATCCAACCACTTCTCATCCCAACAAGCAGAAACAAGCCAACAGCTCATTCAACTGCCACTGAGCAATCAATCAATTGCTCCTGAAGAAGAACAGGACTCACTGGCCTCAGGCACCCACACACCTCCTCACAATTCTCAAATCATTGAAGTTCAAAAAGAAATGGAGGTAGAAACTGTGAACTCATCCACTTCAACAATATTCAAGACCCTTCATAACTCATTGGCCCCAACTCAATCCAAACTGAGCAAAACTTGGAGAAGAGACAGAAGCAAGGATGGTAGACTTCTAAGAGAACCTATCATCATAGACACCAAAGCCACTGAACAATGTACCAAAAGAACAAGAGAGGCAGAGGATTCCAGATGTACCTCTCATCAAGATAACCTGCAGCAACAATCTGTTACAAAAAAGAGCAAGCAAC
>CACSLK010020608.1:69274-79419 GCA_902706635.1 Striga hermonthica
AGGCCTTTCCTCCTGTAGAAAAAAGTCGCGGCCTCGAAGAATCTCGCGGTCGCGGAGCTTCTCTTCACCGCGGCCCGCGGGCCTCTCCGCGGCCGCGAGTCGCGCGTTAGCAGAAAATAAAAGAACAGATTTTGTGAACTCGTTATTATTCACGTTGGAGCCTAGGTTTTATTTTTTGGGGGGTTCGTTCTTTTCCTCTTAAAAGAAAAACATTGGTTCTTCTTTCTCTTTTCATAATTTGGCACGTAGAACTCAGATTTAAATGCGATTTCAACACTTGGAACTTGGATTGATTGTAAGTCTTTCTCTTTCGATTAATTAATGAATAATGATTGATTTGAGGAAAATGATTTTTGGTGTTGAAGTTATTTTACGTAGCTAATTTTTACTGCTAGGGATAGGGGATGATTGTTCTTGTTTGAATTGTACTTGTCGGGCTTCGATTTGTTCGTACTCATGTGGGTTGTATTGATTAAGGATTGATATATTCTTGCTTGACTGATTGATATAATCGAAGGGTGACACTTCGATCTTACAATTGGTAACAATTGAATATTGAGTAGTCGAGTTAGGGTTTGTTGATTCTACGTGATTAGTCGATCAATACTCTTCTAATTGAATTAGCGACTTTTAGAACTGAAAGAGGAAAAGTCGTAGACCGAGGCTCACATGAGGTAGATAACCTCGTAATTGAATAATCTATGTGTTTTAGATTGAAATACATGCTTATCGATGACCCGTCCCTTGTTACGAAAAGTTATTGGGATTGGAATAATTGTCCTATACTGTATGCTCGAACTTGTTCATCTATGTTCAATCCCTTGTTACGAAGAGTTATTGGGAGTGAACCGCAAGATGCATAAGCGAGAATGTCAATTTCGAACTGAATAATTGATAGCCCGACTTTGCTAAAACTTGAATTAATTATCCTCAATTCACTAGCTTCTACATCTCCGTTTCATTCATATTCTTAGGTAGATTTACATTTTTGCATTGTTATTTATTTCGTAGCTTATAATTCATCCAATCTTTATCTGATTAGAGTGTTTAGGATTTATTTTCTTTCTATGTGTTATCAATGCCAAAGCTAAGTTCTGAACTGCCTTTCTCGTGAGATCGACACGGGAAACGAATCTTTCGATTCGGTACTCGGTAAAAAGAATAATTTGTACACAACAAATTTGGCGCCGTTGCCGGGGATGGCAAGTAGGACATTTAGTTTTGGTATTGATTTTATTTTTTGTATTTCTCTTTAGTTTGTAATTATCGTGTTTTTGTACTTTCTTTTGTGTTTCTTTGTTTTTGTTTTTGTCTTTTCTATTTCTGTTTTCTCTTTTTTCGTGGCTTCGCGTGGTTTGTTCTATTTTGGTGTGCAGGAGATATGAACTATAACTGTGTCTACCCACCACCGCACACCCAATCTTGGGTTAATGAGCCGAGCTATCACACCGGGTACTATAACCAGCCATATCCATATCCTTCCGAGTAGTACTGTGACCCCTTCCCGGTCGAGCAATATTATGCGTCCCACAAATTCAACGAGAAGCTCGACCAAATATATGAATTCGTAGCATCCCGGTTAGCTCAGGAAGAAGAGACCACAAACCGGTGTGCCCGTCTGAATCAGTCACCTCCATACTACGATCCCGGGACTATGGCCATACTTGGTCATGTCCTTACGAGCAGCAGTGGGAGTCAGTACCTGTTGAGCAGTCATGGGAGTCCCTCGAGGACTCTTCAGAGTACAATGTCAAGCTCAATCAGGCCCTCGCTCTTTTGGCATCCCAGGCTGCCCGTAGGAGCAATATCGAGTCCAGAATCGAGAACCTAGTGGAGCGCTTGCAAGCCTTAGAGGATCGAGTTACCAATCTCACTCCCGAGCCCACCGCTCAAGGTGAACCTACACATAGGGACGAGCCTCGGGAGGCGACTTTGTCGTTCGATGAGAAGCTCGACCTCATCCTTGCTTGCATATCTGCCCAGTCCACTCGATATGTGGAGATTGAGCTCGGGTGTGCTCAACTGAGCACACAAATAGAGATTCTTGCAGCACATACCAACTCAATCGAGGCAGAAGTCGACGACCCCCACCTCATGCTTGATACGCAAGCTCGCACGATGAAGCAAATGTGTGAGGCCGAAGAAGATGATGATGAGCTTGATGATATTTCAAAAGAGGAGATCCATGGGCTTGATTATCAAGTCCCTCCTCCCGCCTCCGACTTGGAGCATCCGTCTTCGGGGATGTTGCACTGTGTTACGAAGAGGGAAGGATTCAGTTCGACTTGCTCTACATATGTACTTATCATTCCGGAGGTTGACGATAGAGCTCGAGTGGGAAAAGCTCTACGTCTGGAATTAGGGATTGCTCGGGCCCGAACCCATTTTCTTCAGAACATAGCCACCCGGACCCACCATGCCCGCCTTCTGGCCACACTTCCCGGGCTACCACTTCTAGAAAATACGAAGGCGTGGCACGACCGTCACTTCTTTCTAGACCCTGGTTGATTCCCTCACAGGTTTCGTCAAGCTAATGACGTTAAACAAGCGCTTTTTGTTTGGAAACCCAAGTGATTTATTGTTTTCTTTGATATTTTCTATGTTTTTATTTTTATTTTATTTTCTCTTTTAATAATTGGAGTTCGGAGTTCTGTGTTTTGTTTGCAGGTACGAGTTTTCGAGCATGAGCAGGAGGAATATCGAGGTTCTGGGCTACGCTTAGGCAAGCGGCTTGCACGTGTGGTTATTCTTCTCGAGGCACCATCGGTTTGCACATCCTTTTCTCTTTTTATCTTTTTTATTTTGTTTTCTCCTTCTTTCTATTCTTTTGAGTCGTGTTCTTTTGGTGGTTTCTGGGATTGGTTCATTGTATGAAAATGTTAGGTCCTATTATTTGACTTCTTGTTTTGTATTGAAGCAATGAGGACATTGCCTCATTTTAAGTGTGGGGGAGTCTATTTGGATTTTGCATGCTTATGTGGTGGACCGGTCTAGCTTTATAATTTATTTATTTTTTTAGCTTGGACTATGATGTATGGCAAGATTGGTTAATGACTGTCGATTGAGTTGAGTAGTTGTGATGATGAGATTTGGTGGCATATCTCGATAAATTGCTTGGTTGTTTTGATTGACATTATCTACCTTGTGAGGCTTGAGCCATACTTGTTTCTTGTGAGATGTTGGTCTGAAATTTATTCAGTTAGAATTTACCTTGAGTCTAATTTGAAATGAATTGACTAAGTTTGTGAAACGTGAAAATGATTGAGGCGTTCCTTGTATTGTCTTCCCTTTTCTTTTTCTCCGTAAATAATTCTCACTAGTCACCCATTTTGAGCCTTGTTGATATTTTTCCTTGATAACCTCGTATGATGATGTTGAGGATTGATGATTTGTTAAATGGAGGTGGTGATTGTTGAGTTTTAACAAAAAAAAAAATAAAAAAATGGAGGCCGAATGGATTTTACTCCAAGTGCTTGACCACTAATGTAAGTGGAAACGAGCAATGAGTACGAAAAATCGGTCCAGGAGACTCGGGCAGAAAACCCGAAGGCTAAACCTAGATAAATTTTCCAAAAGGTTATCCTAAAAGAAAAAAAAATGATCTTTGAATAATTATTTGGGAAGTGTGATGGTGTTGGGGGTAGTAGGGAGGAACCGGTTAGTGTTTGGTACCGGTGGTGTTTATGATCACGGTTAGGTGATGGAATTGAGTTTAATTTGTTTTTATTTGAGCCACTTAACCTATATATATCCTAACGATCCAAATAGCCTACATTTCATCCCTAGAAGTCCTCTTGATTAATTGTTTCACGAACTTGATTGTTTTAGAGTAAAAGTTAGATAATAGGCAAACTTATGATTGATTTGATTGATGACCAGCTTGAGCGTACCTATCATATCTGCGAAAGAGACTGAGTGAGGCATATGATATATTTTCGTACTCGAGAGTCTTTGTTTTTCGAAGTAATCAAGTTAATAGTTGAGGTTTGCTATTATGATTATTGGAATTCTTCTCGACTTGATTGACTGCTTGAGATAAGTCTTGTTTGAAACCGTGTCCATGCTCATTTGTTTGTCGTTTTTCTTTTCTTTGTTCGGGACGAACAAAGGTCTTAGTGTGGGGGAGTTGTTTGTCCCATTTTTGTTACGTTTTTCGCATTTGTTTTGTCCTTCTTTTTCCCCGTTTTAGGTCTTTTCATTAATTTTTATTCGTTGTTTTAGCTTATTGTGCGTTTTGTTTTATTTTGGTTTATCTTGTATTTTTTCGGTCTTCTTCCGGTTCTCTTTTCGTTGTTGGTGTGCAGGTTGGAACTCTCGGGATGGTAGTTTTTCAGGAATATATTCGTTGGGCAAGCGTGACCATTTAGAAAGCTTCGTTAGCGACGAGTTCAAGCTAGTTCAAACGAGCCCGGGACTTCACTAAAGCTAGCAGGCCAAGCAACTCTTGCAGGCATTATCGCACCTCGGCACTTTGTCACGCCCAGCAGAGACGCAGCCTCGACATAATCACACGATGACCGCTGCGGGCCCTACTCCACCGCTGATGCAAGCTCTCATCGTGCCATGAAGACACCACCGCCTCCTTCCTCTCCATACCGCTGCACAATTCTTCCATGCTGATGCAAGCCTTCAACTGCCGCGCCGTGCCTGAAGAACCTGCTATTCACACCGTGCTACAAGCCTCCTGTCACGTCGTGGTCCTCGCCTCGCGCCACGGTGAACAGCCCCGCCGCGCCGTGTTGGAAGCCCCACGCCGCGGTGAAACCTCCTGTCACGCTGGTACTCCTCCACGCCGTGAGAGACCTTCGCACCGTGCCATCCTCACCTGCCGCGCCGCTGCAATGCACCGCGCCGTGGCGTTCGCACTCTCTGAACTGCGGCGGTACCTCCTCGTCGTGCCACTCCACAACTCTTCATACTCGTGCCCAGAAATCTTTGGCCGCGGCTGTAACGCTCTGAATTTTATTAATAAAGGAAAATACTAGCTTTCGAGTATAAGCTAGCCTTTGTTAATAAATATTCATGTTAATTTTCAAGTCCAAGTTATTCAACTAAGATAAATTTCAAGTTCGACGTTAAATCGAAAGTATCCGGTTAATTTTATTTATTAACCGAGTCAATGATAGTAAGTAATCTCAGTCTGTTTATATAAATAAATGGACAACAGCGAGTTGCGATTAATTATTCTAATGTTGATGTATTAATCGAATTGAGAATATTGGATTAATCGTCAAAAGTTGAGTTCGAGCCAATTATTCAGTTTCAGTTAAAGTTCGACTTTTAGTCGATAAAGATATTCGGTTTAATTATTTCAGTTACCGAATAAGTTTTCAGATTTAATTCCAATTCAATTATATAATAAGTGAGTTTGAAATTAATAAAGTTACATCGAGGTTATGTTCGAATTAAATTTTCGAAGTCATGTTCGACCGAAATTATAAGTTCGGTCTAAGAATTAAATGCTAAATTGTTCTAAGTATAAAAGTTGTACCAATTTCCTAACATAAGGTCAAGTTCATGCGCCTTGTGAAATTTGCAAAATGCTACGCCTAAGACATGCACTACACGTGCTAATATCATTTTAGTACTATTAAGCTATATCATTTAGCTTTAATTATAGTTAAGTATTTAGTAAGTTTATTTGTGAAAATTTTAAGGTGGTGACACTTAAGCTACTTGCTTAAGCATTTTTATTTGCCACTAAGTGATAGTATGAGGACAAGTGTTCCTATTAGATTTTGTCATCAAATTCATCCACCTTTTTGAGCTTATATATACATATCGTAAGTGGAGAGTTGATTAGACTAGCTTATATATTTCATTAATTGTGCTTAGAATAATCTTTCTTTCTTGCCTTCATGCCATAACCGAGGGTGTATATTAGTGCCGAAAGTTTGTTATTCCACCTCTTCAATTAGTATTAATAGTTAGTAATTGGAGAGTGAAGAGTTACTCAATTTCACTTGGAATTATTCCAATTTTCTTAGCCTATATTTAGTAATAGCCGAGAGAGTTCAAAGCCTGGCCAAGCATCCATTGGTTTTATTATTACCGTGAGTTGTAGCCAAGAAGCATCATCAAGTGTTGAAGTGAAGAAGGTGGCTTGTTCATTATCCGTTGCCAAGGGTAGCACGCATACTACCGAGTGGACGCGAGCGAGAGCACGAAAGTCATAGCCTTTTTCACGAGCAATTGGAGGGGTAAATTCATAACACCCTTCTTTTAGTTATTTTATGTCCATGTTAGCAAGATCATGTAGATATCATGTCAATTAGCCCATGTTTAGTATCAAGTTATCCTCGGCCATTTAGGCCCTTTTCGAGCCATGTCATAATCTAGCCGAACACTCCCGAACAATTTATGTATTTTTAGTCATGTCATGTTATATTATGTTCAGCCATGACATCGTTGCCAGAAAAGTTGTCGGACAGCCGGCGAGGTATCGACCGTAGGGCCTGTCCGCACGTAGCGGTGCAGCGCCAGCCGGCAGTAGTCTGCGAGCACGCGGCAGCACGCGCACGCCCAGCAGTGCGTCGTGCGTAGCCCGTGCAACAGCGCCGACAGCATCTCAACGTTATGTCATGAGACCAGTGGTGCACGGTTGTGCCTGACTACGCCCAGCCATGCCAGCAGCGCTCAGCGGCGTATAGTCGCGCCTAGCTGAGCGTGCAATCATGCCCAGTTGTGTCGGTAAGGCCCGGCAGCGCCATGCCAAGCCCAACACCAGTCATGCGACCGCGCCCGGGCATCAACAGGCTCAGCGCGGGACCGAGCCGGTTGGCCCATGCCAGCGGTCGACCGCCCAGCCACAGCGAGCAGGCGGTCCGGCCAGCCAGTGAACCAGCCAGTTTAGACCATTTATTTCTATGTTTCAATATTATTCTAATTCGGTACAAGTTATGTCAGCTATTCCAGTTAAATTTCAGGTCCAATTAGTCAGTTCATGAAATCAGTCAAATTATCAGTCTAGCCAGTTCAGTTCAGTAAGTTCAATGACAGTAAGTCATGCCAGTTATGTTCAGTTTCAAATTCAGTCAGTCTATGTTGAGCCCTAGTTCATGTCAGTAAGTCCAGTTATGTCATCAGTTCAGTCGAGCATCTTTTTCAGCTATTTTAGTAAGTCTGAGCATAGTACTTAGTATTTGTTTATATATGTCAGTTTTGCAGATGATGAGCACTTACATTTTCAGACCAGCAGTACAGGTTGGGACTCAGACTGGGTATTACATTGATTATAATTACTCTACCATGTTTGAGGTATGTATTATCAATCAGTATCCGCTTGGAATGGTAACCGGTCCATTCTGGGTTCTAGTGGCCTTAGTCTGCCACTATAGTGTGCACATGGTGTCTGACATTTTTATGCTGGCAGATGTTCAGATATCTGTCATGTGATGATTATCAGTTCATGCTTATTCAGTACCGGTTTCAGTTCAGTTCAATTATATATGCCAGGATCATGATATTGTTATTATTTTTACTGTTTACTTTAGTATGAGTTTCTGCTGAGCACAGTGGATTTAGTGCTCACACCCTACATTTTTCATGTTTTTTAGGTAACAGAGTCGGAGCCGAGGAGTGAGCTGGCGGTCGGTTCAGGATTTTGGTTATATGTTTTGGCGACGCAACGTTTTTCCACTGATTACGACTGTTTGCCAAACTTAGTTTCTGATCTGAGTTTCAGTCGGTTATTATGTTATGATAAACCATTTTGTTTTTCTTTAAAACTAAAATAACGGTTTTTCAGGTAAAGTCATGTTTTATGGTAGCACTGTGAATCAGTATTTCGCAACTTAAATGTTTTTATTTTGAAAAACTTTGCGAAAAACGCACTCTGATTTTCATGAAATAGCGGGGTGTTACAGATGGTATCAGAGCACGTTTTTGCATTTCTGAAAATTTTTACGAGTCAGAAATTTTTCAAAAAAAAAAAAAAAACCTGAACACGTCACGCTCACGCCTCGCCGACTACAGGTAAGTGTTGATTCATGTTTTTAAATTATAAACAAATTACTACATCTATGCTCAGAAATTTTGCAATTATGACTTAGTTAAGATGCTCGAATCATGTTCAGGACCCATAGTTCAGTATATCCATGATTTAACGCTAGGATTAATGTTAGTATTTTCCAGCCATGTTAAGCAACTCGTCAAGAGATTTGTGCGCTTTATTGATTAACTTCGAATTACTATGTCTATACTCAGTATGATGTCATCAGTAAGGATGCTCAAATCAGAATTCAGAACCTTAGAAAGGGGCTAAATTTGAGAACTCTAGATTAAATTCTAGATTTATTCAGGTCAAGTTCACGACTCGTCAAGAGATTTGTAAGCACTTATGTTATACAAATCTTAGTAATCATGTTTATCAGACATTTTCTATCGAAAATTGCCCATTTTGCCAACCAGTTGGCACATTCCAAGGAGGAATTCCTTGAGTTAGATCAGGGAATAAGACTCAAATTTCCTAAGTCAGATCAGTAAATCATGGTCAAGGCAAAATATTCATGCTAGAGGTTGTTATAATTCATAAGGCTATTGTCCAAAGTAACGGTTTCCAGTGTATAAGAGTCAATATTCTGGGTTACCATGGAGGCTTGAAATAAGAGCCATTCAGCCGGGTATACCATGGCGACTTGAAACTGGGACCAGAACAGGATAATTTCATGTAAGAACAACCTTTAAAGTCAGTTATGTCAGGTATGTCGTCAATGTGATATTCCAAGTTATGGTTTTCAAAGCTCAAGATCAGTTAATTCCTTTGTACTTGCGGGACCAGTTGATACTGGAGCAGCCCTATACAGTACATAGTCATGAGTCAATATTCACAGTTCAAAGTTAATGATCACGATTTAAAGTCAATGTTCATGAGTTTAAGGTCGACGTATAATAGTTACTAAGTCGGGTTAAATATGGAGGTCTGATATACGGACTATTATTCCAAATTTACCTGGAAACTTGAAGTCGCACCTTATCAAGCCAAGTAAGTCAGTAAATGTCATGTTCCAATTCCGAGATGACCAATTAATTGTCTCAGGATAGCTTCCAGAGCTCAAGTAAGAGTTATATAGTCATGTTAAAGTCAAGTCAGGATTATCCAGTTACGTGAATGTTGAGGCTAGTCATGTCAAAGTCGAAGATGGTTTGTCTAATAAGACAAGACTTATCAGTATATGCAGTGCCTCGATTCTCAAATTCTGAAAATTTGGGAAATCACAGGAAAAATTAGTTCACGATAGACTTTTCTTGAGGTTATGTTAAACCTTAGGGAAGGTAAAGATTTGCAGGTACAGCATGGCGATGTCCGATACATCTTTCGTTCGTGATAGAGAAGATCAATCAACAGCAACAGACAATACCGCAGAGACGAATCGACGATTCCCATTCAAGGATGCATGTCGCAAGAAGAGAAGGATGCCATGCCTGAGTCACAGTACACTGGGAGATTACAGAGAGTTACCATTATAGTACATTGAGGTTACTAGCTTGAGGTACAGATATGATCAGTTATACAGACTACGTCGACGACGCAGGTGCAATGTTCGCTAGGTGTTGTATGCAGGCGTGCCACACTCACTTGATGAGGAGCAGGTGTGCCGCATTACAATGTGCCGCGAACGATGTGCCGCGTTATCGAGTAGATGTTCACAAAAGGTAGTTACCGAGATCGCTAGTTATCCTCATTTGTACATGTGCGTATCTCTGAAATTTTCCGTGTGTACCAACGACTTGTGTTTCACAACCAACGTTCAGACCGAAGATCAGCAATCATCCAGGAGGTGATGACCAGTGTGTTGGAACCCATGAGGATCTCGATATGCACAAATCACAGACAAACATTCAACATAAACCTATGCACAACGGATCTAAAGGTTTGATGAAGAAAACTTACTGCTTAAAATTTATGTAAATCTGGCTGGCCCGAACAGTTGACCGCAAATCAAATCTTCTCGGAATCGAACAAACTTGACCAATTTAGAAAGCTGACGTCACGGCGAAGTCAACGGCGTTGACCGGTCGGAAAACGGACCTTCCACGCGCTCTCACGCGCGCGATTGAGCTTCAGCAACTGGGACCTTCCGGCGGCGCGTGTGGGATTGTTCTGTTCTCTTCCATGAGCCTAATGCTGTATATATAGAGCTACA
>CACSLK010020626.1:12986-24586 GCA_902706635.1 Striga hermonthica
CCGAGGGCGTGAGTAATCGACCAACCTGCCCACCCCAAGGGATGTTCCAAACAAGCGACCACCCAGCTCGAGGGCCTTAGTCATGGTGGGTTTGGGTTTTCACACTTGCCCACACGTGAGGAATGTTCCAAACAGGAGGCCACCCAGCCCGAGGGCGTGAGTATTCAACCAACCTTCCCACCCCAAGGGATGTTCCAAACAAGCGACCACCCAGCCCGAGGGCCTTAGTAATGGTGGGTTTGGGTCCTCACACTTGTCTACCCGCGAGGAATATTTCAAACAGGAGGCCACCCAGCCCGAGGGCGTGAGTAATCGACCAACCTGCCCACCTCAAGGGATGTTCCAAACAAGCGACCACCCAGCCCGAGGGCCTTAGTCATGGTGGATTTGGGTCTTCACACTTTCCCACCCGCGAGGAATGTTCCAAACAGGAGGCCACCCAGCCCGAGGGCGTGAGTAATCGACCAATCTGCCCACCCCAAAGGATGTTCCAAACAAGCGACCATCCAACCCGAGGGCCTTAGCCATGGTGGGTTTGGGTCTTCACACTTGCCCACCTGCGAGGAATGTTCCAAACAGGAGGTCGCCCAGCCCGAGTGCGTGAGTAATCGACCAACCTGCCCACCCCAAGGGATGTTCAGAGCAAGCCACTTCCGAACCAAACCATATCATACATCCTGTCATCCAAAATCATACCAATGTTCCGAGCATAAGAAAATGCGCAATAAAGCAAGTAATACCGAAAGATAACTGAATTTCATTAGCTTCTGAATAGGATTCACGAGTTACATCCTTGCTCAAACTTCCAAAATCTTTTTGAAAAAAGCAAAAATTTTAAACATAGTATTTTTTTCAAATTAGCTATGTTCCATGACCTGGCAAGTGATCGTCCTTCTGCATCCTTTAGAGAGTATGCTTCTCCTGCATGCACTTTCTCGACCAGGTATGGTCCTTACCAATTTGGTTCCATCTTCCCCACGTGTTTGAGCACATCCACGCGCTTCCAAACCAAGTCACCCACTTGGAATCTATGAACTTTCACCTTCTTGTCATGAGCCGCCCACATCCTTTGTTTGTAAGCTTCCACCCTGATCGTTGTCCTTTCACGCAGCTCCTCGATAGTATCTAAAGCTGCCGTCATGAGATCTTCATTTTTCTCCGGGTCATATGTGCTCGACCTTCGCGACGATAGCTCGACCTCGACTAGCAGCAGTGCTTCCATCCCATAGACCAAACTGAAGGGGGTTTCTCCTGTTGTCGACTTCGGGGTTGTGCGATATGCCCAAAATACTGAAGTTAGCTCGTCGACCCACGCCCCCGAGGCCTTTTCCAGCCTTGTTTTCAGCCCATTCAGTATAATTTGGTCGGTCACCTCGACTTGGCCATTGGCTTGCGGATGAGCGACAGAGGCAAAGTGTTGCTCGATCTTCATTTCCTCACACCATGCTCGAATCCGCTTGCCATTGAATTGAGTTCCATTGTCGGATATCAACACATTGGGCACGTCAAACCTGCAGCAAATATTGTTATATAAGAAATTGATGACTTTCTCCTCCGTGATCTTTGCTAAGGGCTCGGCATCCACCCATTTTGTGAAATAGTCTACCGCCACAATAAAAGAATTCCTCTGCCCCGTCCCTTGCGGCATCAGCCCCACCAGGTTGATTGCCCACTGTGCAAATGGTATAGGGGCACTCATTGTTGTCATGGCTTCTGCAGGCTGATGTATCAATGGGCCGTGCTTCTGGTACTGCAAACATTTTTTCACATCACCCTAGCATCCTCCTTCATTGTCGGCCATAAATATCCTGCCCTTAGGATTTTTGCGGGCAAAGCCCCCGATTTTCTATGGTCACTGCAGCATCCCTCGTGCACTTTTCTAAATACGTATCGACCCTCCTCTTTGGTTACACAACGTAAGTGTTGTCCAACATAAGATCTCTTGTAAAGAATACCTCCATGCTCGAAGAACCTCCTTGCTACCTTCAACGCCCCTCCTTCAACTCCCTTAAGATTGGGGCCCTCCAGTCCTCAACCTCCTCGATCTCAACCACCTCCGCCTCGACCACACTTTTCTATAAATGCTATAGAGTCACACTTCTACTTTTGCAATCCACCAGACTCTGAGCAATCTTCGATAACAAGTCTTCTCGACCATTCTCCCCTCGAGAGATCTGTATCAGCTCGAAAGAATCGAACTCCTCCTTCAACCTCTTCATCTCATCCACATACTTCTGCATCTGACCTTCTTTAACTTTGAAACCCTCCTGAAATTGCCCAACCACCAATTGAGAGTCAGAATGCACCTGCACCTTTCGGGCTCCTCCCGCTATAGCCAACTGCAGACCTTTGATTACCGCCTCGTACTCAGCTTCATTATTAGATATCCTAAACCCCACCTTAGCCGCAAACTCCAAATAATCGCCCTTAGGAGAGACAAGAACCATTCCCAATCCTGCTCCACTTCTCGCCACAGAACCATCTGCTGGAACACGCCGACAAGGTGGTCCTTCCCACGGATCGATATCGGATACCAAACACATACATACATGATTTCGAAATACCCTAAGCATGCTTCTAAAGTATGAATAGAAAAATACCTTTCTTCAAGGCTTTGGTTCGATCTGAGCGATCTTCTAGTCTGTGTCCCAACCACGTTTGGACGCCGGATGGACGACGATCTACCAAACGGTTGAAAGGAGCAGATTGTGTTTCGTCTTCTCCAAACCCTTCGCGTGACTTTCTCCTCACGATGGTGGCTGAAGGTGTAACATTTTGTGATGCTGCGTAGGGTTCAAGACGTGTAATCCCTCCTTTTATAGAGGTCCTTGGGCCAGCCTAGGGATCTTCGAATGACCTTGATTCCAAGAATGTACGATGCCTCACCCAAGTCCTTCATTTGAAACTGTTCTGAAAGCCATACCTTTACATCTGACAAAATCTTGACATCGTTGCCGATGAGAAGAATATCATCCACGTATAGTACTAAGAATACCACTACGTTTCCGTTGCTCTTTTTGTATACACAACTTTCGTCTTGACATTATCAAATCCATAGGACTTGATCACCTCGTCAAAACGAATATTCCAAGACCTAGAAGCTTGTTTTAGTCCATAAAGGGAATTCTTTAGCTTCCATACTCGATGCTCTTGGCCTTTCTTCACATAACCCTTCGGTTGCTGCATATAGATGTCTTCATCCAAGTTTTCGTTAAGGAGAGCTGTCTTGACATCCATTTGCCAAACCTCATAGTCCATGTGACTTGCTATGGATAAGATAATCCAGATCGAGTTAAGCATGGCTACCGGTGAGAAGGTCTCATCATAATCGATTCCCTCTTTCTGAGTGAAACCCTTCGCAACCAGTCGTGCTTTGAAGGAAATAACCTTCCCGTCATATCCTCTCTTACGCCTATAGACCCATTTGCACCCAATGGCTTTCTTGTCTTCAGGAAGGTCCCTAAGGTCGTATACATCCATAGCATCTATAGATTCAATCTCAGAATCCATAGATTTTTGCCAAGAATCTGCATCTACGTCTTGGATTGCCTCATTGTAGGTCCAGGGATCACTATCATGCTCTTCACTTGGGATCAAGTCTGAAGACACTCCCACAAACATGAAACGATCGGGATGACGAACAACCCTCCCACTACGACGAGGCAATTCAGGTGTAAATACATCAAAGTCAACATGTTGTGCAGTCTCTTGTGGTATATCCTCTTGCACACTCGGTATGCCATTATCTGCCATCAACTCATTGAGAATAATCTCACTATTGGACCTATGCTCACTCATATAGTCATTCTCTAAAAAACGGGCATTGGTGCTAACCACTACCCTCTGATCTTTAGGACTATAAAACTAACCACCTCTCATTCCCTTTGGGTAACCTACAAACAGTCGTACTTCTATTCTAGGTGCCACCTTATCAGCTTCCTTATCCAACACATGTGTTGGGCAGCCCCAAATCTGAATGTGGTTTAAACTGGGCTTGCGCTCGGACCACAATTCTATTGGAGTTTTCGGAACTGATTTAGAAGGTACAAAGTTAAGAAGGTACGTCGTCGTTTCCAAGGCATATCCCAAAACGAATTACAGCTCATCATCGATCTCACCATTTCCAATAGACTCCTATTCCTTCTCTCTGTTACGCAATTCTGTTGGGGAGTACCAGGCGCAGTCAGCTGGGATGTAATCCCATTCTCTAATAAGTATTGCCTAAATTCATTGCTAAGGTATTCGCCACCACGATCAGATCGCAATGACTTGATACTTTTCCCTTGACGGTTCTCCGCTTCAGCCTTGAATTCTCTGAACTTGTCAAAGCATTCAGACTTGCGGCGCATCAAGTAAATGTACCCATATCTTGAGTAATCGTCAATGAAAGTAACGAAATACTCAAAACCACCTCTAGCTTGAATAGACATAGGCCCACACAAATCAGAGTGAATCAATTCCAACACATCATTGGACCTATTCCCCTTGGCCTTAAAGGGCCTAGAAGTCATCTTGCCTTCCAAACAGGATTCGCAGAATGGAAATGGTTCAACTTGGAGAGAGTCCAAGAAGCCATTACCTACCAGCCTTTGGATCCTCCTTAGATTGACATGACCAAATCTTAGGTGCCAAAGATATGTTTGATTCGACTGAGAAGGTTCTTTTCTCTTGTTTAATGATGAAGATGCATGAGCCCCAGTTACAGTATGATATGCACAAGTAACAGTATAAAGATTGTTAACCAACATGCCAGAACAGATAAAAGAGTTATTTCTCATAATAACAACATTGTCATTAAAAATAACTGAATATCCATCCAAAAACAACTTCGGAACTGAAATTAAATTCTTCCAAAAACTCGGCACGTACAAAACGTTCTTTAATACTAAAACAGAATCAGGAAATGATAAATGCGTTGCCCAAGCTGATGGTAATCTCGCCCTCACTGAGCTGCCTTCTTTGCAGAAACCCCTGTAAAGTATAACAAACATGATCAGTGGCTCTTGTATCTACTACCCAAGAACTGGTAGACAAGCCGCAAAACATGTTTCGACAACTAAAGCAAGAGACGTACCAGGAACGTCCTTGAGGGGACAATCTGTCTTCCAATGTCCTGTCTTGTTGCACTTGAAGCACTTGCCTTTCGGCTTCACCACGCCACCAGAAGGCGCTACAGCTTTGCTCCCACCTTTCCCACTACTCCCACTGGTTCCACCACTTTTTTCTGCACTTGCTTTTTATTCTTCCCGCCTTTCGACGAAGAAGGTCCAGCTTGTACAGAAACATGACCCTGTGGTCCCCTTCCCATAACACCCTCCGCTGCAACCAAGTCCGTAAGAAGCTCGGCTAGAGTATAGCCCTTCTTATTCATGATTGCATTCAGGCGGAAGTTCTCATAGGACTTCGGGAGCGAGTGCAGGATGATATCGATCTTGGCTTCGCCATCGATATTTTCTCCGAGCACATCTATCTCATTCAGATATTCCATCATCTTGAGAACATGCTCTCGCACAGAAGCTCTCTCTGGCATGACAGAAGACATAATCTTCCTCATAGCCTCAAACCGAGCAGCCCTATCTTGCTCACCAAAGAGTTCCTTGAGGCTCAACATCAAGTTAGCAGTAGTAGGCATGGTGTGATGCTGTTGTTGCAAAACATTTGACATAGATGCCAAGATGTAGCAACGAGCCATCTCATCAGCCTTATGCCACTTCCGATGAGCCTCCCTTTCCTCTTCAGTAAATTGGGCGCTCAAAGGAGCAGGAGCAGGAGTAGTGAGCACAAACTTGTACTCATCAGCAACAAGGACAATATCTAGATTTCTCTTCCAGTCCACATAATTTGGACCAGTAAGCTTTTTTTGATTGAGAATGACCATAAGCGGATTGAATGACATGATGAATAACTGAAATAAATAATTGCAAACACGTAAGCAACAATTCACATAAATATGAAGCATAAAATATGGAAACCTTCAAAAACCATCATTTAATGCAACCTCCGACAACTTAACGAACACACATGCAAGCCACGTTGGGTGCACGTTTACACATATTTCAATTAAGCAGACACCCAATCATTAATCTCAATTGCACGCCAACCTGTCCTTATGGCGAATGAAATTAATAGTCGAAATTTTAACACTGGCCATGTGAATCAAAACAGGGACTCCGTTGGGGAGTTATATTAAAATTCACATCTAAGTGATGACCACAATTTAACCCCAAGAACAACCAGTCCACAATTGATGGACCTACCGATGGGGAAGACACATCGCTTTTAAATACTTTTCTACGGTTATCTCAAAATCATCTTTAGCTGGGATCTTATGAATGACACTATCCGTTAGGGAGGAGACCCCATGGGTCACGCGTATACCACTCACTTCACCTAAAGATTAAGTCGTTTGAATAGAAGTCTTATCTAGTAAACTCGTGAATGCCGCATCCGTTAGGGGGAGACTCCCAGGGTCCCGCGAGCGACAACACCTTACTTAAAGACTAATTGTGGAGGCCGAATGAATTAATTAAAATTCATATTACACTCACTTAGTCATTTTACTTGAAGGTTTTTAACAGCATGCAATAAGAAATAATAAAATTTCTATCATGCTCTTAACACGCAAATCGCACAAATCCTAGCATGCTCCTAAAATTCAAAACAAAAGCAATAATAGATTTCTAAGAATTTATAGCACCTATTCACATGATTTCTAGCATGTCAAAAATTCGATTTAAATCAGCTAGACACATAATCAAATAAACATGCTCTTGCAAAATTAAATCGGCATCCACAAAGCGATAAAAAATGCGAAAATTAAAACACATCTATCACAACCCCTTTAAAACCAACCACTAATAGCCTATCAAAAACTATTGCATGATTCATCAAGGTCATGGATGAACACTCGAATCGGTATCTCGCGTAAATCGGGTCATTCACGCAATATCGACACCCACCGACGGAAAAGGGCCGAAAACTTCATCTAGACGATTGAATTTCACCCCGCCACAGGGCGAATCCGTGACATGTGTGGAACTCGCTCTCCCGTTTCCGAAATGGTATTATAGGCTGAAATCGGACACCTGTAGCAAAAGTTATGGCCAAAACAGTTTTCGCCGATGAAAGTGGCCCCAGTGAATGCTGAAACCCTAACCGCCGCCTCCAGGATGATCATATTTCTTCACGTTCGACTTTGAACACAAAATTACAACAAAATCGAACAAGAACAGCCCTACTACAGTCTACAAAATCGCCTATACTACCCACACTTATTATCTGGTGGGAAAAATGATTACAATCATATACAAGGGCTGCGATAGACACCATCCAGAAGCATAAACGAGATAAACAATCATCCATACCATGAACATGACTGAAAACGAGTAAACGAATAAACGAAATGAACTACATGTTCCAGGCAGAGCCGATAATCTACGAAACCGAGGCTCTGATACTAATTGCTGGAACACGCCGACGAGGCGGTCCTTCCCACGGATCGATATCGGATACCAAACACATACATACATGATTTCAAATTACCCTAAGCATTCTCCTAAAGTATGAACAGCGAAATACCTTTCTTCGAGGCTTTGGTTCGATCTGAGCGATCTTCTAGTCTGTGTCCCGGCCACGTTTGGACGTCGGATGGACGACGATCTACCAAACGGTTGAAAGGAGCAGATTGTGTTTCGTCTTCTCCGAACCCTTCGCGTGACTTTCTCCTCACGATGGTGGCTGAAGGTGTCACGTTTTGTGATGCTGTGTAGGGTTCAAGACGTGTAATCCCTCCTTTTATAGAGGTCCTTGGGCCAGCCTAGGGATCTCTTAGAAGGTATAGAGTTTGGGCTCCCTACAGGCCCAAATTCTTATGTTCAGCCCAGAACACAATTTGGCCCGTAAATATTAATTCATTCAACTAGAGAATTAATATTGCACTCCCGTCCTATCCCGAAATGAATCAGGGCTTCTATTAGACTCGATATAATTCCCCGTGTTTAAGATATCGCACGTCCATTAATTATTAAAGCTTCTGACTGCTTTAATTAATCAATACCTTTTATTCCTTAAGTAGTACCACTCAACCTTATTATCGTACGGATTAAATCCACCTGCAGGGTTCATACGATAATCCTTATGAGTTCCTTAAGGGGACGTCATCAACCTGGATGTCCAGGACACGGTGCCCTAATGCCAATAAATAGATATCATGCAGATAATATTGTTACCCAAGATACAGAGCATATTGAACCAATACTTGGCTCTCACCCATGGTAAATCAAAGTAACAAACAAATATCCCACATATCTAAGTATCATTGTTAGGGTTAAGAATTAGTAGAGTCACCGAGACCTAGGTTCTTCATGATAGTCAGAATAGAAGAACACGTCTCAACTGTGATCCATTCAATGCGACGCAGCGCACTAGTATAAACCAATAGCCAAGACAAGCTATATCCAGTTTATACTACAACCTAAACCGATAGTCATGTCCATAACTATCTCAGTTGTGAATACCACTTATATCTTATAAGGGACCGACAATGTAATCTTCTGTGTGACTACTAACACACCACATTGTCTACAATATAAGATAATTGGACATTTAGCATACAAGCAATCATAAAGAATGCAACAATATGAAAATATTTATTTCAGTCGAATGGGAAATCGAAAAATACAATCCAAAAGCTCACATAATGTTTGCTTTACTGTATACCCCAACACCATCCACGAACAACTGCCATACTCCCCCTGATTCCTCCTCGACTTTCGTACCCTCTTGGATAAAACTGCCAATACCTGTGCTTTGATAGCTCTCCTTGGCTCATACATCAATGAGTACTCACTGAGTTCAACCGCCCATTTCATTAATCGACCGAAAACTGAGGGTCGGCCGAGTGTCTCTCCTAGGGGCATATTCGTTCTTACATTCACTCTATGATTTATGAAGTAAGGCCTCAGCTTTCGAGCAGTCACGACCACCGCCAGAGCGCACTTCTCGATCTCTGGGTACCTCATCTTCGCTCCTTGCATCACCTTACTTACAGAATAGATAGGAAATTGCGCTACTCCTTCCTCTTGCAACAATACTGAACTCACCGCCCTATCTCCAATAGAAATGTACAGTACTAAATTCTCTCCTTGCACCGACTTAGCCAACAGGAGAAGGTTGGCTAACACCCCCTGCAACTCCTCGAACGCACGCTGAGCCTCATCAGTCCACTGAAACTTCACACTTTTCTTCAGTGTTTTAAATAATGGGCCACTCTTCTCCGCCACTTTGGATATAAAATGGCTCAGCCGCGCAATTCGACCAGCCAAGATCTGTACCTCCTTAACACTCGCTGGCGATTTCATCTCCATTACTGCCTGCACTTTCTCTGGATTCATATCGATACCTCTCATGGTCACTAAATAACCCAAGAATTTCTCCGACTTCACCCCGAACGAGCACTTGGTTGGATTCAACTTCATCCCATACCTCCTCAAAGTCAAGAATGTTTCCTTCAAGTCCCGCACATGGTCCATCTCTTCTTTACTCTTCACCAACATATCATCCACATAGACCTCCATATTCCTCCCCAACTGCTCTTTGAAAATTTTATCTACCAATCTTTGGTACGTGGCACCCGCATTCTTCCGGCCGAATGGCATCAACACGTAACAATAAGTTCCTCGGCTCGTCACGAATCTCACCCTCTTCTTGTTCTCTCTCGCCAAGTGAATTTGATGGTATCCCTACGAGGCATCCATCAAGCTCAACAAGTCACACCCGGTCATTGAATCGACCATCTGGTCGATCCTGGGCAGTGGGTACAAATCTTTCGGGCATGCTTTGTTCAGGTCCCGGAAATCTATGCACATTCTCCATTTTCCCTCGGCTTTGAACACCATTACAGTATTTGATATCCATTCTGGGAATTGAATCTCCTTGATATGCCCAGCCCCCAACAGCTTCTCGACCTCATGTTCGATAATTTTATCCATCTCCGCCCCATGGTGCCTTCTCTTTTGTTTCACCGGTGTCACACTGAGGTCGATGTTTATGGGGTGCTCGATCACCTATGCACTTATCCCAGTCAACTCTTCTGCTGTGTAAGAAAAGATATCAGCAAACTCCCTCACCAAACTAATCAATCTCGACCTAATTGGCTCCTTCAATTCCTTCCCGATTCTAATTTCCTCTCCTCATATCCTTCGACCATTTGAATTTCCTCCACCTCTCCTCCTGGCTGGATATCCACCTTCTCCTTACCCTTTTCCAATCTATGTCTGTCCTCCTTCGACCTCGACCCACCTGGTCGATTAATCTCCTCCTCCTTCGGCTTGGCCTGCCTCCTCGCCAATTGTTTGTTATTGCTCACTGTCGTCTGGTAACAGCTTCTCGAAGTAAGTTGATCCCCAGCGATCTCACCAACATTTTCGCCCACCGGATACTTGATCGTCATGTGGTACGTAGATACGACCGTCTGGAATGCGTTCAAGCTCGTCCTCCCTATAATGATATTGTAAGATGATTCAGCTCCCACCACCACGAATCTCACCATCCACACCTTCCTCGTCACCCCAGACCCCAGTGCAACCGGCAAACTGATCTCGTCCATCGGCATTACTTTACCTCCGTTGAAACCGTACAGGGCCGTGGCCACTGGCTTTAGCTCCATGTTCAGCTCCTTGTTAATCTGCACAAAACAGTCATAAAATATCACGTCTACCGAACTCCCGGTATCAATAAACATCCTCTTCACATCAAAACCCGCAACCTCCGCGGTAATCACCAAAGCATCATTGTGTGGTAAGACCACTTCTTCAGCATCCTCCGCTTTAAAACTTATCACTGGCAAGTGAGTCGTGATTCCGACCTCCTCTCTTTTCCTCTTCACAACTCGAGCGTGCCCTTTCCTGGCATTATTCGAGTCACCATCCGATGGCCCTCCTGAGATCATATAAATCGTTCTTCTCTTAATGAGAGTTTCGCCTTCTTGACCTTCTTTCTCTACCTCTCTCCTGAACTTCTTCTCTCGACCATCTCGACCATCTCTATCGCCTCCCTCCTCGTCTCTATCACTTCTCTCCTCTGAATCCTCCTGACATTTTCTCCTTCCTTTCCCCTTCACCCTATCATGGTACACAAACTCCTTCAAATGTCCTGTCCGAATCAACCTCTCAATCTCATCTTTAAAATGCCTGCAATTCTCCGTGGTATGGCCATAATCTCGATGAAAACGACAATAGATATCCGACCTAGGTTGAGTCGGGCGCGTGAACCTCGTCTTTGGCCATGTCACATCTTCGCTCGACATCTTCTGCTCCATCGTCTCGAGCACTTCTGTCATATTTTTCCTTAGAGGCGTGAAATTATGTACCTCTGCCTCTCGAACAACAATGGCCTCCCTTGCCACCTATCATCCCTTTTCGCCTGCTTTGAGTCTCGCCCCTCTCTTCTAGGCGATGTTCTTTTCGTCCCACTCCGCCTGGGCGAGCTTCTCCTTGGCGATCTTCCCCTTGGCGGGCTTTTTTTCTTCTTTGGTTCTGGTCGAGCAGCTCCCTCCAATTTTGCAAACTCCACCTCCATCTCCTCCAAGTTAATATACTTCC
>CACSLK010020626.1:69692-82221 GCA_902706635.1 Striga hermonthica
CAACAAAAACACAATTGCAAATGTAATCTATCTATAAAACAAGAGAAATCCAGAGAGATACAGAAATTAATCAAAGTTCACACAAATAAAGAGAAACACGTGAAAATGGACAATTAAATCGCAAACTAGGCGTCCTACTTGCCATTCCCCGGCAACGACGCCATTTGTTTAGTATATTTTTGGGTATTTGGTAATCGAGCTACCCGACCTTGAGTCGTTCTCAAAGAAATGCTATTCGGAGCGTAGTTCGCTAATTTAACTGTCCGAAACACACAGAAAAGTAAAATAAATTCCTAGACATTCTAGTCGGTGGGTTGATAGTTGTACTTCTAATTTAACTACTATAAAAGTAATTACTGAATTGAGTGAGCGAATAAAACATTAACTCCCTAAACCGGGTCGTTAAGAATTTTTTAAAAACGATTAACATAATAATGAACCAAACTTATTCATGAACCTCAATGCCAAAGCCAATATCATCTTACGGAATAATCAAACTTAATACTCAAAGTCTCGACTTTCCTAATAATAATTTAACTTCAACAATATTAAAGCACATTAGCAAATTTACGGTAAACACTTAAACATAAACAAATAAACAAGCCATTATTTAACAAGTCAAATTTTACGTCTTCAAACGAGATAGTAAAATAAGTGAACAATCGGAATAATAAGTCTTACACAAGATTCTTACGTTCCTAGTACGAGCTTGAGCAAAATAACAGCAACAATCGAAAACTTACAATCCACACAAAATGTCGAAAAATCACACGAACACACTTAAAATGAAACGTCAAACCAATTCGCCGGAACAACGTCGTCGGAGAATTATACAAAACACACGTACAATCCAAAGAAAGAAAAGAAAGGTGAACAATAAAAAAGAGTTTTTGTTGCAGAGTGCAGAAGAAGAAGGAAACTGTAGAGGAACCAAAGAAAGTCTGAATACTTTCCAATCCCGCAGAGGCATGCATTTATACAGCGACCAAATCTATCTTTCAAGTGACGGCATACAGCGACCAAATCTTTCAAGTGACGGCTCGAGTTAATTGCTGCGACAAATCTTTCAAGTGGAGCACAAAAACCGGCACGGCGCGAATTATGTGCTGACGGCTGAATTAACTGCGACGGCTCGAGGCAGAAATTCTTGACGCTGCGAATTAACTATTGGCGGCTCGAGCAGAAATTCTTGACGGAGAGGTGTCACGGCGCGAGGACCACTCCTTCCCGGCGCGAGCTCTCCCTTCACGGCGCGGAGGACCTTCTCTTCCGGCGCGAGCTCTCCCTTCACGGCGCGAGGCGGCCCTCCTTCGCGGCGCGGAGCCTCTCCCTTCACGGCGCGGAGGACCTTCTCTTCCCGGCGCGAGCTCTCCCTTCACGGCGCGAGGCGGCCCTTCTTCGCGGCGCGGAGCATCACGGCGGGAACCTCCCTCGCGGCGCGGAGCACGGCGCGAGCAGGTCTTCTTCACGGCGCGAGCAAGTCTTCTTCACGGCGCGAGCAAGTCTTCTTCACGGCGTGAGCGTTGTCCATGGCGCGAGCAGGTAATTCTTCACGGCGCGAGGCTCTTCACGGCGCGGAGAGGGAGAACTGAGGCTCTAAAGTAAGTCGTGGTCCCATCCACGGCGTGACGATGGCGTGAAGCTTGTGTCCTTGGCCCATGCACGCATCACATTCTGTTCATACAACTTCGTTTGTACTCGAAATCGAGTTTCGACTTCTTGGTTTGAACATACTCGCATGAAATGGCTTGAAACTACTCGACTCTTACGGGAACATGGCTCGACTCTTCATCTCTATCCCGGACTAAACCTGAAATTCATAGCAAAAGTACGGGAAAAGTACGCCAAAATATGAAACAAAAAATATGAAACAAACAATAAAACATAAAAACAGACGATAAACGCCAAAATGGACCGGTTGAACCTAAAACGAACCTAAAACCGACTCAATAACACAAATAAACACATGAAAATAAGCACAAAAACATAACAAACATATATATCAAAATGTTGCACTTTATACAACAATATGGTGCACCTTATGACACAATGTGTCGCACCTTATAAAATAACATGTTGCACGTTAACGTTAATTGCTATCATACTAAAATTTCAGTATTGCACTCTATATATCAATATGTTGCACTTTATACAACAATATGGTGCACCTTATTACACAACGTGTCGCATGTTATAAAACATGTTGCACGTTAATGTTAATCGCTATCATACTAAAATTTCAGTACTGCACTATATATATCATTATGTTGCAATTTATATAATAATACGGTGCACCTTATGACACACTATATCGCACCTTATAAAAAAACTTGCATGTTGCACATAAACGTTATTTATGTTAATCAATCCAATAATATTAGATGTTTAAATATCGTATTTAGTGTTACTAAATAAACAAAGTAATAAACATGTCAAACTATATTAAAAAATGTAGACGGTTTTTTTACTATTATTATTTATAAATTTTATGACAAAATGATATTAATTTTTTATCTATATTTTTTATGTATTGCAAGTGCACATTTTTTTTTCGAAACGAAAGAGATAATATATTACTACTCAAAAGAGAGACATAGCCAAATACAAACGAGGCCAACAGCCGAAAATGAAAAGAGGGAGGACACGCTATAAAGCGGCCTAGATAACCCCCAGACGGGTATCACGCTAGCAATGCTAGAAAAGAAAACACCCTACACACAACACAAACTACGAACGCTCCCAACAGGCAAAT
This sequence comes from Striga hermonthica, assembly GCA_902706635.1. NCBI lineage: Eukaryota > Viridiplantae > Streptophyta > Magnoliopsida > Lamiales > Orobanchaceae > Striga > Striga hermonthica. The sequence goes on from CACSLK010020626.1 coordinate 72,445, forward strand.
AGAAACGGCCCCCACGGGGTAATCAGTACCGAGGCCAATGGCCCAAACCAAAAACACGATCCTACCAACACAAAACATAAAGAAACACAAGAAGAACCTATAGCTATAAAATTAAATAAATAAAGCCCTCTTCACCAACTGTCGAGCCACTTCCAGTCGCCCCAAACAAGCCCTGAACGTGAGATAATCAAACGAGAAAAACTAGCCCACGGCCCACACACAAGATCTAGAAACTCCCTAACGGCTAGCTAGATCTGGACCAATCGGCTGGACAAATGGACAAAAATTCAGTACGAAATTTTATATTTTTTTTCGATATTATTATTATTCAATTTGTACATTTATAAGTATGGTACTGTACAAATTATTTTCAACATATACATTTAATATATTTTGATTAATATATATTCAAATATGAATTGATTTTGTTATAATTAATTTTTATTAAAAATTGCAAAATGGTCCCTATATTATATCTAATTTTTAAAAAAAATGCCACATAACAATTCCCAATCTCAAAATCAAGCTCCTCAGCCCAGCATCTTTCACAGCATCACTTACAGCTTAGGTAAAAAATTTCAAAATTGCATATGAATCCCTATAAGATGTCAAATTTTTAACAAAAGGTCCAAAATCTAAATCTCAAATGTGACTTTACAAATCACAAATCTGACTTCACAAACCACCCGCTTCTAGCCCCAATCTCCGACCGCCGTCCTGGTAACAGACCTCCGGCGATTGAGACAACTTTCTTGTGGTCGGCGGATGCGATTGTAACCAAGGATGCAACGAGAAGGTGAATACCTCCGGTGGTCGTGGGCTCTGGCTCGTGGAGGAGGACATGAACTGACCGTCGAATCGAAGGTCGTTGAAGTCGGAATAGATATATCTGGAAAGCGCCACCTGAAAATTGGCCGATTTGGTCGTCGTAGGGTCGGTTGCCATGGAAGTTGTGTTGGTCGGTGCTGGATTTGGTCGCCTGCGAGCTGCGTGGCCGTCAACACCATCGGTTGAAGGCGGCGATGATGCAGGCAGAATGAAGGTGGTGGCAGGCGAAACCTCCGGCGGAAGGAAGGTGTTTATGTGATGGTGCGTGTGTGTATGTGAGAGAGAGAGAGAGGGAGAGAAGAGACGACGGGATAGAGAGATGAGATAAATCTGGGTTTATGATATAGGGCCCCACTAATTTTGGTGTATTGTAATTACGTAAATCCTTGATGTAATTATTTGTCCATGAATATTTATGTATTTACGATTGTGACAATTAATGAATTGCCCATTGTTCTATAATTTTGACTTAATTATGTCCATTGATCGTACCGATTGTAATAGCCCATTATGTTATTAATGTAAATTACGCGTTTAGTTTTGAAATATTTATCTTATCGAGCATTATCATCCGGGACTAATTATTCCAGTCAAGTACGTCCGAATTAATTTTCGAAGTCATGTATATGCTCGAAATAATTTCTAAGTATTTAATTTCATGTAAGGTAAGTTAATCCACGTTCAATAGCTCGATAAAATATCGTCGAGCTTAATCATGTAAATCGTGCACTAATCATCGTGGATTATCAAGAAGCCACGTTAATTGCACCTCACTAGGCTTAAACATGCGGTTATTATCGAGAAGTCACGCTACATTACGTACGTCCTTAGCATCAACACATGTTTTAGCATAATCATGCTTAATTAGCACGCTTAAGCCATGCTTAGTACATCATCAGGCCGTGAGTTGTTGGAGCAAGAAGTGCACGTGAGAGTCATCATTAGTAGCTATTATGTGGCATTCAAATGAGTAAGGTGAGATGACTAAGCAACTCATGTGTACACCTAAGGCCCTACTCGCACGGCAAGTGGCGCCTCTTCATTGGTCACGCCCTTAACTCCAATTTTTCACCCAAGTTTACCATCCTTCAGCCTTCTATATATCAGAGCATGGAGGTAAAAATTTAGCTTATCACTTAAGCTAAATACTAAGCAAAGAGTTAGATAAATTAAGCTAATTTAAGAGTACCGCATGCACGTTCACAAGCTACCGCACGACACTGAGTGATCACGAGAATTTTTTATAGTTAACCGAGCAATTGAAGAGTTTGATCAGGATACTGTTATCAACACTACCATTTTCATATCGATGGTTCAGGTGGGGACTCAGACTGGGTATTACATTGATTATAATTACGGTACCATGTTTGAGGTATGTATCATGCTATGTTATGTATCCGCTTGGAATGGTCGCTGATCCATTCTGGGTTCTAGTGGCCTAGTCTGCCCACTAGAGTGTGCACATGGTGTCCGACATTTTCATGCTGGCAGATGAGGTAACGGTTATGAGGCAACGGTTATGTTATGGCAATGGTTTACCGGTATCATGTTATGTTATGTTTATGTATATTCCAGGATCATGATATTACAATTATTTTCATTGTTTACTTTAGTATGAGTTCCTACGGAGCACAGTGGACTTTAGTGCTCACGCCCCATGTTATCTATGTTTTTCAGGTCACAGAGTCGGACCGGAGGATTGAGCTGACGGGCGGGTCAGGATTTTGTTTATATGTTTGAATTTGGCATAGCAGTGCTGTTACTATCTCCCGTAGTGGAGTTTAAATGTTTTGCCACGCTACGTTTTCCACTGACTTTTACTGTTTGTCAAACTTAGCCTTTTTGGTCCGATCACTAGTCGGATTGTTTATATTATGATAAACGGTGTTCTTTAAAAACTATAAACGAATTTAAAAGCACGTTAACGGTTATGGTAGCACTCCGAAACATGATCTCGCAAACTAATCAGTAATTTTTATTAAAAGGTTTTGCGAAAATTTAATTCTGATACTTGTGACATAGCGGGGTGTTACAGTTGGTATCAGAGCACGTTTCTGCATCTCTGAAATTTTTTACGAGTCAAAATTTTTTATAAAACATGAACACGTCACGCTCACGCCTCGCCGACTACAGGTATGTGCTGATTCATGTTTTTAATTATAAACAAATTACTATGTCTATGCTCAGAAAAACCACGGTTATGACTTAGTTAAGGTGCTCGAGTCATGTTCATGATTCATAGTTCAGTATATCCATGATTAATATCAATATTTCCAGGCCATGTTAAGCAACTCGTCAAGAGATTTGTGCGCTTTATTAATCAGCTAAAGTATTTTTCTTGTATCTGATAATGTTGAACATTCCCAATAGTCAGATGCCGCCACGTAGGGAGCCAGATCATCCGGTTGTCCCCCAGGCCACTGCAGTCGCTCAGTTTCGCGACTATCATCCCGAAAAATTCTCCGGCCAGGGAGATCCTCGAATCGTTGACGAATGTGTTCAGGGCCTTGAAACGATTTTTGAGGTCATGGACTGTCCCGAGCGTTATCGCGTTCTATGCGCACAGATCCAATTGACGGGTGACGCACGTCTCTAGTGGAACGCCTATTGGGGAATGCGTCCAGGTGAAAAGGAAGGTTGTACGTGGGACAGGTTCAAAAAGTTAATTCGCGAAAAATATTACCCCTCGTACTATCGAGTCGAAATGGAGCATCAGTTTCTGTCACTCCAACAAGGTACTCGTACAGTGGACGAGTATGAGCGAGAATTCACTCGACTTGGAGCCTCTGTTATCGATCTGGTGAGCACTGAGGCAAAGAGATCGAGGCATTTCACTGACGGACTTTTGACAGTACGGGCATAGGTCACGGCGTTCAGACCTTTGCCGGTATTGTCACCATAGCCCAGGAAGTTGACGCTAGCATCCGGAGGGAGGCCAACCGTGATCATCTTCAGCCACTTGCCCCTGTCCAATTATCCGCAATACCACCAGTTCAACACGCTGCTGCCCAACCACCGAAGGACAAGAAGAGAAAGTGGAAAGGCTTTCAGAATGACAGGAGAAACCGTCAGAGACAACAAGGTGATGCCAGGCCACAACAGATTCCACCATGCACTACTTGCGGACGACCCCATCGTGGAGAGTGCCATTTTGGCCAGGATATTTGCTATTATTGCCATCAGCCCGGACATTTTGTCAATAATTGCCCAGAGCAACCGCAGCCACCGCAGCAGCCACAGCAGCAACAGCCCAGACAGCAGGCCCCGAGGCCACCCCAACAGCAGTAGAGGGGCAGACAGCAGGCTTGTGTTTATGCTGTTGATCAGGTCGAGGCAGAGCAGCACCCAGGTACTATGTGGGATGATTATGCTTAATGATGTTCCCGTCTTCGCTTTATTTGATAATGGGGCCACTCATTCCGTTATATCGCGACGATGTCTTGATTCCATTGGAGTACATTCTATTACCACTGTCGATCCTCTCGAGGTGAGCTTAGCCTCGGGACGAAAGATAGTGACTTATGCCAAAGCTACTGATCTCAGCCTTTCTATCGGTGGTCGTATCGTTTCTACCGACACTTATGTTCTCGAGATGGGGGATTTTGACCTCATTCTCGGCATGGATTGGCTAACATATTTTCATACAGATATTCGATGCCATGACCGGGAGATTACTCTTTATCTTCCGGGAGATGATCATATTACTTTCTTTGGCACCAAGACTCGTTCTATGCCTCATGTTATTTCCATGGCGAAAGCCAAGAAGATGTTACGACGAGGAGATTGTCAGGGTTATCTTGTGAGCCTTGTCGAGGATAGACCGAAGGCACGGACACCTCACGACGTTCCGATTGTTCGTGAGTTTGTGGATGTGTTTCCGGACCAACTTCCAGGAAGACCACCTAACCGGCAGGTAGAGTTCTCTATTGATCTTATTCCAAGAGCCGAACCAGTTTCCAAAGCACCCTATCGAATGGCGCCGAAAGAATTTCAAGTGCTTAGGACTCAAATCCAGGAGTTATTGAAACTCGGTTTCATCCGACCGAGTGTTTCACCATGGGGAGCACCCGTTTGTTTCGTCAAAAAGAAGGACGGTTCTATGCGCATGTGTATCGATTACCGGGATCTCAACCGGTTGACTATCAAGAACAAATATATGCTTCCCAGAATAGACGACTTGTTCGACCAGTTGAGGGGAGCATATGTGTTCTCCAAGAATGATTTACGGTTAGGTTACCATCAGCTTAAGATCAAGGAGTCTGATATTGCCGAGACCTCTTTTTGTACTCGGTACGGTAATTACGAGTTCGTAGTCATGCAATTTGGCCTCAGTAACGCTCCAGCGGTATTTATGGACCTGATGAACCGTATCTTCCATCCTTATCTTGATCAGTTTGTTATTGTTTTCATAGATGATATTTTAATATACTCCAAGAGCCAGAAGGAGCACGAGGAGCATCTGAGGTAAATTCTCCAAATGCGAATTCTGGCTTCAGCAGTAGCCTTTCTTGGTTATGTTATCACTCAGGTAGGTATCGAGGTGGATCCATCCAAAGTTGCCGCTGTTCAGAACTGGTCGACACCGAAGACTCCATCAGAGATTCGCAGTTTTCTTGATTTGGCTGGTTACTGCCGCAGGTTTATTGAGGGTTTCACCAAGATTGCCCTTCCATTATCCCAGCTAACGAGGAAATCTGTGAAGATCGAGTGGACTGATCGATGTGAATCGAGCTTTCAGGAGCTCAAGAAGAGGCTAACCACAACACCGGTGTTGACTATTCCCGATCCTTCTCAGAGTTTCACCATTTCTAGTGATGCTTCAAGACAGGGTTTGGGATGCGTACTCATACAGGAGGGCCAGGTCGTTGCTCATGCTTCACGCCAATTAAAGCCACATGAACAAAATTATCCTACACATGACTTGGAGCTAGCTGCAGTTGTTCATGCCCTCAAGATTTGGCGAAATTATTTATACGGCGGTCGATGCTAGATTTTCACTGATCACAAGAGCTTACAGTATATTTTCACTCAAAGGAGCTTAACATGCGTCAACGTCATTGGTTAGAGCTTGTTAAGGACTATGATTGCACTATCCAGTACCATCCGGGGAAGGCGAATGTCGTTGCTGATGCCCTAAGCCGTAAGGTGAAGGGTGACTTGACTTATGTTGTTACTCAGCAAAACCGTCTTATCCAGGAGTTCGCCTGAATGCAGATTCAGGTTGTTGATGCACTTCCTATAGCAATCACGGGGAGTGTCAGTTCTTTGCACGTTCAGCCTACGTTGAGGGAAAGGATCCGGTGGGAGCAGGCTTCCGATGATTTTTTCGTGCTATTGATGCCAAAGTCCACGCCGGAGACGTTGAGGGTTTCTACCGAGGCACTGATGGAGCCTTGGAATTTCAAGGCATGATTGTTGTACCAAAAGTCGAGGCTTTGCGGAAAGAGATATTGACCAAATCTCATACCGCACCTTATTTAGCCTATCCAGGGAGCACGAAGATGTATCAAGACTTGAAAAAGTCGTTTTGGTGGCGAGGGATGAAGAAGGACGTAGCCGACTTTGTGAGGAAATGTTTAACCTGTCAGCTAGTCAAAGTAGAACACAAGAGTCCCTTGGGCCTTCTGCAACCACTCGAGATTCCGAAGGGGATGTGGGAGGAAGTTACGATGGATTTTGTCACAGGGTTACCGAGGTCGTCTGAACATCACGATGCTATTTGGGTCGTGGTGGACAGATTGACTAAGGTTTTTCACTTCTTACCAGTATCGATGAATATGTCTTTGGACAAGTTGGCTGAGAATTACACCCGTGGGATCATTCGACTCCACAAAGTGCCCGTTACTATCGTGTCAGACAGGGATCCCAGATTCACCAGCATATTCTGGGATAGTTTGCACAAGGCGATGGGCACGATACTAGAGTTCAGTTCAGCCTACCATCCAGAGACTGACGGGCAGACCGATTGGACTATTCAGACGTTAGAGGACATGCTACGAGCTTTGGTTGTTGATAGGGGTGCTAAGTGGGAGTCATTATTATCATTGGTCGAGTTTGCTTACAACAACAGTTATCATGCTTCTATTCAGATGGCTCCTTACGAGGCATTTTACGGTCGTAAGTGTCATTCCCCTCTTTATTGGGACGATGTCGGTGAGCGTCGAATACTCGGCCCGAAGATGATCGAGGAAACAACAGAACAGGTGGAGTTGATCATGCAAAGGTGAAAGACAGCTCAGAGTCGGCAGAAGTCATCAGCCAATCAACATAGACGAGATATCCAGTTTGAGGTTGGGGAGCGAGCCTTTCTTAGAGTTCGTCCATTCCGTGGGATCGTTCGATTCGGGAAGAGAGGGAAGTTACATCCCCGATTCATTGGCCCGTTCGAAGTTCTCGAGCGAGTGGGCGAAGTGGCTTATCGATTAGACTTACCTCCCGAGGTGTCCAATGTTCATAATGTTTTCCATGTATCCATGTTACGCAAGTACGTGTGCGATCCAGACCATGTCCTTCATCATACCGATATTCATATTCAGCCCAATTTATCTTACGAGGAGAGACCGGTAGCTGTACTGGACCGACAGGTTCGTCGGCTTCAGAAACGTGATGTTCCCCTCGTTCGTATTCAGTGGGATCGCCACGGGGCCACTTGGGAGCAGGAGGCTGATATTCGCGCTCGTTTTCCTGATTTCAAGTTTTGATGTATATATTTCTTATGTTCTATGCATATATGTTCCGTTTTGTATTTCCGAGGACGGAAATATTTTAAGGAGGGCAGATTGTAATAGCCCATTATGTTATTAAATGTAAATTATGCGTTTAGTTCCGAAATATTTATTTTATCGAGCATTATCATTCGGGACTAATTATTCCAGTCAAGAACGTCCGAATTAATTTTCGAAGTCATGTATATGCTCGGAATAATTTCTAAGTATTTAATTTCATGTAAGGTAAGTTAATCCACGTTCAATAGCTCGATAAAATATCGTCGAGCTTAATCATGTAAATCGTGCACTAATCACCGTGCATTATCAATAAGCCACGTTAATTGCACCTAACTAGGCTTAAACATGCGTTATTACTGAGAAGTCGAGCTCCATTATGTACGTCCTTAGCATCAGCGCATGTCTTAGAATAATCATGCTTAATTAGCACGCTTAAGACATGCTTAGTACATCATAAGGCCGTGAGTTGTTGGAGCAAGAAGTGCACGTGAGAGTCACCATTAGTAGCTATTATGTGGCATTCAAATGAGTAAGGTGAGATGACTAAGCAACTCATGTGTACACCTAAGACCTACTCGCACAGCAAGTGGCGCGTCTTCATTGGTCACGTCCTTAACTCCAATTTTTCACCCAAGTTTACCATCCTTCAGCCTTCTATATATCAGAGCATGGAGATAAAAATTTAGCTTATCACTTAAGCTAAATACTAAGCAAAGAGTTAGATAAATTAAGCTAATTTAAGAGTACCGCACGCATGTTCACAAGCTACCGCTCGACACCGAGCGATCACGAGAATTTTGTGCAGTTAACCTAGCAATTGAAGAGTTTGATCAGGCTACTGTTATCAGCACTACCATTTTCATATCGACGGTTCAGATGGGGACTCAGACTGGGTATTACATTGATTATAATTACGGTACCATGTTTGAGGTATGTATCATGCTATGTTATGTATCTGATTGGAATGGTCGCTGGTCCATTCTGGGTTCTAGTGGCCTAGTCTGCCCACTAGAGTATGCACATGGTGTCCGACATTTTCATGTTGGTAGATGAGGTAACGGTTATGAGGCAACAGTTATGTTATGGCAATGGTTTACCGGTATCATTCTATGTTATGTTTATGTATATACCAGGATCAAGATATTGCATTTATTTCGTTGTTTACTTTAGTATGAGTTCTTACGGAGCACAGTGGACTTTAGTGCTCACGCCCCATGTTATCTATGTTTTTCAGGTCACAGGGTCGGACCGGAGGAGTGAGCTGACGGGCGGGTCAGGATTTTGTTTATATGTTTGAATTTGGCATAGCAGTGCTGTTACTATCTCCCGTAGTGGAGTTTAAATGTTTTGCCACGCTACGTTTTCCGCTGACTTTTACTGTTTGTCAAACTTAGCCTTTTTGGTTTGATCACTAGTCGGATTGTTTATATTATGATAACGGTGTTCTTTAAAAACTATAAACGGATTTCAAAGCACGGTAACGGTTATGGTAGCACTCCGAAACATGATCTCGCAAACTAATCAATAATTTTTATTAAAAGGTTTTGCGAAAATTTAACTCTGATATTTATGACATAGCAGGGTGTTACACTGATCCAATGGTTTATAATCATTCTTATGTCTTTCACTATGAACCATTCTCGTATGATCCATTCTCTCTCTATATAGGGTCGCGCTCCGGTGAAAATTTTGCTCAGTGAAAAAAATAAAAATACATCATAATGCATGTGATTGAATCATCTAACGGACAAAAACAATCATCAAATTCCCATTAAGTAAGGACATGGTAGAGACGAAGAGGGTTTAGCGCAGTGGCGCATACCTCGCTCGGCGTATCCCATATCCCGAGTTCGAGTCACTACGAGGAGAATTGGGGAACCAGTATTAATCCTCTGTGTGTAAAATAAAAAAAAAATAAAAAAGAAGGACATGGTAAACATTTCTCATCAATCCATAATCAGTGGGCCCATCCCAACCAAAACACAACTTTTTACGTGTCCCACCAATCTCTCAGTGCTACTACCGTGTGCCAAGGCAATTTAAAATGAACATGTTACGTTAAAAAATGAACATGTGTAAATATGTTTACACATGTTCATTTTGTAACGTAACATGTTCATTTAAAAAAGACTTGGCACACCTTGCTAGGTGTGTCAGGGTGCACCTAATTATTTGCGCCAATCTCTCACTCAAAGTCACTCTCTCTCCCCCACACCTCTCTCTC
>CACSLK010020639.1:5817-21075 GCA_902706635.1 Striga hermonthica
TATATATATATATTGAGATTTATCACTTATACATTTACCCATAGTGTGTTATAGTAATTTTTCTAATTCATATTATATGATGAACTTGATAAAAAAAAATTAATTGATTATTATTATTATTATTATTGATAGATAATTTAACTTTTAATATAAAGGTAAATATATGTTGTTAATATATGCAATACAAATATCAAATCGAATATTGTCAAGGGATGATTAATTTGATATGTCATATATGAAATCCCCCTATATATTAATACAGAACGCGCTGAGCCTACGTGGCTGCTTCTGGTGCTTTGGAATCTTATGTGGCAAAATTACATGCTTCGTTATTAGACTTGGGTAAATTTTAATTTAGTTCCAAACAAAAAATAATTAGGTTCGGATTACCATAAATATGTTGATTATTTATGGTTATGTTACATGTATTAATTGTATTTTAATATCATTCCTTATTATAACTATTGAATTGTATATATATTTTAACAGTTAATAATTTTTGTATTTTTTTATCAGTTTTACATATGTAATATATCAAATTAATCTTCTTTTGATGAGCTTCGATTTAACATCCATATTGTATGTATAAAAAAAATAATTTATATTTATCTTTATAACAATAATAAAATTACTTTTAATATCAATTAAAACAATAAAATTATTTATCAACTAATATATTTATATTTCAAGTAGTTATATGATATAAGTTATAAAAACTAATATAATATAACACATGTAAGTTATAAGTAACACATATCATTCCAAAATATATAGTAATATATTTTTTTTGTAAAAAAAGTAAACTAAATTTAATATAGTTTTCTCATTAATTTTAAAATTTAAGAATAATTTTTTAACAAGCACCCGTGTAATACACGGGTGTTGTACTAGTTTGATACCAAATATGAAAGTTATCAACTATTAAAATATATTTATAATTAACGTATTTTATATTTACAAGAGTCACACATGGATAGAAGTATGTATCTATCTATATGGACAATACCAAAACACCAAAATCGATAGATAGAGTTAAGAAGAATAAAAAATTGAAACATAAAATTCAAAAACTTAGCATTTATATATAGGGAGAATTCGGGGGGTCCTGTGTCAATAGATCAACATCAACTTTGGTTGTGACTTAAATAAATAATAAAAAATTATATTTATCTTTATAATAATATGAAATAAATAAATTATATTTATCTTTATAATAATAAAAAATAATAATATTTATTAAAATTCATAAAAAAATAAAATTATTTCTCAATTGATATATTTATGCTTAATGTAGTTATATTTATAAGTTAAAAAAGTTATTATAATATAACACAGGTAACTCGCACAAATAAAAAATGTCATACTAAATATATAATAATATATATATATTTTTATAAAAGGTATTTAAATTTTCAATTACTTTTTCTTATTATTTTAGATTTTAAGAAAAAAAATAATCAAGCACCCGTGTAATACACGGGCGTTGTACTAGTTATCAGTATAATTATATAATATCAATCAGTGATTATTACACATCACGTAAATTTTAATTCGCTATATATCCACTTACATAATTTTAGTTAATCAATTTAAATCATCTATCTCCTACTTTTACGTCATATCAACTTTAATTATTTTATTTTAAATATTATTTTAATATAAATTCAAAATCTCACTAACAACTAATCATACAAACTTTTTTCAAAATTAACCACGGTCGACCAAAAAAACATGTTTTGAGCTGATATATTTGTACACAAGAATGCCTTTTAGCCGTTAGATCATATATATGCGCACACACCTATATAAGTACACGTTGATATTATGGTGTAATTTGACGGCAAGACTTTTGAGAAGGTAATGCCCACGGGACGTGATAGAACTGATGGAACTCATTTATGAGGCAAGGGGCTTAATTTTGAAAAAATTGGCATAATATTTTCTAAATTATAACATAATAATAATAATAAATTCTATTTTATAACATAATAATTTTTAAAATTCTAACATAATTTCGATAATAAATATTCTTTTTTCTAAGTAATAATAATAAAAAACCGTCGACCGGAAATTGATGCCGTGCGCAGTGCAGCCCGCCGACAAGTGCAGCCGTGTACGGTGGCAGCCGGTTTTGGCAGCTGGCCACGCCAAAGTTTTTTTTTTTCTTACTTTTTGGAAAAAATGACAATAGCAAAATTGTCCAAAGAATGCGGTGAATAGTAACACCCGTCAAAGATTGAATGAACTAACGAAGATGATGTGAAATATATCACGAAAAAATAAAAACTCTTTTTGGTGAAAAATTATCTCATTGTGAGGAGGATACTTGAGAATGGTAGTTCTTGTTCCGTTTTTAAACATCCACAAGTAAAAAATGGCTATAGCGTCTGCAATTGGATTTGCCGTCGTCCTCTTGTCTCCGTGCTATTCTGGAGATGATATAACAGATAAGAGCAAAGCCGTCTAGGATAGAGGCACACATTCGACCTTGGTAAATTCCTCCTAACTGTTTATGCGAGTGTTTTGAAAGAAAACATCAAAGGTAAACGAAAAATCAATATATTTTACAAGAAATAGGGACCATGAAATTAAAAACACAACCACATTATTCTTAAATACATTCTCCTTAAATGGTCACTGGCTCTGTTATTAAATTGCCGGCTAGCGAGCTAGTTCAATAGTTGACAAATCACAGGCAATGTGTAGAAAAAACTGTTTAACAAAGGGAGAAAAAAAAGTGCGTCGAGATAATCAAACTAGTAGTCAGGCATAAACTGAATTTATCTCCGAATTCTTCCTAATTTGTTCAAATCAAGCTTTCCACATATTCGTGCCATGGATATGTACATTACCAGGTGAAGTTCTGTAAAGTGATGCTCGTGTATCGAATTCCATTACTTCCAAAGCTAAAATTTACCTTGAAAATACAAACCAAAGAACACGAAAATCATGATGATAGCTACGTATGGCCTCCGGTCGACACCAGCTGATACTGACCTGCAGTTAGCAACAAGAACTTCCATAAATAATGTCCATTATAAGTGTAATAGATAAATGAAATTTGTGGAGTTTGTTTGAGGATAAAAAGGTAAAGAAGAGAAAAAAGATTTAAAAAAAAAAAAAAAAAAAAGGAAAATAAATTGGACTAATACAGCCTTTCTAATTGAAAATTTAACAGATGCAATAGTTTATTTCCCATGTAATTTGACTTAATCCAGATATTCATCAACATGAGGACACATTACTTGCAAATATACCAGGCTGCAGTTGAGTTGAGTTGCACACACAAGTCCCAAAAAGAGAAAAGTAAGCAATTCACAAATCCATAAATAAAAGACTTGAATATTCAGGCCATGTATAATTTCCATGCAAAACTTTATGCTCGTACACAATTTTTTTTCAAAAAAAAAAAAAAAAAAAAGTCCGATCATTTTTAACCAATCACTTTTTTTAACATCTAACTCAACTTTAGTTCAACCCCACTTTCCTTAATATTATCAATGTAATTAAATAATATCACTCAATCATTCTTACACATTATATCAACTTTAATTACCACCACTTCACATCATCTCTCTCATACTTTTACATCAAATCAACTTTAATTATTTTTTATATATATTATTTTAATATAAACTCAAAATTCCACTAGTAACTAACTATACCACCTTTTTCAAAAATAACCGTACAGAACTAAAAAATCCAAAAAAAAATCAAAACATCTTATATCCAAGCATTTCTCTGTTACCTTGCAACCACCATCTTTGTTGTGAGCCCAAATCCAAATGGAAAAAGCGGGTCATAATGTAAATCACCAACATTCATCGGGAGTTGGTCCACAGTTCTGAACCAAGTCCGTGGGAGTTTTCCGGTGAAAGCGTAGTCTCCAAAGAGCACATCAGTCACCCCCTGGCCTTCGGTGCCGGGTAACCAGGCTGCCACAAGAGCATCTATTGCTGATATATAGGGCTCGATCACGATTGGCCGACCGGATATGAGGACCACAACACATTTCAGAACTGAGCAGACATTTTTTATGACATCAGGCCCGGGATCAGCCATCTTGAGGTTTTCATTGTCCCCAACAGTCTCCGTATAAGGGTACTCACCCACAACCACAATTGCGTAGTCAAAGTGGTTAGACTTGAGATATTCACTGTCGGGATTCTCGAGGTATTTGACTTGTGTGTCCTTATCGACGGCTGAATTAACAGCACCAAGGATGGTTGTCCCTGTAAAGAAACGCGTCAAACCTCATTTTTGAAGGAAGAAGAAGCGGAAAATAAAACCTTTTTTTGGGAGATACAAATATGTTAATGAGAAGTGCAACAGACAGAAAAAAATGTGGCTAGTAATTCAACCTCTAGCAACATCAGACACAAGGACTTGAAATTTAGTACTGGAAATAATCCAAGTAAAACAAACAACCAGGCATATGGACACTGATGATAATGAAGTGCCAATGAATGAAAAGGATTAGAATTTCATATCATGTAAACTGAGGCAGTTTCTTGACGCTTTGATGAAGTAATAAGCCAACCATAATTTGGTTCAAAATGAAGGCACAACGGAACAATCTAGTGTTACTATTTTGATAAATAATATTGGTAGCCCAGGACAAGTTTTATCAGGACTTTTTCGATTTCTTGCTAGTTTAGAAAGACATTATATACTCTGAAAACTAGCAATAACGCTGGATCAGATACTCAATTAGCAAATCGGTCCTGTGTGAAGAACTTACTTTTTATATATACACAAACAATAAAAAGTACCTACCACTTGTCCCATTATTTCCTCTAAATCCCTGCCAAGCTATTGTCCATCCACCACACTGGTAACCCAAGTTGTCAGCGTGACTACCAGTAATTAGAATTTTAGATGCTTTCTTGGGCAAAGGTAGCAATGTCTCATTTGCAGTTTGGCCATTTTTCAGCAGAACAAGCGATTTCCTTACTGCTTCCCTAGCTAGATTTCTGTGTGCCTGTTAATATCAAATGTCTCGACATCATTTTTTACAATGCTAGCTAGTAAAAAGTTTGACGACTTAAAGATGGGCTATAGTTAAATCAAGTATTCGACATTCAGTGTACACACACTGATGGTGATGGTTCTTAGTTAACCTACCTGGCTCCCGACCTCATTGACAAAACTAAGATCAGCAAGAGGGTTTTCGAAGAGACCCAATTTGAACTTGACGAGCAAAATTCTCTCAACAGCATCATCAATACGATCCATTGTGATAAAGTTGTTCTTCACCAGATAAGTGAGGTCATTAATGAACTCAGTGAAGTTGAATGGCAGCATAAACTGTGAAAACCAAAAATGATTCCACCTTAGATGAAACTGAACTTAGAGAAGGGAAAAACTGTTGGAATCTGCTAGAGTGGAAAAGGTGATTTTTTTTTTTTTTTTTTTTCCAGCAAAGAAAGATACACCACCATATCGATGCCAGCATGAACACCAGCTAGAATGGAGTATGTATAGTTGGAATGTGGAGGAGAGGTGATCCGATCGATGCCCTGCCAGTCTGAAATAACAAAACCCTGATATACGAAAACCACACAAATTTGCATAGTTAAATTGACTAGTAAAAGTTTCACAAAGTTTTCAAATTAAATCGGCATAAGGATTCCAAAAATTGGAGCAGAAGCAAATAATGCAACAAATAATTGATATTAGGCATACAAAAGGGAAAAAAAGTATAAATATTTATCTGAAAGGATTGCTGTGGAAGTTGGATAGTATGTGACACAACTATATACATCATAGTTTTTTCCAACTTATCACACAGTTAAAAACCTCTTTCAAGGTTGCAAAGCATTTCAATGTGAACATAAGAGAAGACAGAACACAAACCTTGAACTTAAGTTTACCCTTCAAAAATCCGGTGACTAACTCACGGTTTGCATGCATCTTTATGCCGTTCCAGCTGGAGTAAGAAACCATGACTGTGGAGACACCCTTAATGATAGAGTCATAATAAGCAGGCATGTGAAGGCTAAGCAGGCCATGCAAATCAGTCACTGTATTGTATTCATTAATCCCTTTTGTTGTTCCACCATCACCAACAAAGTGCTTTGCACAAGCTGCTACCTTGTTCCTAGAACAATGGTGTAAATTATAAACCACTCATGTTTGGGGCAATAGCAGCAGTTTCTGCAGAATTGGTCCTTAATATTACATTCAGATCAGAAAGGGAAAAACAATGAAAAGAAAAATATCAGTTACAGTAAAAAAAATTACTACTGTTATGTCTGCCTGTGTAGCACCATTATCGTTACTCTTTAACTAGCAGTAAGCAAGAATGACTAGTCATTTAATTACTAATATCATTTGATTAGTTCTCATTTATATATGAAAAAGGAGAAGACAAAAATAACTACAAGTTTTACAAAAGTCAAGCTTATATGCCAAAAACTAGGCATGCATGAATTGTAGATATATGCAGTACATACTTCCCCGCAATGTAAGGAACACCTTTTCTCGAGCCATTTGGAATTTCACCTTGTAACCCAAGAATAATGTCTGTCATATCTTGAACTATCTTGGGATCCTCACTGTAACTTTCATAGCATCGTCCCCATCTAGGATCCCTACAGACCTACATGAAAATTATGAACTGTCAAAAACTCGTTCAAAAACTCAAGTACCAAACAGGTTAAAGCAGAAGTTTTAAGAGAATTGTATATCCCAGTCAGACTTACTGCAATGCAAGGAGCAAATACGTAAGGGATTCCAGTAGCTCTGACTTCAGTAGCAGTCGCATCACCAATCTTGTTCACAAGTTCAGGGTCCCTATCATACAAGATTATATCAATTATTACGATGTTCAAAACCATTTTTATTACAAAATGATTGCAAATTTGTTCTTCACATTTAGTCTACTTACAGTACAACAAAGTTAACTATTGAAATTACAAAAATACCCTAAACATATTTCTCCATTTCAAAATTACAACTATTAAGGTGTATTTGTGAGAGAAACACAGATATATAGAGGACCTCTGTATTACCAAGACGCAAAAGGGATGATATATGTGGTCTTGAATGATAATTCAGTTACGTAGTTATCTTCTAAAATTATTGTTATTTGAACTTCTAAACCACATAATGCAACTCAGACTTAAAAAAGAACAAGCAGTTTAATGTGAAGAGGCCATTCCTTCAATGAGCAATTGACAACTCATACATGAAGGGGAAGTACCCCAAGAAATGGCATTTGATATATAGTGAGAATGGTAACACTTTAAAACTGTATTCTTCAAAGTGAAAAAAGCATCAAGCACACATGCAACCACACTCTCATCAACCAACAAATACAATACTATCATAGTATAGAAAATGTTTGCCGGAATATACATAAGCGAGTTAGTTATTGCCTTATTGGTATTCCAAGAACATAAAGAATGGATAACTTTTACCTAGTGGCACCGAGGCCAATGTTGTGTGGGAATATGGTGGCATTATAAACATTATTGTGTCCATGAACGGCGTCAATTCCATAGATCATAGGAATCCCTAGACGTGTAGATAGAGACCCCTTCTGGAAGTCATTCACCATGTTAACCCAATCAGTGGCAGTAGCTCTTGGAGATGGTGTACTTCCACCACCACTTAATAGACTCCCTGCAATATCAGAAACATACAAATAAAATAAAAGAAAGAAGGAGAGAGAAAAAGAAGATTTTCTTGAGTGTGCCAATGGTTCTTTTGTTAAGCTAAAACTCAAGGGCAGTATTTGGTAGTTAGCCCTAAAAGACAAGTTCAGTTATATCCTTGTTCACTTAAATGGCAACTCAACCAATTTATGACTGACACGATTCTCCATTTCAAATAGATTATTATCATTGTTATTATTATTATTATTATTATTATTATTATTATTATTATTATTATTATTATTATTATTACTACTACTACTACTTTAAGTCTTGAACATTATGCAAAAACACAAGATGGAAACTGTAGAGAGCAGAGGAGGCTTACAGTAGCCCATAATGCTGTACTGCCGAAACCCATAAGAGGGCAAGGTGGTTATAATGAAATAACATACGAAGTTAATAAATTGAAACCTTCTAGTGTTCTACACAGTCATGAAAACTAGATGTTCACAATTATGAATCCTCAACATATTTGAACACAGTGCTCGTCAAACTCCATCAAAAGCCAACACTCAAAAGCAAGTAAAAAGACGATTGCTACCACAATAATTCATATTAAAAAACTCATGTTCCTTCCTAAAACAACAGTTGCCATGACATACTAATGCATGCCTGGGAAGTGTATAACCTAATCAAAACCCCAGTACTTCACCATGTGATTCATGAGCTTGTGTATACTACTACAGTCTGGTAAGTCGAAGAGCTCTATTTCTGCTGAGTTGCAACCGCAGTTGCAACATTACTCCATAATACAATAGGTTCTCCCCTTGAGGCTTTCAAAACCAAAATTAAGCACCATACGTATCCCATCTTCTCGTTAACCAAACTATACAAGGGGAATCAACTTTCCAAAATTATAACTAATAATATAATGGTGCTCTGCCAAGAATTCATTTACATATTTACCCATTTAGCTATTTGTTTGCTACATCAGTATCTTCAACTTACACTACTAAACAGCAAAACCAAATGCTACAGCTGAAGTCCTAAATGGATCGACATCAAAACCGGCAGCTTGCCAGTGCAACTTCAACTAACTTAGGAATGGCTGTCCCAGCATGAGAATATCATTAGGAAACTAGAACCGCACACAAAAACAAACAAATCAACAAACACACAAAAAAGTTAACAACAGAATAACAAGCTTAGCAGCCTCTTCCTACCAGAAAACACAACAAATCCACAAAAAACAAACCACCATGAGTTCAAATCACTAGCCCATTACCAATGTAGTAATTCTTCATGATATCAGGCGTGGCGGCAATCCTATCGATCTGGACCATCTGACCAATCTTCTCCTCCAAAGTCATCCTACTAACAAGATCTTTCACCCTCGCATTAACCGGCTGCTTAGGGTCCTTGTACCTCAAGTACTCCTCCCCTGTGCACGCCCACAACATCGCCGCAGTCCACACCCACAGGATCCAAACCCTTTCAAACCCGTTCTTCATATTTCAGATTTGCTGCAGAAAACAGTAGAAATGTAGAGCTCGGGACACTCTATGCAGCTCCTCTACTGTTCAAGAGTAGAAAGTGGAGCTTAGTAGCAGTGAAAATGGAGTTCTAATGGAGATTTTTATGGTGGAAAAAAGGGAAGTTAATGGAAAGATTATGAGTAGCAGTAGTCGAGTGTGCTTTCAAATGGAGGTAAGTGTGAGACGAAGATCTGTAAAAAGGTGATTGGATGAAAACGGACCGAATTAGACGGGGTCGTGTGCCGTCGTTGTGTGCGATTAAATTATGTAATTACCCGCTTGAATGAGATGGTTTGGTCTCTTCCAGCTTAACTAGTGGTCTCGTGTTTGAGCCCTGTGAATGCAGCAATGTGAACTCTTGAGGGAGAGCTTTGCCGCCTTTGTGGTCCTACCCGGCTCAATTCCGGATTAGTCGGTTCCCCTGTGGATTCGGAAACCGAAAGGTTCTGTACCAAAAAAAAAATAATAATTATGTACTTTTATTAGGAATATTTTTTTGGGAAAAGTAGGATAAAAAGTGAAAACAAAAAAAAAGTTTGATTGTTAAGAAAAAAGTAAAATAAATTTAAGGGAAATGCTACCGTAGGGCAAAATAAATTTAAGGGAAATGTTACGATAGGGTGAGTTTCGATGCGGTTCGGTCAAAAATTGTTGCACCGTACTGAAAGAAACCGAAAACCGAATTCTTGAAATTTCTTCACCGAACCGCACCGCAATAGAAGGAAACCTAATCGAACCGAACCGAAAATTTCGTATCGGTTCGGTGCGGTTTTTCGGTTAACCGAAATTAAAAAAAATAATCACCAATAAATGTAATGTAAGTAAAAGTTTAAAAATTAAGGTGATATTTTTTTTTAAAAAAAAAAAGTGACATTTTATAACATTCGGTGCGGTTCAGTTAAAATTGCACCATTCGGACAAAAAACCGAATCGCATCGAAATTATCGGTTTGGGTTTCCAAAACCCAAACCGATAATAGAACTCTTCAAAAACTGCACCGAATAGCTTGGTTCGGTGCGGTTTTTCGGTTTCCACTCGATTATGCTCACCCCTATGTTACGGTCCCGTTACAGAACAATTCCGTCGAGATTTGTAACTGTTAGATCATCATGTAACCGTCAGAGATAGTTGATTTAATGGCAACAAACCGTAACGGAATGGTTCTGTAACGGAACCGGAGCATCTTCCTATATTGAAAGTCGTTGATTTTTAAAAAAAAATGTAATGATTAAATTTAATAAAATATATAAATAATAAAGTATTAATTTTTTTTTTTTTGTAGCCAGCCACGGTATCCGGAGCTATGCCCCGACTAATCCGTTGGTCGACCAGGGTACGAGGTCGAACCCGAGACCTTGCTTAAGCGACATCAAACTGCTTATTATTTGAGCCAACCCATGTTGGTAATAAAGTATTAATTTTGATAGTTAATATATGAAAGTAGATAATAATGTGATAATGTAGAGAAAAATGAAATTTGAGGAATGACATTTTGTGTCGATTTTTTATTTCCCCAATTCTTATTTAATAAGTCAGAATTTGGTCGAACAAGGCAAAAAGGAAGCCCTATTATCACGAGTCACCACTTAAATTTCAAAGTAAGTTAGGTCTCCAAACATGGGAAATGTATTAGTCAGGGGCGGAGCCAGGATATCAAATCTACCCGGGCTAGAATTATTTTTTTTTAAAAAAAAAAGGATAAAAAAATTATATATATATATATATACACAATAAATAATTAAAAAAGTACTTATCTACTGCATTTAAAGAAACTTCTAGTTTTCTTCACTTATCATCTATTTATTTTTTGAAAAAAAAAAATATATATATATATATATATACACAATAAATAATTAAAAAAGTACTTTTCTATTGCATTCAAAGAAACTCTTAGTTTTCTTCACTTATCATCTCTTTAATCTATTAATATATAATAAGGATTAACTTAATTCACTTTTAGTAATCTTTTCCCACCAAATTCATTAATTATTGTCTAAAATTAGTAACTTAACAAACTTTCATTAATTACATATTGTAATATGGAATAGATGTTTTTTCCGATTAGAATCTCTATAAATATGGAATAGATGTTTTTTTTTTCCGATTAGAATCTCTATAAATATTTACTTAACAAAACTTTCTATTATATATAATAGATGTTTTTTCCGATTAGAATCTCTACAATATGGAATTTAGAATCTATTCTATAAAAAAATAATTAAATCTATACTTATATAAAAAGTTATCTTATTTACTATAATTTGTAATAAGAAAAGTCAAAGGTAATTAATGTATTATATTTTTATTAAGTAATTTATTTAATTATTTATTTAATTGTTTTATCCCATAACACATTTTCAATACAACTTACCATAATTTTTCTATTGTGATTAAAAATCAGATTTTACGTCTAAAATCTTGTGAAATTATTATTATTATTTTTTAAAACACATATTATTTGCTAAAAAATTGTATATATATCTAAATATATATATATACATTATACACATCACAGTACCATGATAGATGATTGAACATGATTTAAATTTCAATCGAACAAAATGCCAATGATTTAAATTTGAACACACCTATGTGTTTGACCAAATGTCTGGATGATTTAAAATTGAGCTCATCAAAAACTATTTAAATTTGAACACACTAGAAATTTTATGTACTTTTTTATTTATAAATATATTAAAAGTGGTATTTAATGGTTGTTATATAAATTATTTTAATATATTTGTAATGAATAAAAGTTTGAATGAATAATTTATAATGTTATTCATTATGTTTGTGACTTATGATACACGAACACATAACCACATACATATTTGCCAGAAGGCAGCTTAATAATTTTCATAGATTGTTCAAAACTGTAATGAATTAACAAATCGTGGAATAAAAAAAAAATCATGAAAATATTTCATACACTGATAAAACGTTACAAACTGATAAAGACTAAAAAATAATATGAAAAACTTTTATGTTTGTTTAGATAAACAACATTGATCCAACAAGTTCATCTTTCCTGTTTGGTCAAAATAATAATCAAACTTTATAAATTAATAAGCAAAATATTTGGTCAAATTAATAATCAAACTTTATAAATCATTAGCAAATGAAAATCAATCTTAATTGAATGCAGAGTATGTTGTAAAATTGAACGTAGAATATGTTGTAAACCAATTCACACGGTCAAATTTGTGATAATTAAAAGTAACAAACTAAAAAAAAAAACAAAAAGTTTAGATCACATGTGACATGCATCTCGCTCCGAGGAAACCTTTATCTTAATTATAGCAGAATGATGGCTGCATCTAAATTTTTAATCTAATAGATGTGTAGAAAAATATGATGTATAAAAACCTCATCATAACGAGAAAACCTTATCTTATAGCAGAATATTAGCTGCATCTAATAGTTTTTTTTTTTTTTATTTGTCAGCATTCTAGCCATACTAAGTAAATAATTATATCATTAAGAATATATTATAGTTATATTATCAAATCATAAAAAGATATTAAATCTATATTGTAAAAGAAATCATATAATTTTATAAAAATTTTACTGCACTATTTAACAACATTCTTTTTTATTATATAATATACAAAATAGTAATTAAATATTATATGGTGAACATAATAAATAAAATTGTTACTTTCTATTATATCAATGGATAAATTTATATGCTAAAATTAAATTTTTATTAGTATAAATGTTTTAGTGAGATAATATATTAATTATTTTACAAGTTAGCCATAACATGCTAATATTTAATGTTCTGGCTAAAAAAACAACGTTGGCTAAAAGATGTGGAAAAAAAAAAGCTTATGACTCTATTGTTTTTTTTGGCTTAATGTTGATTAAAAGAGGTAGAAAATAGATAATAATCCTATTACTTTTTAGACTTAAACTGAAAAAGACTTAAACTGAAAAGACTGTGAAATAACTCATTTAATATCTCTGTCCCATGCATTGCACGGGATACGTACTAGTGGAAAATAATAACATTAAGAAAATATTAAATTGTAATCATGCTTTTACCTTAATTTTCATGAGAAAACATCTCTTCTCAAACCCCACAAATTTAAAAATAAAAAATAAAAAATAAATTATTTATTGATCATAAGTAACTTATAAAAACTAGATTAATTTATTGATCATAACTAATTTATTAAACATGATAATCTACTAAACATAATAATTTATTGAACATGTTAAAATATATGAAAAAGGATAAAAACTCACCTCAATATTTTTTTTTAAAAAAAAAAAAAAGAAAGAAAGAAGAAAAAGATGGTGAGGTCGTGAGAAGGGAGCCGAGCAATCAAGAAGAGAGCACCACAAAATCTGCACAGCTATAAAATATGTAAATTTTGTAATGTTAAATTGATCTCTCATGTCAGAGGTGAGAATGATCATTGGGCTAAAAACAAAACTTTCTCTTAATGTATTATAATGTCGGGTTGGATTTAATATAATTAGGTGTGTAGGCTGAATTTAATTAGGTGGGCTGGCTGTGTGGGCTAGAGCAAATTTAGTGGAATGGGCTAAAACACAAAAAGATCAAAAGATACATATAAAATAAATGGATTGTTAGTAAACTTACCCAGGCTACAGCCCATGTGCTTCAAAACGTAACTCCGCCCGTGGTATTAACAATATTAATTTGAGATATTAAATACAAAATATAATAATTATGGATTCACAATATGATTAACTATCAAAATCTAAAATATTATATATATATATCTATTTACAACCGAATTGTATGAAATTGTCAATTTAAGATTCTAAACATGTTGCCGGTACGATAAACAAAATAACATATGTATATAATTGAAACTGAAAAGTAATTTAAAAATATTAATATGTCACGTCATTTATAAAATCACAAAATAATAAAAAAATATTCAAAACTAAAAAGAGATGAAGAAAATAATTAATTTATGCTCCGATTTTATATGAAATAAAAGCAAGAAAATGAAATTTGATGATGCATTTCCTCTCATTTTCCATTTTTTTTTTTATTTTTTTGGTACAAGAAAAGAGGCAAAATCTAGATTTTTTTTTTTAAATGTGTATTTAATCGAATTATAGTCTTTAATTTAAGATAAAATGTAAATTAATTAATTTGATTACTGATACTCAAGAAATTAATTAATATACTATATTAACAAAGCTAGTGTTTGTTTATTGCAGGTACAATGTACCGATGTTAGTGATTTTGTTAACAGTACAGTGTACAATGTACATTGAGTTTGGTTGTTTTCGGTAATAGAACCTATAAAATATTAAAATCTTGTCATCTATCAGGGCAAATGTAACACTTTTTTTTTACATAATATCATTGAACGTTCTGGCATATTTTATCATATATTAACGCTTTAATTTATGTTTGGTACGATTATTAAATACTCAAATTGTTCATTAATTATGGATTAAATTGGGCTCAAATGTGCAAATTATGAAATATTAAAAATTTATGCTTAATTCTGAATTGAATTGGGTCCGACTATGCGTGCACAACTGAAAACCCACTATATATCTCCCTTTTACATATAAGCAAAAATGTGAGGTGTTCTATACTTGACACGTGTCAATTACTTTCATTAAAATTGCCAGCCAATTTCAGCATATTTACAGTGGTGCCATTGCTTGGCATTTGGCATTTCTTCAGCCAATTACTGAAATGCCTTGTTTGAAGAAAGACAAATGCATTATTTTTTACTAATTTTGAAGGTCAATCAAGTAATTTAGATATACTTTGTAATTGTAAGTGTTTTGACTCGAATACCCTTTTCTATTCAACTTTTTTAGGGGTGTATAGGTCATTTTAAGTGTTTCTTTGTTGCGTGTTCCTCTTCATCCATCTTTAAACTTTAACCTCATCCATTGAATCTTTATTTTTTTCGTCTTTCTCAAGCAATGATTCTTGCTGCACCATTCTCCTTTCTAAATAAAGATGTGCCTATAAGGAAATTTGGAGCCACTTTCTTTGATTTGAACAATCCTCCTCAATCAGTTTCCATGCGGCTATGCAAAAAGAACAATGGTGGAATTGGTATAGTTTTTCATTAATTTTTTTTTAACAGTATGTATGGTGTTAATTTGTTTATTTA
>CACSLK010020657.1:0-42365 GCA_902706635.1 Striga hermonthica
ATTTGCGAAAAACCGCGTACTCTGATGTATTAGAAAGTCGGGGTGTTACAGAAAATATCCGGAGAGAGGAAACATTCATGGATTCGGCAAAGCGTAAACCTGACAAGAGGGCCTCGTACTCGGCTTCATTATTGGTGGCCTGGAAGGTAAATGCCACAGAGTAACAAAATACTTGCTGATCAGGACTAACCAAGACGATCCCTCCTCCAGCTCGTATGGCGGTGGACGATCCGTCAATGTAGAGAGTCCATGTCGGATCTTCAATGGATGAGTTGACAGTGGGAGTAAATTCAGCAACGAAATCGGACAGTACTTGGGCTTTGATAGCGGTTCGCGACCGATACTGAATATCAAACTGTCCCAACTCTATCGCCCATTTAATCATTCTTCCCGACGTATCAGGTCGGTGAAGGACTTGTCGGAGAGGGTATGTCGTGAACACAACAATTGAATGCTCCAAAAAATATGGGCGCAACTTCCGTGCAGCAATGATCAAAGCATAGGCCAACTTCTCCATGTGTGGATATCGCAATTCAGCGTCATGTAAAGCCTTGCTAACATAATACACCGGAAATTGTTGAAGTCCGTCTTGCCGTATGAGAACAGCACTAACAGCAACGTCACTTACACCAAGATACAAATAGAGAGGTTCATCAGGAAGTGGCTTTTGTAACGTCGGTAACTGAAAGAGAACTTGTTTAATGTTGTCAAAAGCATTCTGGCATTCCATGGTCCATTCAAACAGTTTCTTCTTTTTGATAGCGTCAAAGAACGGTTTGCAATGATCTGTTGACTTTGAAATGAACCTATTAAGGGCTGCCAGTCGACCAGTTAAAGCTTGGACACCTTTGAGAGATGTCGGAGGAGCTAGGTCAAGTATGGCCTGAATCTGGGCGGGATTGGCTTCGATCCCTCTTTGACTCACCATGTATCCTAGAAACTTCCCTGATCCAACTCCGAAAGTACACTTCTTTGGGTTAAGCACCATGGAATATTCTCGGAGTATATCGAAGACCTCGGAGAGATGAGCGATATGGTCAGGGGCCTGTTCCGACTTCACTAGCATGTCGTCTACATAAACTTCCATTGTATGGCCGATTAAGCGAGCAAACATCTTATTGACCAATCTTTGATATGTGGCCCCTGCATTCTTCAATCCGAAAGTCATCATCACATAGCAATAAAGGCCTCGAGCTGAATAGAACGAGGTATGTTCAGCGTCATCAGGGTGCATGGGAATCTGATTATAGCCTGAATAAGCATCCAGAAAACTCATAAGTTGATGTCCCGACGTAGCGTCTACCATGTAATCGATGTGTGGAATGGGGTAGCTATCTTTCGGGCACGCTAGATTCAAGTCTGAAAAATCTATACAGAGACGCCAAAGACCGGTGGCTTTCTTAACCAAAACAGGGTTCGATATCCACGTCGGGTACTTGGCTTCCTTGACAAATTTATTATCTATGAGCTTATTTACTTCTTCTTCAAGGGCCTTCTGGCGATCTGGGCCGAATTTCCGATGTTTCTGAATAACCGGTTTGACGGTCTTGTCCAAATTGAGACGATGGCATGCCTTCTGTGGGTCGATCCCTTTCATGTCTTCATGCTTCCAAGCGAACACATCAGTGTTTGACTGGAGGAATTGGATCAAATTTGACCGAATGGGTTCTTGCAGGTTGGCCCCAATACGCAGCGATTTCTGCTGTTCTGACCCGCCCACGTAAATGATCTCGATATCTTCAACAGGTTCTGCTCGGACATGATGACTTCCATCTTTGAACTGCATTCTTGGGTCTATATCCTCATGCATTTCTGTGTCTTTTTCATGAAAAGATTGTTCTCGATCGGGGATTTTAGTTGATGTTTCAGGCAGGACCGACGTCATAGGGACGTCGGTATCGACAAGTGGCAAGTTAATGTCTGCTTGAGGCATGTCTGTATCTGGGATGAACTGATCGGTTCTTTCAACATCAGGAGTTGAATTACTTGGCTCAACGGAGTTACCAGCATCTTGTTTTCCCATCATATGAAAGTTGTGCGAGGTTGAGAGCAGCATCAGACTTCGGGCCTCCCGTTGATCTCCGTAATGAGTGCCTTCTCCTTCAATGGTGGGGAACTTCAGGGCATAATGAAAAATTGACGCAGCAGCACGGAGTTTATAAAGTGCAGTTCGTCCTATTACAGCATTTATATTCATTTTGGACATCCAAGACTTTAAAAGTTTCCATAATGATCTTGGACTTCGGTCCAAAACCTCCAAATCGAATGGGGAGCAATATTTCACCAACGGGGCAAGAAATGCTTCCATTGAAACCTTGAATCTGATCGTTACACGGTCTAATATCTGCTGGGTCCAAACCCAATTTCTTGAAAGTTCGAAGCATTAAGATACTTGAATACGCTCCTGTGTCGACCAAGATCCGATGAACAGGAATTCCCCCAATCGGGGCGGTTATAATTAGAGCATCAGAATGAGGATGAGCGAACAAGTTAGCGTCTTCAATACTGAACGTAATAGGACAATTCCGTTTGTTGATGGTATCTCGGAGATCAACATTCATGACTCGTTTCTCGGCATTCTGAGCCTCCCGAGCATAAGCTTTGACTTTCCGTCGAGACGTATCTAACTGTTTGTTATTGGAGTTGACTCGAGGTATGCAATGTGAAAAATCTGCGGGATCATGTGTCTTAGGTTTCCTGTAGTTGTCGGTCGAAGTTCCGACATGAGTAGAAAACGTGAAAACTTCCTTATCGTTTGCACGAGCTCTCTTCTGGTTAGCAGGTCGGTTGTCTTCATCTTCGTCGTCTGAAAGATCCAAGGGCCTTCCTTTCCGGCGGTTATCAAAATTTCGAAACTTTTGAAGCTGGGGTTGTCCGATTAAACGTAGGAGTGCCGACAAAAGACCGAGACACTCATCGGTATTGTGCCCTGGAGACTTATGGTATGCACAGTACCGAGTTTTATCCAACTTGTCTTCAGGAGTTCTCACAGGCCTCGGGTCTGGGATAATTCCCTTTCCTTTCAGTTCCTCGTATATGGTGGCTGCTCCAGCAGAATAAACGACATGATAACCTGTCCTGACATTGTCTGAATATTGATCACGAGCAGCCCGAGACTCTGGAGTATTTTCATATCCTTTAGAGGAATTCCGAAATTGTGCTTTCCCAAAGCTCTTCTTATTTTTCTTTTTAGCATCTGGTTCAGCCTTGCTTTCTTTTACCGAGAAGTCGAAACTGGGGACCGACATGGATTCTTCGGCAATAATGAATTGTTGAGCCCGTACAAGAAACTCTTGAAATGTAGCAGGCTTATTTTGACATAAGGTCCAACGAAACATTGAATTGGGCTTCAGTCTGGCAATAGCAGTTACTAACAAAGTTTCAGGATGACAGGGTTCCATGTTCTGAATTCGGTCGTTAAACCGAGCCACGTAGTCTTTAACAGTCTCGTCGTCCTTTTGCACAATGTTGGTAATTGATTCTTTCGCAATAAGACAGATTTGGGCACCGATAAAGTGTGACCGGAAAGCCGCACGTAACTGCTGCCATTTCCAAATTGAATGAGGTGGGAGAGTATAATACCATTTTTGGGCTCGTGTCCCCAGTGTAAGCGAAAACATCCGACACCTCAAAGCATCTGAAGCTCCATGTAAATCCATCCAAGACGTATAATGGCCCAAGTGTGCATCTGGATCCGACGTCCCATCATACATGCCGATTTGCGGGATTTTCACCTTCACAGGGAGTGGCTCCGCAGTAAGTTCGGGGGCTAAAGGAGAATCCGCCTCGACAACAGCATTTCCCGACGTCGTGACATGTCGGGGTAAATCTTCTTGTGACTTTTGTCGCGTTTCAAGTTCAGCCAAACGTTTACGGAGAGTTTCAATTTCTTCTGCACTATGCCTTGAAAGACGATTCCGTTCAATTTGGCGTCGTAAATCTTCGCGAGCGTGTGGTGCTCACGAGATGGGTCTAGGACGTGGGGAAACTCTCTGGTGATGAGAAGAATGACTTTCAGCAGTCATCTCCTGCACAGGGGGTTGATCTGGGACTTGATTGTTCGTTATGGGATTAGCAATTACATGAGCCTGTTCTTCTTGACGTGGAGAAGTATGATGAGGCTATGATGTGGCATGTGACGTCGCTACATGTGTTTCATGGTCATGACGAGTATGAGTTGGATGTTCTGTTGGGTTAGTAGTTAGCGGCATCGACAACGGCATCGTACTCGAGTTTCTAGGCATGGCTCGAGCTATCAACGAAGACAAACCTTGAATAAACTCCGGATTTTGAAGAAAGTTCGTGACATTCGTGACCGGAGGTGGCGGTGTTGTACGCCGCGGAGAGTGGTTAGTTGATTGACTCTGGCCAGGGGGAGGTACATGATCTCGACCAGACTGCGACATGATGGGTTTCAGTGCGAAAATTGCTTATAGGCGAAAGTTAACTTAAAAACATAAGCCGCCCTCCTTCTAGCGCCAAACTGTTGTCAAACGGGAATTAACAACGGTCTGATTGTAGGAAATTTAGAGTACAATCAAATATTCAACGATAAGAACTGGTATATTGTTAAAGGAGATGGAATGTTTGTAGTAAAGTCTTATTATTATTGTATCTCCCTTTTTTTTGGAGATTTATTTTTCTCCTTTTATATTTAAGTACAACATTTATCCGTATAATCATCATTACATTTTGAAAGGTCAAAGGCGGCCCTTAGCTGCTTTTCTTGATAACTCGCCACTTGGACAAACGTAATGATGACCTATGTTGAGTTGTCGCCGCCTTACCATGCCGAGGTGGCATGTTATAGATATCGGTTCATCCAGTCATAACCGATATGTTGTGACCGACATGTGTCGATCGACATGTGCCGACTGACAAGTGTTGACCGACATGTGACATCGGTCAAATAATGGAGATGTCGGTTCTTGTTGAATCTTTCATCGTGTAGCCGTCTTGAAGTCGGTGGAAGCGTCACGTGCTTGCATGAACCTTAATTATCCTTATACTGACCCCAATCGGCAGATTAACGTCACTTAATTTGGCTTACTGAAAATGATATCAACACATGTAATACAGCCATGTTCTCAAAGGTCCTCACATGTCTCGACGGGTCAGATGACCCATCATACACCAGATTAGTCTCCTTGAAATTATTCGGTAGGGGGGCAGCGAGAATCTCCCTCGAGAACGGATGTCCTCGAGCTCTCCTCTCCGGCCTCCCCTCAACCTTATCTTGCAACTGGTGCAACTGCTCCGCCATCCTCTCCATCGCACGGTCTCTTCCACCTCCTCCATCTCCAAAACTGGACACATCCTCGTCCTGGCCTCCTGCTGCTGTGGTCGGCACGGTGGTGGCGTGAGACGTGTGGCTCGTGACTTGCTGCACCGCCTGCGCCAACGCAGCTGTCGCTATCCTCTGCATCTCCTCCCTGGTCATCGTCACCATCTGCTGACCAGGAGCTTGTGCGACGGCTTGTTGGGGTGCTCCTCCTTGTGTTGCCACTCCTCCTTACACCATGGCTCCCGCTGGTTGCGCCACCACTGGATGTTGTTGCGGCGGCGGTGGCATAGCCGCCGCAGCTGCTGCGCGAGCTTCCTGGGCACGGCTGGAGTTGGCGTCTCCTCCGGGAATCGCCGTCGTCGATCCCACACCTTGAAGGATGGGTGTAGGAGTGACCGGCATCTGTGAAGGGCCAGAGAAACCCGGAGGAGGGCCTTGTCCAATCGGCCTGGTCGTCATCCAAGCGTCGTTGAACGTCAACTGCAAGTTGGTTATGGGAATTCCGTCCGCCATAGCTGAACTTCAAACACAACCTTTCGAACAAGTCCCACAGACGGCGCCAATAATGCAAGTGTGAGCGTCCTGGCCCGGTTTGAGGTAGATCGATTCTTGTCCTTGCCGGTAGAACGCCGGAAACCTGCAAATAACTCTCACACCGGGGGTTGTGTCCGGTGAAGAGCCTCTGATGCTTAAGTCAATATGTGTATGAGTATATTGAAGTGAATAATGGAAAAATCGTGTTAAGGGAGAAATACTCACCCCCTTTATATAGGGGTGAGATACATGCCCTAATAGCTGCCCGGATAAGGATGAGTTGGCTGCCCAAGTTGCCCGTCCGTACTCTGACACGCCGCACACATGTCAGAGACGGCGCGGGGCGTTGGGAGCTGTCAGAGGTGGTTATCGCTATCAACCAAAATATTCTCGACACGTGTCCTCCTGCACATGGGGTAAATATTCTCCTGAAATTCGGTTGGAGGCTCTTACACGCGCCTGTAACTAGGCTGATCTATCGAGTGTTGAGTCCGTGAGATGATCGACCTGCTGAGGTCGATTAGGTTGCTCGAACGCTTATCTGGTCGAGCGATGGATTGCTCGACTGTTTGACTGGTCGACAGGTTGTTTTGCTCGATCTTCCCATTGCCTGTCTCGATTCTTTCATGGTTTGACCCCTCCGTCCGGTTCAGTAGACCGGTTTAGCTTGAGGTATATAATATCCTATATCACGTATAAACATAGTTATGTATTCTATAACACTAAGGACGATTATGACCGCGAATCCCACAATAGTGACAAACGGGTATAAAGTTCTTACCAGAATTTTTGTGTTGAGCTTTAGGAGAGTTTGGCTTACCATTCTTCGCATCAATTGAATAGCCTTCTTTGACAAAGGTCAGATTAGAATTACTCTGTGAGGTGCTTGATTCACCTACCTTACCTTTTAGTTTCTGGTTGTGGGAGTTCTTACTCAGGTTAGAGGAGCCAATCTGCTGACTCAATCTTTGAACTTCAGCGAATGAGGATTTTGGCTTGTTGATTAGTTTGACAATTTCCTCACTCTTGCTGAACTTTTCTTCCAAGGTAGAGCAATGACTTTGAAGTGTCACATGTTCTTTCATCACACGATCGAGTTCCTCTTTGAGAACTGCAATCTTAGTTTCTCTTTCACCTACAAGGTTTTGCACGACAATTTTGTTCATCACTTGCCTTTTTTTTGAGTTTGTCCCCATTTTCCACCAATGCGAGCTTTGCAAAGAAACTGTTAAGATCCTTGTCTTGCTTTCTGATATGAAGGTCTGATTTGATGAGTTTCTCGTTCAGATCAAATGTCATCACTCTTATCTTTTGAAGTTCATTCCTGAGATAGGTAATCTTCTTCTCACGTTCAGCAGACCGATGCTCCATGAGCTTCATCTTCCCTTTTTGAGCTTGGTACTTCTTCATGATTTCAGCTGCCTTGAGACACTTCTCTATGGCATACTTGTGAAGGACAAGATTCTCAGCAGTTGGGTCAAAAAATTCATTAGATTCAACATCGCTCAAATTCTCGTGTAAACTTGCATCAGATTCAACATCAGTCAGATGAACAGAGGAAGTAAAGCAGTTATATTCATTAAGAAGACATTTAGCAGAGTTATTTGAATACTAAGAAGTCTCAGTCTTCTCAGATTCTTCATCCTCATCATCACTGCAGTCGGACCACGTAGCCTTGTATGTTTTGTTCTTCTTCTTGAAGTGTGGACATTCTTTCTGAAAGTGGCCGAATCCTTGCATTCACGACACTGGTCGTTTCAACCCCTTGGTTCGCATTCTGAAACTTGTTCAGTTGCATGCCGGAACGCTTTTCTCCAAACTACTGAATCTGGTTCCTACCATCTTCAAAGGGCTTATTTCTCTAGAACCTTTTCTTCTAGAATTTCTTCAGCTTTGAGACATTCTTGGTGAGTACAGTGAGGGCCTTCGTGATCTCATAAGCATCAAAGGATTCTTCATCTAATTTTTCATCTTCTGCAACTGTAGGACGAACCTTGGCTCTTAACGCTAAGCCTTTCCCTTTGCTTACTCTTATCGAGTCAAAACCATGGTTAATTTCAAAGGTACGAAGTTCACTAAGAAGATCATCAATGTCGAGTTTTTGAATTCTCTAAAAACTCTCTAATGCTGTAATCTTAATTCCAAATCTATCCGGTAGAGTTCTCATTAATTTTTGCACTTGTCTTGCTTTTGGAACAGGTTCACCAAGCATTGCGCTTTGGTTTACTAGATCGCAGAAGCGGGCATAGTACTTATCAATAGCTTCATCATCCCTCATGCGAATCTCATCAAGTTTGGTAGAAACTCTTTGGAGTTTTGAGGTTTTCACAGCATTTGTTCCTTCAAATTGTCTTTCCAGTATCCTCTTGTGACGAGTGGAATCTACAGCAGACATGATAGCATATAGAGCTCGAAAATTAGCTTCTTCTGCTTGTTTTTCATCATCAGTCCAAACAGCCCTTGGTTCTTTCGACTAGAACTTGAGTTGTCGAAGTTGACGACTTACCATCCGAAGACTCACCTTGCTTAGATTCAGCAGGAACTTTTGGCATGAGTGGTAGCGTCCAACCAGATTCAACGGCCTGCCACGTACCTTTACCTAGAGATCGAAGAAAGATCACCATCATGGATTTCCAGTATGCATAATTAGAGCCATCAAGGAATAAAGGGCGCGAAACGGACATCCCATCGTGATTCATAGTGAACGACACACAGTCCCAAAGATCTTTATCTCGTAGTTAGAACAGGAACACTGCTTTGGTGCCAATTAAAACGTATATTTAGTTGCGAGTGCGCTAAAAGAAGTACGAACTTGACTAGAAACTGTAAAATGTGGAAGCAATAAACCGAAGATTTAAACAACTCTTCAGGGAAGCATCCCACTTTCCCTCAGAGCTCTTTCATTGATAAATCGTAATGCGACATAGTTTGGACTTACAAGACTCGAACTAACTTTTAATCTAGCCACAACTACTCACGATCCTATCAACTATTTCTCCGGCCACGTCCCGTGGACTTTTTACTAAAACTTAATCCCTAAGTGAGCTATATGAAAGTGTTTGAGAAAAACTAAGAAAAGCAAAACAAAACAGCTTCAGTTTTGGGACATGTTAGAACCCGACAACTAAACTGTAAACAAAGAATACAAATAAACTGAAGCTCGAATATTGCTATGGTAAGTGAATATCAGCAGCAACAGCCTTATTCGATCTTCAAATAGGGTATTTATACATCCTCTTAGGCGTGGAGTCTTCTCCAAGTAAGATGACTCCTTCTTGAGATTTCCTTCCAAGAATAATGCTAGAGTTATGGTAAGTGTAGATCTCTTATTTCTCTCTCCAAGATCTCCTACTCATGCATGCCTCTCTTTCCTTTTTGCCATAGAATTCGATTTCCTACAAGAAAAGATACCATAATAAGATCCATGCAATCTTATATATGTGTATATAAAATAATTTAAGTAAGGAATTAATATAAACAAATATCTCCCCTTTTTCTGTGGTTCCATGTGCTTGTTCGAACATGCGAACTAATGCCAAACAAAAATATCTTTCAAAATGTTCAACTTTTAATGTAGATTTATTCTTTTTTTTTTCAGAACGATAGAAATACTCATAACACTAAAAACAACAATACAAGAAACAGTACAAAGCCGACAACTTGAGAGCACCACTCGCAGGTGGCCTAGACCAATACAATAACACAAGCCAACCAATCATCTAGCTACTGGTACAAAGCAGTACACACCTGAGCCATTCCACCAAACCTGCTAGATGATAGCTAGCCTAAAAAAAGCAAAACCAAACAACCCAACTACTGATATAAAATCCTAGAAGGGCGAAAAACAAAAACCACAGCAAAACTAATAACACACAGCAACTAGAGACCTAAATGAAAGTTCATGCACCAAGGACCTGCACTTCTCTAGTAGCTAAAAAGGCTTGCCAGTCATAGACAACCATTTTAACTACTTGAGAAGCAGGTCTTCTAACTTGCTCAAAGACCCATAAATTACACGACTTCCAAAGTCACCATAATATGTACGTTGATAACTGAATTCTGGCTTTGGAAACTTCTGATTTATCCAGTTGACACACTTGCCACCACCACTGTTTGAAAGACTCTTGCTTCTGAGGGCCCTCCCACTGAACCGGTGCTAACTTCCATACCATCTGGGCCAAGCTGCAGTGAAAAAGAATGTGCTCCAAAAATTCAGGCTCCTCACCACATTGCCTGCAAGTGGCCTCTACACTCATCCCTCTTGAGATCAGGTGCAAGTTAACTGGCAATGATTTATTACAGCATTTCCACAAAAAATGTTTCACCTTTCCCATCACTTTGAGTTTCAAGCTCCTTTCTCTAATGGCAGCATCTCTAACCAGATCACCACTCCCTTGGACAGGCTCCATCCTGAGGAATTTATCAGTAATGAGCTTTGTGTAGGTTGATTTGACACAGAAAGAGCCCTTCTTACTTAGACTCCACAGCCATCTGTCTTCTCTATGGGGATGAATGGTGTTGATAGCCAGCACTTCCTCTGCTACATCTTCAGAAACGGTTCTCCTCACTTTTCTTTCATCCCAGCCACAACCCTCCTCATTCATTAAGTCCCTTACCCATCTGATATCCCTGTCAATTCCCTCCAACAGTTGGACAGAACATCCCACTCTATTTGGGATCCAATGCTTGTCCCACACCTCAGTACTCCTCCCATCCCTTATCTCCTTTTTCATCCATTGGCCACATTTTCCCACGACAGCTAACCAACTACTCCACAACCAGGAGAAATTTTGCTTATGTTGAGCTTCAAAAAGATCAGAGTTAGGATAGTATTTAGATTTAAGCACCTTACTCACCAATCTGTCAGGCTCAGCAATTAACTTCCAAATTTGTTTAGCAATAAGAGTCTCATTAAAGAGCTGGATGTCTTGAAATCCTAACCCTCCATGTTTTTTAGGAAGGGTCAGTCTTTCCCATGCTACCCAGTGAAACCCCTTCTGGTCTTCAATCCCTTTATTCCACCAGAATTGGGCATTGGTTCTTTCAATATCCTTGCATACTCCCACAGGCAGCACAAAAGTTGACATAGAATAAACAGGTAAAGCATTAACTACTGCCCTCATCAATATTTCCTTACCTGCTGGTGACAACCACCTGTTCTTCCAACTTTGAAGCCTGCTTTGCACCACTGAGAGGATATATTCAAAGGCTTGCTTCTTTGACTTGCAAATCCCTAGAGGTAGCCCAAATATTAAGTTGATGAGTGAATACTGATACCATCAAGCAAGGAACAACATCTGGACTGCACCTCTACAGGGGTATTTTTACTAAAGAACACTGAGGATTTCCCTATGTTTACTTTCTGCCCTGAAAACAATTTATAGTGATGCAATATTCTGATCAGCTTTTGCACTTGACCCACTTCAGCCCTACAGAATACCAGAATGTCATCTGCAAACATGAGATGAGTAAGCTCTGCCCCCCCCCCCTGATAACCTAATCCCTTTGAAAGCTCCCCTTTCAGATTCCACTTTAATCTTGGCAGATAACAGTTCAGAAGAAAGAATAAATAGGTAAGGGGACAGAGGGTCCCTCTGCCTAATACCTCTTGAAGCAGTGATGTAGCCCTGAGGAAGCCCATTTAGATTGAAAGAATAAGTTGGGCACTGAATAAAGGCTAATATCTATTTAACAAATTTATAGTGAAAGCTCATTCTCAACATTGTTAACTATATAGCTTTCCATTCCAGACTATCATATGCTTTCACCACATCAAGCTTCACAGCCATAAAGAAATTTCTGCCAGATCTATGTCTATTCAGAAAGTGAAAGACCTCATGCCCCAGGATAACATTATCAAACAAACTTCTCCCTGATATGAAAGCTGACTGGTTCTCAGAAACACACAAAGACAGACACTGCTTTAATCTAAGTGCCAGGATGCTGGAAATCACTTTATAGAAGACAGCACACAAACTTATTGGTCTAAACTGAGATATAGAGGTAGGATTAGAACATTTTGGAATAAATGTAATAAGAGTATGCTTCCAATACCTCAGCATTTGATTAGACTCAAAAAAGCTTTTTACTGCACTGCAAATGTCCACCTTAATGATTGGCCAGAAATGTTGGAAAAAAAGACCTGTCATGCCATCTTCGCCTGCAGATTTCTCTGGATTAATGCCAAAGACTGTCTTCTTTATGTCAGTTTCCTCCACAGGAGCAGTTAACCACCTGTTCATATCCTCAGAAATGGTCTTCTCAATGTTGGGGAGAAACTCATGCCCATTCTTAGAGCCCTGAGATGTATAGAGCTTCTCATAATAGTCACTGATAGTTTTCTCAATTTCAGCATCATCAGAACTCAACCTGTCCCCCTCCACCAACAACCTCTCTATGGAATTCCTCTTTCTTCTTTGCATAACACCTGGAAGAATTTTGTGTTATTATCCCCCTCCTTCAGCCACTGTGCCCGTGCTTTCTGTTGCCAAAAAGCCTCCTCAGAACAATTTGCAGCATTGAGCTCTTGTTGAATCCTCTCCCAGGCATCCCAGTTTCTTTCTCCCCCTTCCTTTCTCATTTCAGCAAGTTGTAGGGTAAGTCTCTTAATCTTGGCCTCATTCTCTATTCTGAAATGCCTGCTCCAGATGAGTAGTGCCTCCCTCGCCTTCTTGATCTTTTCCTTAACAATAAACATTGGAGTGCCTTCTACACCTAGCTCCCAAGCAGATTTAATCACATCTGTTGCCTCACTCCTATGAATCCACCTCTTATTGAATATGAATCTCTTCTTGGGCCTTTGAGAAGAACCCTTAGAATCAAGCACCAGCATACAATGGTCAGAAGAGCTTCTAAACCAACTAGTCAATGAGGTACCTGGATAGGATCCCAGCCATCCCATAGAAACAAATGCTCTGTCTAGGAGCTCTTCAACAAAATCTTGCCCTCTTCTGTTATTAGCCCATGAGAACTGCAAGCCTCTAGTAGGGAGTTCCTGAACCCCCATATTATTGACAAATTCATTGAAGCCTTTAAAGCTGCTATCAGTTCTCGATCTGCCCCCTTTCTTATCTTTAGCACTCCTCAGGTCATTCCAATCCCCTGCCATCCACCATAAATCCCCCCAATTAGACCTCTCCCTCAACAGCCTATCCCACTGAGTCTCCCTCTTTGATTTGACAGGGCTCAAATAAACAAAAACAACCCATCCCTTACATTGTTCCTTGATAATCTGAAAATTAACAGCTACAAAGAAAGAGTCACTAGTAATTTTGAGAACTTCTACCTCTTCATTCCATAACAACAGCAATCCCCCACTACCCCCTCTAGGTTCTACATAGAAAAACCTCTCCCTATACCCCAGTATAACACACACAGCCTTAGTAAAATTTTTTGGTTTTCTAACTTCAGACAAGAAAAGAAAATTTGGGTGATGGACCCTTAAGGCTTCCTTAATCTGGGGAACTGTAGAGGGCCCACCCAGACCTCTACAGTTCCACACCTGAGCTTTCATTTACAACCCGAGGGTCCTTTAAGGCTGCCCCTCAATTTCTGTAGCTTCAAGATTTTTGCTCTTTTGTTTGTGGCCTGGATTTCCTCACCTTCCTCCTCCATCCTCATTACTGGCTCTTCAGTATCCCTGTGCCTCTTAGATGATAGAGAAGATTCCTCCAGTGAAATTTCCATACCACTATTAGAAAGTCTGCCTTCCTTAGCCCCTTTCCTCTTCCATGTCTTCTTCCCAATAATAGATTTTGGAAGAACCCTTTTCTGTGCCTCTTGACTTCCTCCAGCCTGTAGCTTATCCACCGGTATGACGGCTAATGCTGACTGGCTATGGTCATTAGACTCTGTTACACATTGGCCCCTTATTAAGACATTCGATGATTGTGGTTCTAACAACAACCTACAAGGCTCCCGTATCTCCCCAACATGTACTTCCCTCAACTTAGATACTCTGGAATCAGCCTTGTCTATACTCTTGTCTTTAGACCCCTGATTAGACCCTGCTTCAACCTCTGTTCTCAAGGAGCTTACATTCTCATCTACTGCATCCTCCACATTCACTGTGTAGATGGGGATCCTCCTTCTTACACTGATGATTAATCAGATTTGTTCCAGCTCAGCCCTTGCAGCCCTTCTGAAGCCCTTAACCAATCTCCAAACTGTCCCTTCTTCAAATCCCCTTTAGCTATATCCTCAATTCTAGTCAAACATCCCTTTTCAATGTGACCCACCTTACCACAGTAGAAACATAAGTTGACAAGCCTCTCGTACTTAAAGGTAACTGTAATCATCTGAGCACCCAACCGAATAGTAGCACATCTTGGCAGAGCCTCTCTGAGATCCACTGTCACCAGCAGCTTCAGAATTCTGCCCCCTTGACCCCCTATACTTGAAACAATCACATTCGAATTGGCTAAGAAAACCTGCCCAATTTTTAGCCCCACTTCATTTGTAAGCCAGTTCAGAGGAACATGGTGGACTTGGACCCACATTTTAAGCTTGGAGAAGCATTCATCCCTACAAGTTAGGCCTTCCTTCCATCTCGAAACAATTAGGTACTGGTTCTCGAAAATCCAGTTAGTCCCACTCTCTATACGATCTATGTCTGTTGAGTCTTCAAATATAAACTGGAAGAAATTTGTCCCTAACTCCCTTACCTCCATAGGTTGTTGCGGTTCCCAGATGAGGCTCATAGCTCGCCGAATCCCCATCAAATTAGCTCGCTTTTCTCCAAAGATCTTCCCAAATAAACTTTTATGGCACTCCTCCACCCCTGTTTGAACGTCATCATCCCCTAAATCGATAATTTTATTTTCCACCTTCGAAAATGAGAAAGCCCTGAACCGTTTCTCCACTTTTTCTGCCAGGTTTTGAGTGTTAGCCCCTTCCATAATAGAACCCTAATGGAGAATGAACCAGAAAAGGAAAATAATCCCTAAATCAAAAAGCGCAAAAACAATCAAAAATCTGAAGAAACCTAATTAATAAACCCTCCAATGAGGGAAAGAACTTATTGCAAGTTCTAATTTACATTGTAAATTCGATTATGATATGGTCAAATGTTAAATTTTTAATTTAGATGTATTCGAAATAATCCAAAAAAAAAATATTGATACGAAATACAATGCTCGCGTCAGGATTCCTTCAAAGGAAATTTAATAAAAAATATTATGTATCCATTCACATGTTTTTTTAAAAATGGATTAATGTTGAAAAACAGGCATCCATACACACGCATAAAAATATTATGTATCAACATTTTTTTCGGAACGATAGAAATTTTATAAAGACGGAAAAATACGTAATTACAGTTAGAATAAAGCTAGAATAGCCAAGCAGCCAGACAACTTAATCCAGGAGGCCTACACGAAGGTAGCCTAGATACAACTACTCTAACGCACCCACAATAGACAAACTATACAGCTCCCAACAGGAGAATAAACACGCTTCCAACAGGAGAATAACACGCTCCCAACGAGAGAACAACAGCGCGACAACACAACTAAAAAAACCAAATCTCCCAAGGGGGTAACAACCCAAAACACACTAACAAAAACAAACAAATCACACGCACACACAAAACAAAAGAACCTAAATAAACCACACAAGAACCCTTCCTGACAAGCCCAAACACAAGGCACCAACAGAATCACAGGTCGACCACCCAAACAGAGTAGCTCGAATCTAAGAATCGGCTCTCAAAACTGCCTAACGCCTAGCTGAAACTGAAACGAAGACCCCGACCCACTCTAGGAAGACGAAACCCAACCCACCGCCGGAAGAGCAACAACCTTCAACCCCACAAATCACCACCGCGCTGGATTTGGCCAACATCACTGGCCAAGGTCCGGCTGCACTGGTCTCCCGTCCACCCCACACCAGGAAGCACAGAAATAGGGGTCAGAAAGTAGCCCCTCCTCAGCCCTACCCAACGCGCTTCAGACAGCGGGATAAGATAGGTGCACATACAAGCCCCGACCCCACACCACGACCTTGCTCCATCTCTAAACCAGGAAGGACGACGACTCGCTACCACGATCGACGACCTGTATATGGAGAACCCGACCTTCGAGTAGTCGACTTCCTCCGCTGGTGCAAGATAAAAAGGGGTTGCACAAAATTAGAGTTTAGGTTGTGCAGCGACAAGCCATCCCCCGGCAAAGGGCCTGGCTGCCTGCTGGGAAAGACACGACGGGAAGTGAGCGGCTAGGGTTTGAAAGGGGCGATTTGGGCTATTTTAATTTCAAAGAAGAGAAACTAGTTTATCGACATATTTAAGTAAAACGTTTTAAAAAAATGATTAATATGAAAAAAAAAATAAAATAAAATAAAATCATCCATATACACACTTTAGATAAAAAAAAAAAAAAATGATTTTGCTTTAGATGATTATCGCTATTATATTTAATAGGATGTTTAAAAATCAGTAACAAAATGAGTTTTCTTGGATTTGCTTTAGATAACTATCATTGAGATAACAATATGTAGAATCGGACTTCATAAAAACTAGTAGCATTGTGGTCAACATTTCATCTTCATCTCTCTCCCCCACAAAAAAAAACCCTTCCTCTCTATCTCCTCTGCGATAAGAAAAAATCGAAACCCTCATTCCTGAAGCCGTCCGCCTTCCTAAGAGGCCACCGCGCTTTGTCGGCGGTCGGCGGTCCCTAACGGTATGAGTCCCTCTCTTTTTTCCGCTCTGCCTCCCGTTGCTCTTGGATCGAGGCCTCACCGGTTGCGGATGGTCTTCGCCAATCCGGCGCAATTCCGTTAATTCACTTGGGGGCTCCTCGATTCGTGTGTTGGTGGAGCAGTTGTGCCGTTCCGGGGAGGGATTCGACCCGATTGCTTGGCGATTTGCTCGCTGTGCGTCGGTGTGGCTTGTGTGCGCAGGGACATCACACTGGCCTCGTTTTTTGGGTGCCGTCGTTTCAAATTTTCTTCCAGTGGTGTTGGTAGGGGTGTTGCAGCGGTGGTGTGGTCATTTTTTGTGCAACTGGCTGGCGATTTGGGGTCGGGACTGGGGTCATGGCACTCCTCTGTCGTTCGATTTGTGTGTTGTGGCCGTGGTGCAGGTCGCCTTCTCTGATTCCGGGGTTGAAGTTTCGAATCCGTTAGGCAACCGAGTGGTTTGGCAGTTTCGGGTCGGTGCTTCTGATTTCGAGATTCGTGGTTGGCTTGTGTCCGCTGGTTCGGTTAGGTGTTGCAGCTTAGGAAGTGCTCGATTTTTTCTGTGTTTTTTGGTGTTTAGTTTGTGTCTTTTTGGTATGTTGTTGTTTTCTAGTTCGTGTGTTGTTTTATTGTGTTTTTGGTCTGGGCCGTTGGCCTTAGTGAACCCGAGTGTGCCTTTATTATCCTGTTGGGATATACACTCGGGTATTACCCTGATGGGGTTGTTATGTGTTGTATTACCCTGTTGGGGTTTTATGTGTCGTTAGTAGTTTTTTGTGTTTTTTGTTTATTACCCTTTTGGGGTCGGCTTTAGGCAGTCTTTTGACCAGTCCTTCCTCATTTGTCAGCTGTTGGCTGTTGGGTATTCAGCCGTTGGCTGCTGTATATTCGCACAGTTGTGCTTTTTATTTTATAAAATTTCTATCGTTTCGAAAAAAGGACTTCATAAAAACTAACCAGATACATGCGTGATTACTGATTTGTACATCTAGTAATATCTTAAAATTTAAATTGTTACATAACATGTAAGTCAAAGGTTTTGACCAATTCTTTTTTTTATCAATTTTCCAAATGATTTTTCCATCATATTCTTTTTTTTATATATAAAAATCCCAGTGTGGGATGGGGGGTTGAGCCTACACCCCCGACCTGTGAATATAATTGCCCAGAGAGGGCTAAAAAGTCAATGGTCTACATCAATGTCGAAGATACATATAACAACATCAAAAAAGAAAAACAAAAAGTACAAGGATCACAAAATATCCGATGTGGGTCTAAAATCAAATTCTCGTAAAGGTCGTTCTTGTCTGAGTGACCTGGCATGAGGTCAAAAACGACAGGGCTAGTCAGGGTCAGGTGGTGGCGGTCGTCCGAATCTGAAGGATGGATACTCTAGCTGGTCCATCCGAATGAGTGTCCGAAGTCGGAGGGGAATGTCCTCAGGATGAAGGATGCGTCTCAGGGGTATAGAAGCCCCCGTGCTAGCAAGGAAATCAGCGGGCCGATTCCCCTCTCGGAATTAGTGAGAGACCTGGTAATGAATCGAGCGGAGGGTGTCTCTGATGCGCATAAGGGGATGTTGGATCTGCGATGAGCCCTGGTGGCCAGATGTCAAAAGTGTGATGGCGGCTGCAGCATCCATCTCTATCCAGATATGGGAGGAGATCGAGGCGGCAATCTCAAGACCAATCTAGAGTGCCTGAA
This sequence comes from Striga hermonthica, assembly GCA_902706635.1. Lineage (NCBI taxonomy): Eukaryota > Viridiplantae > Streptophyta > Magnoliopsida > Lamiales > Orobanchaceae > Striga > Striga hermonthica. The sequence continues at coordinate 18,200 of CACSLK010020657.1, forward strand.
TCTCTGCATCATAACTCGAGGAGGCCCAGAGAAGCCCATGGAAGGCAAAGATGAGTGCCCCACCATGATCTCTAATCAGGCCCCCTCTTCCAGCAGCTCCGGTATGCCTGTCGAATGCGCCATCAGTGTTTAGCTTAACCCAAGGGGCCTTGGGTTTCAGCCAAAAAACGGTCCTGGGTCGAGGGTGCTAGACAGGTAAAGGAGGTGGTGGCTTCAAACGATAGGGCGGTGTACAACCTGTCCAGTCTCTCGTCGTGAGTCTACCCAGGGCGGCGAGGAGAGAGAGGTGTCTGTCAACCTGCAAATAATGTGAGCACAAGAAAATATAATATCCCTATGCTTCGCGTTATTCCTCTCTGTCCAGGTGGCCCATAGGATCAGACAAGGAATAAGGAAGCCCAGTGTCTACTGTGTCTGCAGTGTGAGAAAAAACTCAGTAGCTCAAAAAAACTATCTATCGTGGGTAGGGGTATATGAGTATATCTGGTATAGTGCTCCCACACTCTCCTCACAATCTCACTCTCAAGGAAAAGATGGGTGAAAGTCTCGCTCTCAAAGGTACCGGCCTTAGAACAACAATGGCAACGGGAGAAAAAGGAGAACCCTCTTGTCTGCATCACAGTGTCAATGGGAATGCGCCGTAATAAGAGACGCCACAAAAAGACAGAAATGGTCGGGGTGAGAAGGTCGGTCCAGATGGCCCCGAAGAGGCAGTTGGGCTGGTTGGCCAGCCTCACATCTCTCCAGATCGATGACGTAGAGAATGCACCTGAAGATGTAAGTCTCCACCTCATGCCGTCTTGACCTCCCTCCAGGATGGGAATATGTCGGATCTGGTCAATCTCTAGACTACTGAAACCCCCACCCTCACCTAGAATATTCTCCATCTTATCTCTATCCCAAGACCTCCCCCCCCTCCCCCGGTCCAAAGGTCCTTCACCTGCATGAAAGGCAGGTGAGTGACTGGCCTAGCGCTCGATAAGAGGCCTCGCCGAACCACCACTCATCCAAGAAGCTAACCTCCCCAGAACCTAAGGTCCAAAAAATGTGCTTCTGAGCACGCCTGCCAACAATGGTGAGCCGTCTCTACTGTCGACTATCCCGAGCAGTGGCTGCCATCCTGCAAGGATGGGCACCTCCACCAGGGCAATATTTCTTCAAGAGGTATTGGGCCCAAAGAGACTTGCCCTCCCTAAGACGCCACCACATCCTGTAGGAAAAATCAGTGAAAACATCAGAGAAACACCGAATTTCGGGCCCACCCTCAGAATGGGGACGACATATAGAGTCCCACTTCACCCAGTGAGTCTGCCGGTGACCCCGCGAGCCCTCGCCATGGCTCCTAAAATACCGGCCTAAGATCTTATCTAACTCATGAATCGTGGACTGATAGAGGTCAAGCACCGCGAGAAGGTGAAGAGGGAGGGCACAAAGAGTTCTCTAGATCAGAGCAAGTCGGCCCCCGAAGGATAGGTGTCTATGCGACCAACCAGAAATTCGGTCAATCATCCTCTGCCGAACGTCGATGAAAAGCTCATGGGAGAGATGGCCTTTGTACAGAGGGGCCCCAAGGTAAGGGATGGGTAAGTCCCCACGAGCAAAACCAGTGTGCTCGTAAATCTGGTGAGCCCAATGGTCTGCAATGGTGTGGACCATGATAAAGGTGCTCTTACTAACACTGACTAGCTGGCCAGATGTCTCACTGTAGTGGTCCAAAAGACTCATGAGATCTACTAGCCCATTATCATTTGCACGAGTGAAAATGATAATGTCCTCCGCATAAGAGAGGTGGGAAATGGGAGGCCCACAGCCACGCGTGCTGTAGGTCATCCTCGGAAAATCACGAATGAAGCCGTCAAGGCAGTGAGAGAGATAGTCAGCTATCAGAATGAAAAGGGAAGGGGATAAGGGGTCCCCCTGACGAAGGCCGCGGGTAGAAGGGAAAAAGGTCGTGGGACTACCATTAATCAAAAAGGAGAACGTGCAGTGCTCCATGCACGCCTCCACAAAGCTAATCTATCGGTTAGGGAATCCCATTCGAAACAGTATCTCTCTGAGAAAGGACCACTCGACCCTGTCATATGCTTTGGCCATGTCTAGCTTCAGCACGAGGTTCGGGGTTCGTGTTCGATTCGCATGAGAGATATCGTGTATCATCTCCTGAGCCAAAAGGATATTATCGCTAATGACTCGATCCTTGATGAATCCACTCTGGTTCAGAGAGACAAGGTGGGGAAGGAGAGGAGCGAGGCGCCCGTTGAGGATTCTAGATATGATCTTGTTAGTCACGTTGCATAGGCTGATAGGTCTATAGTCGGACCATGAACTAGGTCCCGATCTCTTCGGGATCAAAATGATGGAGGTTGCTGTGAAGGACTCTGGAATCTGGTGGCCCGAGAAGAAATCCCTCACAGCTTCCTCTACGTCAGATCCCACAATCTCCCAACAAGACTGGAAGAAGAGGGACGAAAAACCATCCGGTCCGGAAACGCTGTTGGGATCGATCCCAAACACAGCCTCCCTGACTTCCTCCTTACTCGGGAGGTCAATATACTAGTACGAATCAAGTGCGATGCACGGGTAAGAAATATTTATTAATATTTATAAATTTAAAATGCTCATTAGATAATATTTATAAATTTAAAATATGAAATCAATATATAATATAATTTAACTATATTAGTTTAAAATTTAAGTTGTGCAATATTACTCAAAACATGTCTACTTAAAATTAGTGTACAACCCGTACGGTGCACATAACTGACAATAAATTGCATTATATATATTTCATAATAAGTGTCATTTTAAAACTTTTACTAAAACTTTGATTTGAATACAATATGGTTTCGTAAAATAATTATTTTGGTAAACTTTTATCATATATTTAAAATATGTGAACAGTAAGTATAATATTAATATTTTATATTTTTTTATTAATTAAAATAAAATGTTTTTTGTGTAAACTATCCAAATTAAAAAATTTAAGTAGTTGAGTAATTTATTAAACTATAAATAATTGACTATTTTATTTAAGTCCAAGTTAATATTGACATGTAATTTATGAATAATTACATATTTGCATTTTAAATTTGGAACCCAAATTTAGACTATACAATAAATTCTCTTATATATTTTATATATATCTACATTTCATTAATCTCGAAATATTCTAGATTTGTTGTTGGTTCTCTTGTATTTCAGATTTTATCAACGAATTATCTATTAAATTACAAATTTTAAACTTTATTATCAAATATTTGTTCAAAAAGTTTTCTAATTTTCAAGCAAAATACATACCAATTTGCCGTATTATCATCAATATCTAATGACAAGTTATTATGTGAATATAACAAAATTTGAAAATCATATCACATTAATTTTATAACAAATCAACCTAAAATTCGACTTTCATACTCATACTAAATAAAATTCATACCACTTATTTTATTTTAAAATCTTCAAATCAACTTCTATCCATACCAAATGAAATTCATACCATTTAAATCTGACATTTCATACCAAATAAAATCGTCCTCTTTTTATTCATCATCATACTCAATTATTATTTTATTCTAAAATTTATTGTCATATAATAGGTATTAAGGTAATTTTTTAAATTAATCACCCAGTTTTATTATATGCAAACATTTTGATATTTCTAACTAACAAAATTTTAAACTCTTATAGCTTACGCAACACAAAATTCTATTTAGGCTACGTAGTATAAGAACCAAAACACGAAAAATTATGTTATAAACATTTTAAAACACTAAAAGATATACAATTTCAATATGAATGACCGTAAAGGCAAGATTACATTATTTATGGAGAAATTCGTGCGTCAGGCAAAGCTACAAATTCAAATATTGAATTGTTAAAAATTAAGCAAATTATTTATTTTTCTAAAAGAAAACAAATAAATATTGTGATAGGATATCAACCAATTTAATATATGATATATCATGTTTATCTATATAAATTTTGTGTTATTAAAATTCATAATTTATAATTTTTTATATAAATTTGGAATATATTTATATTTTAATTTTAAAATAAATTAATTAGTAATATTAGATTTCTCAGTTATTATTTTTTTTAATTAGTAATATTTTAATTTACCACATGTAAATTACTAATATCGCCCCCGAAATTACCCTTTCACCCTTACTTAATAAAAAAAAAAACCAAAAGGTCGTCCGCCCCTCTAAATCTCACTTCTCTCCTCCTTCAATTCTTTCTCTCCCTCTTAATCTTCAACACATTGAAAAAAAAAATCAAAACAAAAAATCAAACAACATAAGATCGAAGAAAAAATCGAAAAAATGGTCGAAGGACAACATCGACACGACAAGGAGCGTGCGATTCCACCGGTAATTTTTAAAATGTTTTTTATTTTATTTTTTTAAATGTGCCGACCGCCTATCGCTGCAGGTGCCAGACCGAGATCGCTGTAGTTTCTCAGGTGCCAGGCCGAGATTGCGGCCGGCCTTCGCTCAGCGGGCCGCGAAATGCGGCCGCTATTTTTTTTTTTATTGTGCCGGCCGCCAATCGCGACGGCTTTCCATTGTGCCAGGCCGCGATTGCGGCCGGTATACCTGCAGCGGGCTGCGGAATGCGGTCCGTAATTTTTTTTTTTTTTTTGTGAGTCGGCTGCCGATCACGGCGGCATTCGAAGGTTCCAGGTCGCGATTGCGGCCGGTCTACGCGCATCTGGCCGCCAATTGCGGCCCTATATTTTTTAGTTTATTTTTTTCGAATTTTTGTATATATTTTATATTTATAAATATATTAATATATTAATATATAATTTTAAAAATATAGTATATATTAATAGATAATTATATTAATATATAATTAGGTAAATATATTAATATATTTATAATTTTCTTAAAAAAATTATTATAACTTAATATATATTAAATTAAAATATTTTTAATTAATAATAAAAACATATTAGAAATATATTTTTTCTAATATTTAATAAATATTATAAATATATTAGTAATGAAAATATATTAATAAGTAAAAAATATTTTAATAGATAGTTAAAATAAATTAATAGAATTATATGTATATTTGATATTATTATATATTAATAACTAAATATATTAATTTATTTTAAAACAACTAATTAAAGTTTATTTTTTATTCGATTTAGGCTGAGATTGACGATTCTAGACCCCGACACCCTCATAGTCGTGGTGTTAGTGCTTCTGTTCGGCGGGAGATGGACTTGAGGCGCGATGAGCTTCTTCAGAGACAGGTTGCCGATGTGCAGGCTGCCTAGGCTGGCAGTTCGACACCATTCTTTCCTCTGGTAGAGAGCGATCAACAATCTGTCTCACTGGTGCGTGGCAGTTCAGGACGTATGGGGACGATTCGTATTGTTCATCGTCGGAGCTCCACTTATGAGCCGGCGGTTATGAGTAGTCCGGTGGCTTATCATCATGATGATGATGGTGATGATGATGATGTTTATGATGATGATGATGATGATGATGATGATGATGATGATGATGATGATGATGATGATGATGATGATGATGATGATGAGTAGATGTATGACGCGGACTCTGTTGCAGCTGAGCAGCCACAGCAACCACAGCCGCCACAGCCGCCACACCCACAGCCACAGGCACAACCACGTCCAGGAAAATAACTCCTCCGACCTGTGTTAGTGTTATATACTGAAAGCTTGGCTTTGAATGATATTACACTTTTACCCTTTATGAATGAGAACCATGTTAGATTAAACAAGTTCTACGTTCTGTTGTTTTGTATTAGATAGTGTGGTCGTCATCGGGAGAATCGAAGATCATGCTATCAGTTACTCGCGAAACAAGAATAAGTGGTTCACAACCCAGATGGACATGAATACCCCATCGTTAACGGTTGTAGTGTCAACTGTATAGTTTGTCTTGACTGATTAGTTGCACTAGTACATTTAAGTATTGAACAGGATCTGAGAGAGAAGCAGTTCGTTTTATACTGATCGTCGTAAACGAACTAGGCCTCGGTTAATTACTGCGTACTCTTAACCCGTACGATATTAAACAGACATATATGTGTAGTATTTATTACTTTGATTCACATGGGTGAGGCTTAGTGAACTGGGCCAATAGACCCGCTGTCTTGGGTAATATTGCTACATGTAGGATGTGATGTTAGGATATTTACAGTCACCATGTCCGTTAGTTTGATGATGTCCCCGGAGTGAGTTCATGAAGGATTATTATGCTAAACCCTGCAGATGGATTAAATTCTGGCATAGTAATAATGTGATGAACGAGCGCTAGCTTCGGTGAAATAATAATAAATTAATGAATTCTTGATTATTAGTAATCGAATTAACTAATGGACATTTATCTTAAACATGAGGAGATAAATCGAGTAATTATTATTGGAGTCTCAATTGTAAATTGGGCTAGGAAAAGGAAGTGCAATAATATTATGTTGGTAGAACATTTAATATTATTTAATTAATTAAAATAAGTGGCTTGGTCCACAAGTATTTTAATTAATTAAGGAGCCCTAATCCTAATCTCATAAGGATCCCTACTGTAGCTCTATATATACATCATTAAGCTCATGGGAAGAGAAGAGAATTCCACATCTTGGAAATCATGCCCCACGCCTCTCTTCTCCCTCTCTCAGTTCCCATTCGAGCTTTATCATCTTCTTGTTGTTCCACTGGTACAAGATTAAGAGGTGTTTGAGATATACAGTAGAAGACCTTTGGGTAAAGTGAGACGAAATATGTTTTGCCGTACAGAACTAACCGGAGGTCCGATCAAGATGTGCAGCACACCCCGACGACCATCTCGACGAGAGCTTTCCAACGACGCCGAGATCGCCGCCATCCCATGTTGGACGCGTCCTCACGTGCCGCCAGAAGCTCCCAGGACTGCATCTTGTCTTCTTCAGTTTTTGCACCTGTTTGATCCAGTTTTCGATCTGATCTTGTTTGTGCAACCCTAGGACGCGATTTGCAGTCAACTATTCGTTGGTGTGTTGTGTACGGCCATCCAGAAGATCAGCCAGATCGCCATAAATTTTAAGTCATAATTTCTCTACGCAAACCTTTAGATCCGCTGTGCATAGGTTTACGTTTTGCTATTGAATTCGTGATTTGTGCATAACGAGATTTTCATTGATCCCAACAAGTGGTATCAGATATTGGTTTAATTCGTTGTGTACAAGTTTGAATTTTTACGGCTTTATTTATTAAGATGAGTTCAAACGCAGCCATATATTGGATTATATTCGCATAACTCGGTTTTGCAGGAATTAGTTTAATCCACCATTATGGCCGATTATGTGTTTGATGAATGTTGATGAATGTGATGTATGGTTTTAAATTTTTTTTTAAAGCCTCGGACATGTCGAGGAATTTGATGGATGAATGTTTGTAATAATTATTCGCCCGGGGGTTGACCGGATAGATTTAATTATTTGTTTAGAAAACATGTACATCCATTCGTTGGATCTAGGATCAGATTATGTAATTTTGTAAATTATATTTTTTATGTTGTGATCGTGGACTAATTTCCGGGAGATCACAAGAGATTAACTAGCCTCGAAAGACCAACCAGGACGAAGCCCGGAGGCGCGCACGGACACGCGCGAGAGAGAAAAAAAAAATTATTATTATTTCCGACCACCGGCGGCGGCGGGTTGAAGGCGGTGGAGAGGTTTACTTTGTGTCCAAGCAGTACAAGATCTACAAGGATTCTACTGCAGTTGGAGTTCCAGTTGAACGGGGAAAGAATATACAAGGTTTTCTAGTTTATGGGAACTCAATATTTAATGGCCATAATAGTGGATTTATTTATTTATTCATTTAAATTCATTATGCTATTAATTAATTATTTATTTATTTATGCATGTTAATTATTATTGTACTTGCATGAGATTAATTTAGAATTGCATATTTAATTATGCATGTTAATTAATTATTGCATTTACATAGGATTAATTTAGAATTGTATAAATATTTTAATAAGTAAAAATCCTCATTTAAATTATACTAAGTTTGAGAAGGGATTTTAAATTAAAGTTAATTGTAAAATTCCTAAGGCCTCCATTTCTAATTTGTCGGTAAATCAATTAATTGCGGTTATAGGCTCCCCCCGGGTGACATCGCTAAAATTAATTGTAGGAAATTACCAAGACGAATTTCTAATTAGACGATTAGAGGGAGTCTTATGAGAGAGTACGGGCTTCCCCTCGGATGACGTATAATGGAATTCGTATGAACTCATGATCGAGAAATGGGATTCACTTAGAATGCGATTTATTTATAACTCCCCTCGGGGTCCCTGAATTTATTGCATAGCCAAATGGAGACCGACTATTAATTTCGTTCATCACGAATTTGGTTTTAACTTATAAAAATTAATGGGCCTTTGAAAGCTCTTCTCTTGCGAATGTTGAGTTGTGTAGAGTTGCCCTCGCATCATGCTTTAACTCTCGGTGTTTTGAGATGTTGGTGAATTTAAGTTAATATTGTTTTGAGAATATCAATATTAGCAGTTAAATTCAAATGTGTTTAATCTGTAAAATTATTTTCGTGTTTCTCAGATATTCATCATGTCGTTCAATCCGTTATCTGTCATTCTAAAAGAAAATTAAATTACTGGTCCTAATAACATTGATTGGAAGAGGAACTTAGACATTGTGTTGACTGCTGAGGGTTATAAGTTTGCGATTACTGAGGACTTGCCCGGCAGAGCCCGCGGCTGATGCTCTTGAGCAGGAGAAAGGGGAGTATGCCCGGTGGAAAAAGGCTGATGAGTTGGCGAAGTGTTACATTCTGGCATCTATGTCAAATGTTCTTCAACATCAGCATCAGTCTATGAACATTGCGGCAGATATACTTCTCAATCTCAGGAATCTGTTCAGACACCAGTCTAGGGCTGCTAGGCAAGAGGCTATGAGTGCTCTGATGACTACGCGCATGGCAGAGGGCACACCCGTAAGAGAGCATGCTCTCAAGGTTATGGCGCTACTCAATGAGCTTGAGGTTATGGGAGGTTTTATTGACGGGGAAACCCAGGTTGATATCATGCTCCAATCTCTGCCGAAAAGCTTTGATCAGTTCCAGTTGAACTACAACAAGAACAAGATGCATATGGCTCTTCCAGAATTGTTAGCAGAGCTTCAGTCGGCGGAGGCCTTATTCACTCAGGCGCCTCACGCACTGGTTGCCGAGCAGGCTGGATCTTCCAGGCCTCACAAGGGCAGGAAAAGAAAGAAGCCTGCAGGAAAGGCAAAGGTGCAGGATGCCCCGGTGGTACAGCGACCACCCCCTCAGTCTGTGGCAAAGAAGTCGAAAGGTAGATGCCACAAGTGCAACAAGTCAGGACACTGGAAGGTCGACTGCCCTCTCCTCAAGAAAGGTAACTCTCTCGTTAATGTCGTAGAAACATGTTTAGCGGTTGTATCTACCAGAACCTGGTGTGTAGATACTGGAGCCACTTATCATGTCTGCAATTCGTTGCAGGGGTTCCAAGAAACCAGACGGCTTAGGGAGAGAGAGATCACCGTCTACATGGGCGATGCTACGAAAGTGGCAACTGTTGTAGTGGGAGACGTTACATTATCTTTTGATAGTAGTATTTTGGTTTTGAGACATTGCCTTTGTGTTCCAAGTTTTAGAAAGAATATTGTTTCAGTTTCTAAACTTGTTTAAGATGGATTTTCGTTTACGTTTGATGACATGGTTGTTATTCGTTATGGAAAGTGTTTCATTTGTTCTGGTTCATTAGTTGGCAATTTATATGTTCTCAAACCAAACTCTCCCACACTGCAACAAACTGAATTGAATAATGTCACTACTAAATCTAATAAGAGGAAGGAATCTTCGATATGAATCAAGCATATCTTTGGCACCTTAGACTTGGGCACATCAACCTAAGGAGGATTCAAAAGTTAGTGGCCAGTGGACTTCCCGGTCCATTGGAAGAGCACTATCCAACTTGCGAATCATGCCTAGAAGGTAAGATGGCCAAGAGGCCGTTTACGGCAAAGGGGTATAGGAGCCAAGAAGTGCTAGGATTGATTCATTCTGATTTATGTGGTCCTATGTCGATCCAGGCTAGAGGAGGTTTCGAGTACTTTGTCTCTTTATAGATGATTACTCGAGATTTGGGTCCATTTATCTGTTGCACCGCAAGTCTGAATGCTTTAAAAAATTCAAGGAGTATCGGGCAGTTGTGGAGAAGCTTCATGGTAAAAGTATCAAGTCGCTTCGATCTGATCGAGGTGGCGAGTACCTCTTTGGAGAGTTCAGGACATATTTATCAGAATCTGGGATTGAATCCCAATTAACTGCACCGGGTATGCCCCAGCAGAACGGGGTTGCAGAACGAAGAAATATGACTCTTATGGAAATTGTTAGGTCGATGATGAGTTATTCAAAGTTACCAGATTCGTTCTGGGGATTGGCTTTAGAAACAGTTATGTATATTCTGAACATGGTTCCTTCATAGTCGGTAGAAACTAATCCTTATGAGATGTGGAAAGGGCGCAAGCCCAGTTTCTCACAGCTTCGAGTATGGGGTAGTCCTGCACACGTGTTAGTGCAGGAAGCTGGCAAGTTGGAGAAACATTCGGAAGCATGAGTGTTTGTAGGCTATCCCAAGGGAACGAAAGGTGGATTATTTTATAGTCCCGAGGATCAGAAGGTGATCGTTAGCACGAACGTTAGATTCTTGGAAGAAGACTATATTATGAATCACAAGCCCGCAAATAGACTAGTCTCAGAGGAGTTGAGGCGTGAAGTCGATAGTTCCCCACCGAGTGCTCAAGTAGATTCATCACATAATACTGCAACACGATATAGTGAGAGTGTACCAGTGCAGACAGTACCTCATCGTAGTGGAAGGGTTTCTTAATTACCAGATCGATGGATAAGTCTTGGAGAGTCTAAGAGCTCAGTTCCAGGAAACCTAGAATCGGACCCAAGAAATTACAACGAGGCACTCCAAGATAAAGATGCAGATTCATGGCATGTTGCAATGAATGCTAAAATGGGGTCAATGGACTCTAATCAGGTCTGGGATCTTGTAGAACCACCCGATAGGGTACGACCCATTGGATGCAAGTGGATCTACAAGAGAAAGAGAGGATCAGATGGAGAGGTGCAAACATTCAAAGCTAGGCTTGTTGCGAAAGGTTATACCCAGATTGAGGGTATAGACTATGATGAGACCTTTTCGCCAGTAGCTATGCTTAAATCCATTCGGATTCTCTTGGCTGTAGCCGCTCATATGGATTATGAGGTCTGGCAGATGGATGTCAAGACGGCTTTCCTTAACGGAAACCTTCAGGAGGACATCTATATACAGCAACCAGAGGGATTCATTGCAAAAGGACGTGAGCACCTAGTGTGTAAGCTTAATCGGTCCATTTATGGATTGAAGCAAGCTTCGAGATCTTGGAATATTTGGTTCGATGAGGTGATCCAGTCGTACGGGTTCACTCAATGTCTGGATGAGCACTGTGTGTACAATAAAATCAGTGGGAGCATGGTGGTGTTTCTTGTGCTGAACGTGGATGACATACTTCTTATTGGAAACAGTAAGAAGGAGTTGTCAGACGTAAAGGTGTGGTTGTCTAAGTAGTTTGATATGAAGGACTTAGGAGAAGCAGGACACATTCTTGGTATTAGGGTCGTACGAGACCGTAAGAAGAGAATGTTGTGCTTATCCCAGTCATCATACATAGATACTGTCTTGGCTAGGTTCAGCATGCAGGATTCCAAGAAAGGTATCTTGCCTTTAAGGAAAGGAATCCCTCTCTCTAAGGAGATGTCTCCTAAGACGCCTCAAGAGATTGAGGACGTGGAAACAGTTCCTTATGCATCGGCAGTAGGAAGTCTTATGTATGTTATGCTTTGTACCAGGCCAGATATCTGCTACGCCATTGGCCTAGTAGTCAGATATCAAAGTAATCCGGGTAGGGAACATTGGTCTGCGGTGAAGCATATACTCAAGTACTTGAGAAAGACTAAGGAGTACATGTTAGTTTACCGTGCAGACAGCTTGTTACCTCTGGGTTATAGTGATTCTGATTTCCAGTCAGATAGGGACGAGAGTAATTCAACCTCTGGTTATGTGTTTACCTTAGGAGGTGGAGCCATTTCATGGCGGAGTGCTACGCAGAAATGCGTGGCAGACTCCACCATAGAAGCTGAGTACATAGCACCCTCAGAGTCAGCGAAAGAGGCAGTTTGGCTTAGAAACTTCTTAGTGGACTTAGAGGTGATTCCGAGTTTGCCACGTGGTATCACTGTGTACTGTTCGTATTGTTCATCGTCGGAGCTCCACTTATGAGTCGGCGGTTTTGAGTAGTCCGGTGGCTTATCATGATGATGATGATGATGATGATGATGATGATGATGATGATGATGATGATGATGATGATGAGCAGATGTATGACGCGGACTCTGTTGCAGCTGAGCAGCCACAGCAACCAGCCGCCACAGCCGCCACAGCCACAGCCACAGCCACGTCCAGGAAAACAACTCCGCCGACCTGTGTTAGTGTTATATACTGAAAGCTTGGCTTTGGATTATATTACACTTTTACCCTTTATGAATGAGAAACATGTTAAATTAAACAAGTTCTACGTTCTGTTGTTTTGCATTAGATAGTGTGGGTCGTCATGGGGCGAACCGAAGATCATGCTATTAGTTACTCGCGAAACAAGAATAAGTGGTTCACAACCTTGATGGACATGAACACCCCATCGTGAACGGTTGTATTGTCAACTGTATAGTTTGTCTTGACTGATTAGTTGCACTAGTACATTTATGTATTGAACAGGATACCAGAGAGGAGCAGTTCGTTTTATACTGATCGTCGTAAACGAACTAGGCCTTGGTTAATTACTACGTACTCTTAACCCGTAAGACATTAAACAAACATATATGTGTAGTATTTATTACTTTGATTCACATGGGTGAGGCTTAGTGAACTGGGCCAATAGACCCGCTGTCTTGGGTAATATTGCTACATGTAGGATGTGTTGTTAGGATATTTACGGTCACCATGTGCGTTAGTTTGATGATGTCCCCGGAGTGAGTTCATGAAGGATTATTATGCTAAACCCTGCAGGTGGATTAAATTTCGGCATAGTAATAATGTGATGAACGAGCGCTAGCTTCAGTGAAATAATAATAAATTAATTTATTCTTGATTGTTAGTAATCGAATTAATTAATGGACATTATATCTTAAACATGGGGAGGTAAATCGAGTAATTATTATTGGAGTCTCAATTGTAAATTGGGCTAGGAAAAGGGAGTGCAATAATATTATATTGGTGGCACATTTAATATTATTTAATTAATCAAAATAAGTGACTTTGTCCACAAGTATTTTAATTAATTAATGAGCCCTAATCCTAATCTCCTAAGGATCTCTACTGTAGCTCTATATATACATCATTAAGCTCATGGGAAGAGAAGAGATTCCACATCTTGGAAATCACGCCCCACACCTCTCTTCTCTTTTCTCAGTTCCCATTCGAGCTTCATCTTCTTCTTGTTGTTCCACTGGTACAAGATTAAGAGGTGTTTGAGATATACAGTAGAAGACCTTTGGGTAAAGTGAGATGAAATATATTTTGTCGTACATAACTAAACGGAGGTCCGATCAAGACGTGCAGCATACCCAGACGACTTTCTCGATGAGAGCTTTCCAACGCCGCCGAGATCGCCTCACGCGCCGCCGGAAGCTCCCAGGACTGCATCTTGTCTTCTTCCGTTTTTGCACCCGTTTGATCCAGTTTTCGATTCGATCTTGTTTGTGCAACCCTAGGACGCGATTTGCAGTCAACTATTCATTGGTGTGTTATGTACGGCTATCATGAAGATCAGCCAGATCGCCATAAATTTTAAGCCGTAAGTTCTCTACGCAAACCTTTAGATCCGCTGCGCATAGGTTTACGTTTTGCTATTGAATTCGTGATTTGTGCATAACGAGATCTTCATTGATCCCAACAACCTGCCCATCCATCCTCAGGTAAATTATTTGTGTATTTATCATGTTTTGACAATTTTTTTTTACATGTGTTTTTTCAATGTGTATATTCACTTGCTAAAAAAATATTATTGTATAAATTGGACTATATATAGGGCAAAATAGTCTATTTAAATTATTAGAAAATAGATAAGCAAATTAATGTACAATATTTTATTTATTTTTAACTTTGTAAATCAAAAATAAAAAATAAATAAAAAAAAATGTGATTAAAAATGAAAATATGGTTGTTTATATTGTCTGTATTTTGTAACAAATATATATAAAAATTTTTAATATAATAACTAAAATAAAACATTGTCAGTCGTATCTATTATTGAGTTAACATTTAAATGATAGAAAATATATAAAGATATAGTATACATATAAAATAAATAAAAAATTTTATATTAATTAAACCGGTTCAACCGTTGGTTCGATCAGTACCTTACCGGGTCGATGACCGGTTCGTTTTTTCAGAACCACCATTAGATTTTTTTTATTTGACAATAGCGTGTCATTGATACATTAAATCATAATATGTTATATATATATTGATTGTTCTATTCTAATACAGGTGCGAGTAGCAAACGCACTAAGGGTGACGACTGGATCGTCAAAGGGCCAGTGCTCGGTGGCCTCGTTGACGGGAGTGTGATCCCTAGCTTTCTAGGGGACGTAGCCTCTAGGATGTGGGCAGGAGAATTCAGAGGCATGTTAAAATGCCAAAATAAGATGGCAGCGTACAATATTTTTAAGATTTGGCTCCAGGAGATGTGTCCGGCTCCGCGCGCCCTGATCCATGACACCGGGATGTCACATTTGGCCTTCTATATGCATAGTCACGTCGACACTCCACTTCTCTGTGCATTTGTGGAGCGCTGGCAGCCAGATACGAACTCATTTCACCTGCCTTTTGGTAAAATGAGTATACTGTTGCACGACGTGAGGGCCATTTTAGGGATTCCTGTGGAGGGAGCGGTAGTCACCGCAGACCCCGACACTATCACATGTCAGGCGTACTGCATGGAGCTCTTGGGGGTGGACCAGGATACATTGAGGGCCACATTATGGAGTCACGGTTCAGTGAGCCAAGGCGACGTTTTTGATGCATTGAGGGGGGAGGCCGACGCAAATCGGTCGGCTCAGCATGTGGCAGCTGGCTGGATGTACGTTCTGCTCGGTACCACCTTGTTTATGGACAAGAGTGGTAACAGGGTCGGCCCCAAAGTCCTGCACGAGCTACTGGACGACAGGAAGAGCGTACAGACTTATTCATGGGGCTCTGCTACACTGGCGTACCTTTAAAGATAGTTGGCTATCGCCAACAGGGGGAAGTGTGGGGTACTATCGGGCTGCTTGACTCTCCTGCAATCCTAGATATATGAGTACTTTCCGACCCTCCGACCCAAGCAGCCGTGTATGACCCTCTCGCCTGGCTGTGACGCCCGGTCTTCCTTGTGGACCACCCCCGTCCCAGAAAAGATAGATGCACATCTCGAGGATTTTCGGAGGCAGATTGACACACTCACCGCTGCCGATGTACGTAAAGTTATTTTATTTAAATTTAGGTGAAAGTTATTTCAAAAAATCGAATTGTTTGAATAAATGTTTTTATGCAATTGTGAACAGGTGAACTGACTGCCATACGAGCGCAAGCCACATGAGGTAGAGCCTAGGACCCTTTATTTCGGATACCTTAGGTACCGGGATATTGTGGAGCCCTACATGCCTCAGCGGTGTTTGCATCAGTTGGGCTACGTCCAAATTGTCCCTCCTGGCATTTACCGTCCGACACAGGTAAATAGGCCTTGGCAGTCTCAGTCGTACACGGTTGAGCATGCTGATAATGCAGCCGAGGATAGCTGGAACCAGTTCCTGGTCCCTCATTCTCTGCACTTGTCTGATTTTACGGAGACCCCCGTAGATGATCGAGGGCAGACCCATCGGGACTATCTGGGATGGTATGAGCAGGTTTCTCATCCTAGACTTCTGCCTCAGACTCTGCCGAACGCCGACGCGGTCCCTATGCGCGCCAACTACGATTATGTAAGTCGTTAACTGAAATTTAGTTAATATTCTGTCATTAATTTTTTTTTAAAATTTATATGTGATCATATATTTTAATTCTTCTATTTTGTGTAGTGGGTCGGACGGTACCAATCCGTGTGGGCAGACCAGCTGCGGCGATTGGAGAGTGATGGTTCTGAGTTGGCTGCGCAATTTGCACGTGAGCTGGGATAGGGCAAAGCGGTGATGGGCTGAATGTTTTTTTTTATATATATATTTTATATTTTTGACTTTGTTGTACGTACAAGATATTTTTACTTGAACTATTTTTGTTTTTTTGTTTCCTTATTTGTTGTTAGTTCATTTGAATCTTATTTTTCTGCGCGTTACACAAATGTATCTCTAATATCGTAGATTAATAAATAAAAGAAAATGATGCAAAATCCCACGCTAAACACGTCTAAATATCACACTATATCACCCATAATACATGAAAATATGATGAATGTCGGATATCATAACACACATAAGTCGGATATCATAATATATCACGATCCAGTTGTACTACGAATAAGACGCCGCAACTTGATCCTCCTCTGGTACAAATTAGCATATTCTGCAACCGTCCCATCTCGGTATCTATCCCAGAATGAACATGTAGGGGATAATGGATAATCAAATGACAAATTCTGACGAATGTAGTGTTTGTAAGAACCAAGATGACCTATCATGATCTCGCGTTCAGGTCCCGTAGCAGTGGATGGTGCGTGCAGCGGCAAGAATGTCAAACTATTCCAGTCGATATCGTCATTTGTCTCACCCTTGCCTAAAAACATGACAAATGCATTAAACAATGTAGCAATTACAAAGAGGTCGCCTAAACCTTCCATCCAATGCTCCTGGCCACAACCACCCCCTTCCCATCTTATCCGATTGACTGCGGCGTCGAGGGCATAGTAATACACAGGATCGTATCGTTGTCTGTTTGCTAAAATCTCATTTACCATGTTATTTCTGACGTAACGCCACATATTCGGATCCCTATACCGTAACTCGCCACCACCCAAAATCCGCATTTCCCATCCGGTGTCACATCCAGATAGCTTTGTACGTAGGGATGCACTAAGTAGGGAATTTTGTCAAAATGCCGATATTCAAAGAAGGGCGTCGAGAAAGTCTCTGTAGTATCAGAATAATTTCACGTCATAATTTAAATAATCGAATTTATAAACATGATTAGTTATCGTTCAGATAAACAAAAAAATAAAAATCACCTGTCGGATCATCAGAAGGTTGAGAAAACGAGCTTGTCGGTGCACACGAAGATGTGCTCTTATGCCCTACTGGACGACCTCTTTTCCTGTACTCCCAGATCGTTGTAGCACACGAAGAAGTGCTCTTACGCTCAACTCGGCGATCTGTATCCATGTACTCCGACTGTGATGGAGCATAGGAAGAAGTGCTTTTACGGCGGCCTCTTTCACTGTACTCCCATTTGGATGGATCGCACTTTGTTGAATTGGGCTTCTTGGGCCGACCTCTCGGATTTTCCCTCACTAGAGGTTCTGTGTAACCTTGTTGGTCGGGGTAAAGTGTAGAGTCCATGAACTGAGTAACGTACCTTAACGTTGCAGGATCGGCCTCTTCAACCTCTAATGCAAGCCTCCGAAAATTATCACGATCTGTCCATCCACTTTCGGATGCACTCTGGTGACCTGTCCATTAAGAAAATTTAAAAATTAAACAACACACTATATAATTAATTGTATAGATGAAAGAATACGTGAAAAAATTAAACAACACACTCAACATCGCAATTATACCTGGCTCATTCACCACTCGTGGATCATGTCGGGCGTAATTTCCATACCCATAGTGTATGCCCCATTTAGCTGACAGGCACAAAGAAGCCCATGAGTGTAACTCAGTACACATCCGCAGCGATCAATAACATCTTCGCTCAAGTATCGCATCCTCTGAAACTCATCATTCAATAGATCCAAACAATAATGCGAAACCCGCAATCTCAACTGCGCGAAAGGGAATCCACGGTAACCCGTATGCATCCTATGTCTCGAAGACTCCAGCATTTCCCTGATAATACATTACATAACATTAGACCCAAATCAAACATATTATATAATGAATGCAATAATAACACAGTAAATATATATAAATTAAGGAATATACCTGACTTGAGTCATTTGAGACTCAATCTCCTTGTCAATCTTCTCCCACACCGTGTCGAGCGAATCAGTCGACGTGTGCAGCCACCTCTTCAACGTAGCGTGGGCACCCTCCACCCTACACGTCGTCGTGTTGCCAAAATGTAACAAAGAGTTCGTCCACACTCTGACAAATTTCTCCTTATGGACTAACCATGTCTTCTTCACATATTCTAGAACAAGAGGAAATTTCGCGTATGTAGCATTCATATCAGCTAAGGCAGCTTTGTACACATCCAACGTGCTCACCTCGACGACCTTCTTCCACCTGTCGTGCGTGAACTTCTCTGCGAAGACCTTATTTTTGTATGTTAGTCTATACACCTTGTCTTCCACATCTTTGTTGATGTGCCACGTGCACAGTAAGTGGGCCAACTGTGGAAAATTCGTGTGGATAGGAGTAATCAACCCCAACTCTCTGTCAGTGACAATGACTGAAGGATTTAAATCAGGCCCTAACAGAAATCTCAACCGTTGTAGGACCTAGTCATAGTTGTACGCGCTCTCGTCCGTCATAATTGCATAGGCAATTAAGAAGTTTCTGTTGTACGGCGTCATCCCAACCATCTCCACCAACGACATATGATACCTGTAACAAGAAGATAAAACATACAATAAAAAAAACTTACTCAATCAAACATAATAATTAAATTAAGATTCACAATCAAATGTCTATTTATAAAGTAACGTAACATACTTGTTGGTTTTGTACGTGGAATCTATACCGACATACCAGTAATATGTCCGGAATAGACTGGCTGCTTGTGGATGCGACATAAACACATGTGTCAACGCCTGTGTGTTCGGATCAACATCAGTGTAAACTATGTAGTTGCTGACCGTAGCCAAATGCAGAAGCTGCCCAGCCACATCTCTACCCTCCAAACTTTCTTTCCGCAATTTAGCTTTATGATTATACACTTGTCGGATAGTCGCGTTGTCCACAGGGTGTTTCTCCTTAATTGCAGCCAGAATTGCTGCTGGTGTTGCCTGAGCAGAACTCATATCATGGACAATCTCTCTGGATGGATCGCTGAGTCCGCTCATCTGTCGCTGTAACGCCCACTTCTGATTTAAAGAAAATAATAATATTTTCAAGTAATTTTTTTATTTTTTTTTTAACTTTTCAAAGATCTGTAAATCCTTTTTCTTGGGTCGTTACTCATTAAACTTTTTCTTTTCTGAAAACTCTAACTCTCAAATTGACTGGAGACATGCAATAACTCAAAAATGCATTAAGTCTCAAAATACTAAATTTTATAATCCTCAAATCAAACATGCAATCATCTTAAAAATCCAATGTCTCGACATGGGAAATATAGTACTGAAAGAAACTGCAATGTCTGAAACAAATAACTGAATAATAATATGCTGATGGCCACACTGTCCTGCCTCCAGTGCCGCCTATCCAGCTACTTAACCTGAAAGGTTGGTGTGGGGGGTGATATAATAATCATCAACGGGCTCACCTGGAGTCTATATAGTACGGACATTCGAATTAAACAAAAGATACCATTGTAAGCAGATATAATACACAAATAATGGTTTCAAAAAGATTTATAGCAACCAAAGCAGTACTAAGGTGCAACTGAAAATTCTAGCAACCATCGGAGTACTGCCCCTCAGGTGCACTGGTTGTCTACTTAGCCCTTCGGAGTACTTCTCCTCGGGGGACTAGCTAGCATGCGACATATCTGATCTGGGAACAACTACAGAAATAGTTGTTCATACCATACGTGATCAATCGTCCAGTATATAACTGAAAAACTGGAAACACATAATTCATGCAAATAACGTCAAACAAAAATATCACAGTGTTTAACCAAAATGATGTACTAGATAGACTTCCCCACCTGGATACTCTGGATCTGCTACTGAGATGAGTTGTCGCTTATGTGGAAACTCGAGGGCTCGACTCCTCGGAATCTACATGAATTAAGCGATACTCGGATAAATAACTAATTCTGACTCGGTAAATTAAATTTACCAATTGAAGGATTTTCTGGCTTAATGTTCATGACATATAGACTTTCTGCTCTTTCTTAGATGTTGGAACTCTCGACTCGGATCTATAAAAATTCTCGAAATTTATTCCTTTAAAATATAATATTAGCCTCGACTCGGAAAACCATTTTAAGACTCGGCATGTTTTATAAAAATGCTAAAAATAGTTTGGGATACTTTGAACAACTCAAAATAATATAAAATATGTTCGGGCTTGACACGGGCTCGGTTCTGGCTACTGGTAGCTCACATGCCTTCAGGAACGGCCACGGTTGCTGCTAGCACTGGTACTGGACGTGAGGAGAATGTCGAGCGAGTGTTGGGCTGCGGGAGGATACCAAGGCACGGACGGGTTGTTGACAACACGGGGCCGCACAGGCGACTGACACGCGGGCCTCGCGGCACACGATGTACACGGCAAGCGTACGTCCCGCCTGTGTACGGGCGCGCCTGCGAGCTCGCGACAACAGTCCTGGCAACACCCGGCCGTTGTGGCCCGGCATCGAACTTCAGCTTATCCCAACAACTACCTCGACCTTTACGGCACCTCCTACGACCAATAGAAAAAACATTTTTAGGAGTTCACCATTCGGTTTTATTTAAAACATGATACAAACGGTTTGATTTTTAAATTAAATAAACACATTTGCAAATATTAATACAGTAAATGAACACCTTTTAATCTCTAATGAAGTCATATAAAGCTCTTTATTATCAGGCCTAAAGAAAAGAACATAACAGAGATTTATATACTGAAAATTTGTAACCTGCTCAAACCTCCTCCATTCGAAAATAAAAGCTCACATGACAAAAGGATTTGATTTTTGTTTAATCACTCTTAAAAGGCAAATTAAAACAAAATCATGTCCAACTACTACACATAAAATCAAAGAACAAATTTCTTCACCAATATCTCAACCTTCCCACAATATTTTCGAAAATAAATAAAGGAATACAAACAAGGCCCTTTTTGCATGATTTCACAAATGACTCAAAACCTTTATCCTGACGGTGGCATACACATAAAACTCTTGAATTTCAGAGGCTAACGGACAAGGATGCGAGAGTTCAACATCATCAATAATAACTCGATTATTCATATCTCATGAATTCTGCTCAATTAATTTCTAGCATGAACCATAAGTCCTAAATTAATCCTTCATGAATAACTCGAACATTTTAAAGGAGGTTAAGCCATATACCTACTTGGGGAATGAAACGGGAACAAAAATCTGAAAACAAAGAGTCTCGGACGTCGGGTATCGGCCTCGGCTCTTACGAACGGCTGCTGTTCGAGTGAAAAGGTGAGGCCCATTGCTGCTATGGTGAAGACCCCCTGCTGCTCGGAAAAATGGACTAACGGGGCTGAAAATCCGGCTAAACGGTGAATGGGGTTGTTCGAACGGGGATGCTGCGGGTACGTGAACAGGTCGGGGTTCTCGCCTCTCGTCTCTGCTATTGGTCACTTTGCCGGCGGAGGTTAAAGGCTGTGACGGGCTGAGGAGGAAGGCTGGAATTTCAGTAATGAAAGGCTGGGATGGGTTGCGATGGTGATGATGATATGATGAAGAGAAATTATCTCTCTGCCCGGTTAATTGCGGCGAAAAAAATAAAAGGATGGGCTGAGGGTTTTCTCTTTAAAATTCTGAACGGATTATGGGGAGTGAAAATGAATTCTGCTCTGAGTTTGATCGAAGAGTTATAAAGAGGATACAAGATAATGTCCGTTGCTTGATGTGGAGAGATATTTGCGTTAAACGTGAGCTAAAAATCAGCTCCTAATAATGACCAAGTCACGCACAAACCTTCCAACTATGCTAAGAATTTATTTGATTTCAATTCAAATAATTTGGTCCCGTAAATCTGATTCTTAGCCTCTCAAAGTTAAAACAAGATGCTAGAGAATTATTTGTTTTTAACAAATAATATTAGTGTTATATAAAATCACAAGGGACGGCTCGACGGATCAAAAGACCGAATGAAAATTGGTTTATAAGGCCAGAAAAATAATAAGGCTAATAATCAGCTCTCTCTCTCTCTCTATACTGGAAAATTCTAATACTCGGCTAAACTCTGGAATAATTTAATTAGACGAAAAGGTCTAAATAAATTATTTATCTCAAATGATTAAATAGACACTCACGTCTAATTAATCAAATTTACTGGTCGAGCTAAGAAAATAAAATGCAATAAAATGCATAATATAATAATAATTCGAGATGTCTACTGAATAAAATCGGGGCATTACATTCTACCCTCCTTAAAAGATTTCCGTCCCCTGAAATACAACTCAAGAACTACTAAAAAGCAATAAACTCCAAATACTAATACAAAGGACAAGCTCAAAACATAAACTCTGGATACTTCTTCTGGATCTCGTCCTCTCTCTCTCAAGTCGCCTCGGTCTCACCATGGCGGCTCAACTGGACTTTAACGAGCGACACCTCTCGGTTCCGCAACTGATGGACCTTTAGGTCCAGTATGGCTACCTGGACCTCCTCATAAGTCAGATCTTCTCCAACCTGAAGCCCGCCGAAGTCTACTACATGCTCAGGGTCGTACACATATCTCCTCAACATAGAGACATGGAACACGTTATGCACTCTCGAGAACTCTGGTGGAAGAGCCAATCGATATGCTAGGTCTCCCACTCGGTTGAGTATCTCAAAGGGTACCCCATAACGAGGCTGCAACTTCCCTCTCTTCCCAAAACGGACTACACCTTTCGTTGGTGAGACTTTCAAGAAGACATTGTCACCAACCTCGAACTGTAGTTCCTTCCTCTTCTTTCTGGCATAGAATCTTTGTCGTTCTTGGGCTGCCCTGATCCTCACTCGAATCTCATCTACTTGAGCTGTTGTCTTCTTAATAATCTCTGGCCCAAGTACCTTTCTCTCGCTAACCTCATCCCAATACAAGGGTACACGACACTTCCTTCCATACAAAGCCTCGTACGGTGACATGCCGATCGATGTCTGATAACTGTTGTTGTAGGCGAACTCGACTAATGTCAATGAATCCTCCCATGAACCTCCTCGATCCAAAATGCACGCCCCTCAGAAGGTCCTCTAATGTTTGGATCGTACGCTCTGACTGTCCGTCTGTCTGGGGGTGATAGGTTATACTGAATTTCAACTCTGTCCCCATAGCCTGATGCAAGCTCCTCCAAAACTGCAAGGTGAACCGTGTGTCTCGGTCGGAAACGATCGAAACAGGTACCCCATGGAGTCGGACAATCTCATTTATGTAGAGTTTGGCTAACTTCTCCATAGACATCTTCATATGCACGGGCCGAAAATGGGCACACTTGGTCAAAGTATCGACCACAACCCAAATGGCATCATGCCCCTCTCGAGTCCTTGGCAAACCCACCACGAAATCCATCGTGATGTCCTCCCACTTTCACATAGGGATCTCAAGCGACTTAGTCAAGTCGGCTGGCTTTTGATGCTCGGCTTTGACCCTTTGACACACTAAACATCTGTCCACGTACTTCGCCACATCTCTCTTCAATCCTCTCCACCAAAAATACCTCTTAAGGTCCTGGTATCTTTGTACTGGCTGGATGGACGGTATACGGGGCATTGTGTGCCTCCTCGAGAATCACCCTCCGAATTTCTAACACCTTCCGCACACAGTCTCTACTCGAAGACCAATGCTCCTTCAGGTGTCTCTGCGAATCCTCATATCTTGCCGGCTCGAGACAACTCTCGCATCTGACAAAGTAAACGATCACTCGGCTGACCAGCTACTATCTTCTCTCGAAGAGTCGGTCCCACAACTAGTGCTGCTACAGTACCACTGGCTCCAGAAGTCGGCTCCATCTCCTCCAACTCTAGCCGCATGAACTCTCTAACCAACTCATCCTGCTGGGTGAGGATATAGGCCAACTCACCATGGCCTT
>CACSLK010020657.1:43199-54253 GCA_902706635.1 Striga hermonthica
GGGCCGAAAATGGGCACACTTGGTCAAAGTATCGACCACAACACAAATGGCATCATGCCCCTCTCGAGTCCTTGGCAAACCCACCACGAAATCCATCGTAATGTCCTCCCACTTTCACATAGGGATCTCAAGCGACTTAGTCAAGCCGGCTGGCTTTTGATGCTCGGCTTTGACCCTTTGACACACTAAACATCTGTCCACGTACTTCGCCACATCTCTCTTTAATCCTCTCCACCAAAAATACCTCTTAAGGTCCTGGTATCTTTGTACTGGCTAGATGGACGGTATACGGGGCATTGTGTGCCTCCTCGAGAATCCCCCTCCGAATTTCTAACACCTTCCGCACACAGTCTCTACTCGAAGACCAATGCTCCTTCAGGTGTCTCTGCGAGTCCTCATATCTTGCCGGCTCGAGACAACTCTCGTATCCGACAAAGGAAACGATCACTCGGCTGACCGACTACTATCTTCTCTCGTAGAGTCGGTCCCACAACCAGTGCTGCTACAGTACCACTGGCTCCAGAAGTCGGCTCCACCTCCTCCAACTCTAGCCGCACGAACTCTCTAACCAACCCATCCTGCTGGGTGAGGATATAGGCCAACTCGCCATGGCCTTTCTGACTAAGGGCATATACGACCACGTTAGCTTTCCCGGGATGGTAGCTAATCGTGCAATCGTAGTCTTTGACGAGCTCCAGCCACCTCCTCTGTCTCATGTTCAAATCCTTCTGTGTGAAGAGATACTT
This sequence comes from Striga hermonthica, assembly GCA_902706635.1. NCBI lineage: Eukaryota > Viridiplantae > Streptophyta > Magnoliopsida > Lamiales > Orobanchaceae > Striga > Striga hermonthica. The sequence goes on from CACSLK010020657.1 coordinate 43,946, forward strand.
CAGGCTCTTGTTGTCCGTGAAAATCTCGCACTTCCCTCGTAAGGATAATGCCTCCAAATCTTCAACGCGTGAACCACAGCCGCTAACTCTAGATCGTGGGTAGGATAGTTCAGCTCGTGAGGCTGCAACTGCCTTGAAGAATAAGCCATAACCTTCCCCTGCTGCATTAACACACAACCCAAGCCCATCTTCGAAGTGTCATTGTAGATAGTGAACTCCAAAGTCAGGTCGGGTATGGTCAATACAGGTGCAGTAGTGAGCCTCGTCTTCAACTCCTGGAAGCTTGTCTCACACTGGGGACTCCACACAAATCTGGCTGACTTCTTCATCAGCTGGGTCAATGGTTGGGCTATTTTCGAGAAGCCCTCTATAAAGCGACGGTAATAGCCAGCTAGTCCCAAGAAACTGCGAATATCACTCGCATTCCTCGGAACCTCCCAGTTACTCACCGCCTCAATCTTGCTCGGATCAACCTCTATCCCCTTACCGGTGACAATGTGTCCGAGAAAGGCAACTCGGTCCAACCAGAACTCGCACTTCGAAAACTTGGCATACAGCCGCTCTCGACGAAGTATCTCAAGAACTGTACGTAGATACTGCTCGTGCTGCTCCTCGTCTCAAGATTATATCAGAATGTCATCAATAAAGACAATGACAAACCGATCAAGGTAGGGGTGGAACACTCAATCCATGAGGTCCATGAAAACGGCTGAGGCATTGCTCAATCCGAAGGGCATGACCACAAACTCGTAATGGCCATACCAAGTTCGAAACACGATCTTAGAAACATTGGACTCCTTAATCTTTAGCTGATGGTAGCCAGACCTCAAATCTATCTTCGAGAATACGCTGGCACCCCTCAACTGATCAAATACGTCCTCGATCCTGGGCAACGGGTACTTGTTCTTCACAGTGAGTCGGTTGAGCTCCCGGTAGTCAATGCACATCCTCATCGACCATCCTTCTTCTTTACAAAAAAGGCCGGTGCTCCCACGGTGAAACACTCGGTCGTACAAAACCGAGCTTCAACAGCTCCTGAATCTGTGTCTTCAACTCCTGCAGCTCCTTCGGAGCCATACGGTAAGGTGCCTTCGACACAGGGCCCACTCCCGGAATCAAGTCAATCGAGAACTCAACCTGTCTGTCTGGTGGTCCTCCTGGTAGCTCGTCCGGAAACACCTCCAGATACTCACGCACAATAGAAACTCCATCCGGAGTCAACTTTTGGGTCTCGCTCACAACAATTCTCACTAGATAACCCTGGATACCCTCCTTTTTAAGGCTGTTCATAGCTCTCAAGGTAGAGATAACCCTCGGAACTGTTCTCGATCTCGCCCCGTAGAAAGTGATGGTTTCATCTCCCCACGATGAATTGTCACCTCACGGTCGAGGCAACGGATGTCTGCTCGGTATCTGCTCAGCCAATCCATCCCAAGTATCACGTCGAAGTCACGCATCTCGATCACGTAAGCATCAACGGTCAAGGTTCTCCCACCTATACTAAGAATCAGACCCTTAACGAGAGAATCAGTAACTATTGACTTTCCCGAGGCCAAGCTAACCTCGAGAGCATCAACAACACTAACTCCCTCAATCCCGACTGCCTCAACACAACTCTTGGGGATAAAAGAGTGGGTTGCCCCGGTATCACATAAAGCAAACACAGTCACATCACATATATGAAGCATCCCAGACAGAGTACCTTGGTTCGCATCTGCCTCACGCTGGTTCAGGGCAAACACACGGGCTCTCCCTCCTCCTCCCTGGATCTGGGCCTGCTGCTGAAACTGCTGCTGAGGTTGCTGTTGGGGCTGCTGCTGCCCCTGGCCTCTCTCCGGGCAATCGAAGGCCATGTGTCCCTCCTTCCTACAGTAGTAGCAAATCCTCTGACCAGCTAAGCAATGTCCCCCGTGAGTCCGGCCGCAGTTGCCACAGGGTGGCCGAGCTCTCGGAGTCTGCTGTGCTGGCTGACGGTCACCTCGTCCACCTTTTCCTCCCGTCTTGTTCTGCTGGTTCTTCTTCTTGCCTTAAAACTTTCTCTTACCGCCACTACCAAACGGCTAGGCAGAAGACTGCTGATAAACGGCTGGCTGCACCTGGACTGGCTGAAACGAGGGTGGCTGCATAGAAACTAGATGAATCATCCTAGGCTGAGCCACTGTCAGCTGAGTTGTGTCTAACTCCAGACGCTGACTAGCCGCTATCTGCTGAGCTCTCAGAATGGTCTCTGCATAGGTCAGAGACCCATGGCTACTCACAACGAAGCAAAGGTCCTTCTGCAGCCCGTTCGGGAAACGACGGGACTTCTTAAGTGGCTCAGTCTGGTAAATTCACGCTCATACTCCTCTACGGATAGGTTTCCCTGCTGCAGGGCATAGAACTGCCTCTCCATCTGCTCCCGGAAATAATAAGGGTAGTACCTCTCCGAAATGAGGAGCTTCATCTGCTCCCAGGTCATAGCATCTCTCTCGGCTGTAGTCTTAAGGCGCCAAACATCTGACCACCATCAACCCGCATCCCCTATCATCTGGAAGCAGGCACAGGCAATCTTCTCCTGGTCAGAGTAGGTAAGGACCTCAAAGATCCTCTCGAGGTTCATGAACCAGTCATCAACTGCTTGTGCCCGTCTGCCCAAGTGAAAGTCGGCGGGGACTGACCACGAAACTGACCCATGATCTGAACATAGTTTTGCGCCTGAGAATGAGGGGGTTGCTGGAAGACAGGGAGAGGCTGATGAGGTGGGGGCTGCTGAAAGATCGGTGGCTGCTGCTTATTAAGAGGGTCTGTCTGCTGGTCGCCGCCCCTACCTCCTCGGCCTGCTCGTCCCCCTCGTCCGACTCTACCTCTGCATCTTCCTCTGGTTGCCATAAGCTGGCATAAAGAGAGGAAACTTGAAATTAACGAAGGAGATCTAACTGGAGTTATAAGAATTGAGAGGAGAATGTTCTAGGCCCCATATCTAACTTATAATTATGCAAGTCAGAGAAATGCGTAACTTAGACATCTCGAATACTTAACTACTAAATTACCTCGAAGCTGGAGCGGCACGGCGGAGGCGGGTGGTCATATACATACTCAAACTAGAGGATTATGAAAAATTTTCTAACTTTGAAAACTTTGCAAGTCTACAGAACCATAGACCTGCTCTGATACCACAATGTAACGCCCACTTCTGATTTAAAGAAAATAATAATATTTTAAAGTAATTTTTTTATTTTTTTTAACTTTTCAAAGATCTGTAAATCCTTTTTCTTGGGTCGTTACTCATAAAACTTTTTCTTTTCTGAAAACTCTAACTCTCAAATTGACTGGAGACATGCAATAACTCAAAATGCATTAAGTCTCAAAATACTAAATTTCATAATCCTCAAATCAAACATGCAATCATCTTAAAAATCTAATGTCTCGACATGGAAAATATAGTACTGAAAGAAACTGCAATGTCTGAAATAAATAACTGAATAATAATAAACTGATGACCACACTGCCCTGCCTCCAGTGCCGCCTATCCAGCTACTTAACCTGAAAGGTTGGTGTGGGGGGTGAGTATAATAATCATCAACGGGCTCACTTGGAGTCTATATAGTACGGACATTCGAATTAAACAAAAGATACTGTTGTAAGCAGATATAATACACAAATAATGGTTTCAAAAAGACTTCTAGCAACCAAAGCAGTACTAAGGTGCAACTGAAAATTCTAGCAACCATCGGAGTACTGCCCCTCAGGTGCACTGGTTGTCTACTTAGCCCTTCGGAGTACTGCTCCTCGGGGGACTAGCTAGCATGCGACATATCTGATCTGGGAACAACTACAGAAATAGCTGTTCATACCGTACGTGGTCAATCGTCCGGTATATAACTGAAAAACTGGAAACACATAATTCATGCAAATAACGGCAAACAAAAATATCACAGTGTTTAACCAAAATGATGTACTAGATAGACTTCCCCACATGGATACTCTGGATCTGCTACTGAGATGAGTTGTCGCTTATGTGGAAACTCGAGGGCTCGACTCCTCGGAATCTACATTAACTAAGCGATACTCGGATAAATAACTAATTCTGACTCGGTAAATTAAATTTACTCATTGAAGGATTTTCTGGCTTAATGTTCATGACTTATATACTTTCTGCTCTTTCTTAGATGTTGGAACTCTCGACTCGGATCTATAAAAATTCTCGAAATTTATTCCTTTAAAATATAATATTAGCCTCGACTCGGAAAACCATTTTAAGACTCGGGATGTTTTATAAAAATGCTAAAAATAGTTAGGGATACTTTGAACAACTCAAAATAATATAAAATATGTTCGGGCTTGACACGGGCTCGGTTCTGGCTACTGGTAGCTCACATGCCCTCAAGAACGGCCACGGTTGCTGCTAGCACTGGTACTGGACGCGATGAGAATGTCGAGCGAGTGTTGGGCTGCGGGAGGATACCAAGTCACGGACGGGTTGTTGACAACACGGGGCCGCACAGGCTACTGACACGCGGGCCTCGCGGAACACGATGTACACGGCAAGCGTACGTCCCGCATGTGTACGGGCGCGCCTGCGAGCTCGCGACAACAGTCCTAGGAACACCCGGCCGTTGTGGCCCGGCACCGAACTTCAGCTTATCCCAACAACTATCTCGACCTTTACGACACCTCTTACGACCAATCGAAAAAATATTTTTAGGAGTTCACCATCCGGTTTTTTTAAAACATGATACAAACGGTTTGATTTTTAATTTTTTTTTTTTCAAACGATAGGATTATCTCATAGCCAACAAAAAAAGTTTACAAGGTGAAGATCCGAGCCTACCAACGGGTAGAAGAACACTGGGAAACCCACTGAAAACAGTGGTTTACAAACACCCCACCCGAGGTATCAAGCAGGTACAAACACCCGACCCTTGATAACACCTCTAAACCACCAAAGCAACCCCAGCCTAACCCCTAAAAAGAACACGCAGAAACCAGCTACAATACAACCAACCTGCTGCTCCAAACAAAAACAAAGGAAAAGAAAGAAAGAAATACAACAAGGAGAAAAAACACAACACCCAAGATTAAAGCTAATAAACCAAGAACCAAAAGACCAAGTCAAGACACAGCTCCAGGCTCTCTAAGCTGCTTTAGGGCACAGAATTCTTGCCACTCTCTACTTGCTCGATTGATTATTACAGTTTCTGGCAGCCATTCCTTCTGAAAGATCCATAAGTTTCTGGCTCGCCATAGCCACCATAATATATAAGTAGATAGTTGGATTCTAGCCTCAGAGACTTCATTCTTACTAATGCCACAAATCTGCCACCACCACTCTTTGAAGTTGGAGTTCTGCAAGTCTTGACTTGCAAATATTACTACAGTAAATGAACTCCTTTTAATCTCTAATGAAGGCATATAAAACTCTTTATTATCAAGCCTAAAGAAAAGAACATAACAGAGATTTATATACTGAAAATTTGTAACCTACTCAAACCTCCTCCATTCGAAAATAAAAGCTCACATGACAAAAGGATTTGATTTTTGTTTAATCACTCTTAAAAGGCTAATTAAAACAAAATCATGTCCAGCTACTACACATAAAATCAGAGAACAAATTTCTTCACCAATATCTCAACCTTCCCACAAAATTTTCGAAAATAAATAAAGGAATACAAACAAGGTCCTTTTTGCATGATTTCACAAATGACTCAAAACCTTTATCCTGACGGTGGCAAACACATAAAATTCTTGAATTTCAGAGGCTAACGGACAAGGATGCGAGAGTTCAACATCATCAATAATAACTCAATTATTCATATCTCATGAATTCTGCTCAATTAATTTCTAGCATGAACCATAAGTCCTAAATTAATCCTTCATGAATAACTCGAAAATTTTAAAGGAGGTTAAGCCATATACCTACTTCGGGAATGAAACGGGAACGAAAATCTGAAAACGAAAAGTCTCAGACGTCGAGTATCGGCCTCGGCTCTTACGAACGGCTGCTGTTCGAGTGAAAAGGTGAGGCCCGTTGCTGCTATGGTGAAGACCCGCTGCTGCTCGGAAAAATGGACTAACGGGGTTGAAAATCCTGCTAAATAGTGAATGGGGTTGTTCGAACGGGGATGCTGCGGGTACGTGAACAGGTTGGGGTTCTCGCCTCTCGTCTCTGCTGTTGGTCACTTTGCCGGCGGAGGTTAAAGGTTGTGACGGGCTGAGGAGGAAGGCTGGAATTTCGGTAATGAAAGGCTGGGATGGGTTGCGATGGTGATGATGAGATGATGAAGAGAAATTATCTCTCTGCCCGGTTAATTGCGGCGAAAAAACTAAAAGGATAAGCTGAGAGTGTTCTCTTTGAAATTTTGAACGGATTAAGGGGCGTGAAAATGAATTCTGCTCTGAGTTTGATCGAAGAGTTATAAGGAGGAAAGAAGATAATGTCCGTTGCTTGATGTGGAGAGATATTTGCGTTAAACGTGAGCTAAAAATCAGCTCCTAAGGCTGACCAAGTCACGCACAAACCTTCCAACTATGCTAAGAATTTATTTGATTTCAATTCAAATAATTTGGTCCCGTAAAATCTGATTCTTAGCATCTCAAAGTTAAAACAAGATGCTAGAGAATTATTTGTTTTTAACAAATAATATTAGTGTTATATAAAATCACAAGGGACGGCTCGACGGATCAAAAGACCGAATGAAAATCGGTTTATAAGGCCGGAAAAATAATAAGGCTAATAATCAGCTCTCTCTCTATACTGGAAAATTCTAATACTCGGGTAAACTTTGGAATAATTTAATTAGACGAAAAGGTCTAAATAAATTATTTATCTCAAATGATTAAATAGACACTCACGTCTAATTAATCAAATTTACTGGTCGAGCTAAGAAAATAAAATGTAATAAAATGCATAATATAATAATAATTCGAGATGTCTACTGAATAAAATTGGGGCGTTACATTCTACCATCCTTAAAAGATTTTCGTCCCCGGAAATACAACTCAAGAACTACTAAAAAGCAATAAACTCCAAATACTAATACAAAGGACAAGCTCAAAACATAAACTCTGGATACTTCTTCTGGATCTCGTCCTCTCTCTCCCAAGTCGCCTCGGTCTCGCCATGACGGCTCCACTGGACTTTAACGAGCGACACCTCTCGGTTCCTCAACTGATGGACCTTTCGGTCCAGTATGGCTACCTGGACCTCCTCATAAGTCAGATCTTCTCCAACCTGAAGCCCGCCGAAGTCTACTACATGCTCGGGGTCGTACACATATCTCCTCAACATAGAGACATGGAACATGTTATGCACTCCCGAGAACTCTGGTGGAAGAGCCAATCGATATGCTAGGTCTCCCACTCGGTTGAGTATCTCGAAGGTCCCACATAACGAGGCTGTAACTTCCCTCTCTTCCCAAAACGGACTACACCTTTCGTTGGTGAGACTTTCTAGAAGACCTTGTCACCAACCTCGAACTGTAGTTCATTCCTCTTCTTTCTGGCATAGAATCTTTGTCGTTCTTGGGCTGCCCTCATCCTCACTCGAATCTCATCTACTTGAGCTGTTGTCTTCTTAATAATCTCTGGCCCAAGTACCTTTCTCTCGCCAACCTCATCCCAATACAAGGGTACACGACACTTCCTTCCATACAAAGCCTCGTACGGTGACATGCCGATCGATGTCTGATAACTGTTGTTGTAGGCGAACTCGACTAATGTCAATGAATCCTCCCATGAACCTCCTCGATCCAAAATGCACGCCCCTCAGAAGGTCCTCTAATGTCCGGATCGTACGCCTTGACTGTCCGTCGCTCTGGGGGGTGATAGGCTGTACTGAATTTCAACCCTGTCCCCATAGCCTGATGCAAGCTCCTCCAAAACTGCAAGGTGAACCGTGTGTCTCGGTCGGAAACGATCGAAACGGGTACCCCATGGAGTCGGACAATCTCATCTATGTAGAGTTTGGCTAACTTCTCCATAGACATCTTCATATGCACGGGAAGAAAATGGGCACACTTGGTCAAAGTATCGAGCACAACCCAAATGGCATCATGCCCCTCTCGAGTCCTCGGCAAACCCACCACGAAATCTTAGATCGATAAATGCAATAATCCTAACAAGCAAAACGAAGAGTATTCGCGAAGGAGCCATATACCTCCTTCAAGAAATTGTTAGAGATGTTATTGTGTGAGTATTCACGAAGGAGCCATATACCTCGTTCGTGAATGAAACGAAAACGAAAATCTGAAAACGAAGAGTTTCGGACTTCGGGTATCGACCTCGGCTCTTTCGTACGGCTACTGCTCGAGTGAAAAGGTGAGGCCTGTTGCTGCTATGATGAAGGCCCGCTGCTGCTCAGAAAAAAAGACTAACGGGGTTGCTCGAACGGGGCTAATAAGGCACGACACGGGCGGAACCTGCTATTGCTATCGAACCCGGCTGCTGTTGGACGATAGAACGGCCGCTATTAAACTCACGGTTTGCTGGTACTATGGCGGAAAAGAAAACTTGAGGATGGAGGAGATGGATGAGCGATCGATGGTGGAGGACGATGAAGGGAAAAATATCTCTATGCTCGATGGAATTTGCGGTGTGGGAAATTGATGAGCTAAGGGTTTTCACTTTGAATTTCAGAACAGTTTATTGGCGTGAAAGAAATGAGTTATGTTCTGAAGTTTGATCGAAGAGTTATAAGAAGGAAACAAGATGATGTCTGTTGCTTCATGTGGAGAGATATTTGCGTTAAACGTGAGCTAAAAATCAGCTCCTAAGGCTGACCAAGTCACGCACAAACCTTCCAACTATGCTAAGAATTTATTTGATTTCAATTCAAATAATTTGGTCCCGTAAAATCTGATTCTTAGCCTCTCAAAGTTAAAACAAGATGCTAGAGAATTATTTGTTTTTAACAAATAATATTGGTGTTATATAAAATCACAAGGGACGGCTCGACGGATCAAAAGACCGAATGAAAATAGGTTTATAAGGCCAGAAAAATAATAAGGCTAATAATCAGCTCTCTCTCTATACTGGAAAATTCTAATACTCGGCTAAACTCTGAAATAATTTAATTAGACGAAAAGGTCTAAATAAATTATTTATCTCAAATGATTAAATAGACACTCACGTCTAATTAATCAAATTTACTGGTCGAGCTAAGAAAATAAAATGCAATAAAAAGCATAATATAATAATAATTCGAGATGTCTACTGAATAAAATCGGGGCGTTACAGTCGCTGACCTTCGGATTCACAGCAAACGCATGATTATGCGTCCCCTTCTCGTCATCTAAAGGAACCGAGATACAAAATTTTTTGGATGTTGCATCAAGTTTGACGTTTATCATAATAAGGCAGTCGGTCGCTTTTGTTTTCGATTTTCTCATAACCGCCTTAACGAAATTTCCTACTTTTCCTGCAGTACCTCTGTAACGTTCCCCTCGATGACACCTCAACTCTTTTCCTCCGTTATCTAAATTTCTCGAGATGACCAACTAGAAACCCTATATTATTGAAATGTCTTTTGCACATTTAACAGCTTCATCACAACTATCAAATAGGTCACCTGTAGCGAAACAACATCCGTAATCAACACTGTCTCCTCCAAAATCTTCGAGTGACCCCTGCAATATATTACAATATATGTTAATAAGTTAATAAAATAATTTATAATAATATTGTTATCATCCAACTCGGCACAGCATCGTTAAGGAGTCTTAAGCATCATGTTAAGTGAAATTAACCATCGAACCGGCGTGATCCAAAGCCGTGCTAGTCCGCGCAATGAACCGGTCCGAGCTACCGAAGACCGAAGTAATCTATACCTACCGAAGTCACACCAAACCGAGGCAAGCACGAACCGAGGTCTCACCTCTTAAAGCAGGTGACAAGGCGCCTACGCGCCCCTATCGCGACTTACGAGATTTGACATCATTAAAGTGGGGTCCACAGGTCTCACCGCCCACTAAAAAGTAGCTTTATGAAAAAGTAAATGCATAGATCCCGGTATGTAAATAAAAAGTTACTATAAATAGCTAACCTGTGACACTTGTACGGGGGATCCCGAACTCATCAATATGCAACACGCAATAGCCCATAAAGGCTTTTCACCTCGGTCCAACTCGGACCGGGGCCACTGTTGAGTTTTTCTTGCATGTTTTACGTCCAAATCATTTGAAATCATCATATAAACACCACATTACATCGTTGTTAAGAATCATACGACAACAGTTTGGCGCTAGAAGGAGGGCCTCATAAGTGATTTGAGGTTACTCTTCGCTTTCTCGTGTAACGATTCATATCAGCCATATCCATCATGTCTCATTCAGA
>CACSLK010020742.1:6071-16208 GCA_902706635.1 Striga hermonthica
CTGCAGCAGCATCGCGTTCTGCGCCACCTCGCTCGCCGTCTACCAGCCTCGACGCGGGAGATTGACACTTGTGCGACTGCCGTTCACGCGGACAGAGCCTTGACCAGTTTCGGGCCGGTAACACACGCGGTGATGGATGCTCTTGCGTCAGCTTATGCGGCCAGATCGGGATTTCAGGCTGGTAACACGCACAGGTGGATGTAAACGCGGATGCCGTTCATTTGGCCCTATTCCCGGAACAAAATTCTTCCGGTCAAATTTCCCCATATTTTTTGCCGTCTGGAGCCTCCTTCTCAAACACCCCCCAACTCTCGTATACAGCGGCGTGGTAGGGTTTGAGAGGCTGAGGCCAACTTTTGGGCCGCCTCTTCCCACTTTCCCGCCCTCACTTTTAATTTTTGAGAAAATTACCTGTAGACAAACAAAACAAAGAAATATTGCATCTATACGAATAAAATTATTTCTTTGTAAACATAACAAATCTGTCAAAAATAATAGCACTAATACAATATACACTTACAACCGTTTTTTATAGATATAATTATTAAAGAGGTAGTTTTTGAATGGTAACTTCCTAATTTATTGGGATTCTAAATGTAACCCCATGACCATTAACGTTTTTTTCTCTCGGTAATCATCCATGAGCACAACCACCTCCATTAATTTACTTTACTTTTCAGTTTTCACTCCATCTTCCTCAATCGTTTTTTTTTTCTCCTTCATTGTTCGTTTTATAAAAAAAAAAAAATACAACAAAAATGCCCGATAATTTATTTTGTTAAATGAAAACTTGTATAATGATTTTTCTCGATTCTTCTGAAGAAAACCGGCACGGTCGCCGCAAAAAAAAAGGGATCCGTAAATCGGCCGTGGAGAAGGCGCAGAAGAAGAAGAAGAAGAAGACAAAGAGGCTGAGTGAGTTAAAACGCCCGAGGCCGAGAAGAAGAGATAGGGGCACGGTGAGATTAGAGGACGATGGTGGAGGGAGGCGGAGTAAGAGGAGAGAGAGGGCTAGGGTGCGGAGAAAGAGAGGACAAGTGGTGGTGGGATAGGAGGCAGAGATGATGGGATGAGGAATTGCAGAGACGGTGAAAGCGGCAGCGGCACCGTCGCAGGCAACAATGTGTATATAATTTGTATATGTTACGTATATTGTATGTATATAATTCATTTTGTATTAATTAGTTTAGAAGTTGTTATCAATCAACACCAGTAGGTTGTATATGTTCAGTATATGTAATGTATATTCGACATTTTTTTGTGTCGTGGGATTTTTTTTGGAGCATGTTCATTAACAGAATTTTCTTTTTGTATATCTTCTGTATATATTGTGTATATAATGACTATATTGATTTATCTTCTATATGTATATATATTTTCTTTTGTGTCAACTATATACAATGAGTATATATGATGTATATGTTTCCGAAAAAATATACTGTTTTTTTAATAGATGTTAAGATCAACAGTATATTTTTAGTATATGTACATGAGTACGATCTCAACTTGTTTTATATACTGTAAATATACGTGATTTTATTCGATTGTCATCAGCAATTTGTTGTTTTGGTATAATAGAAAATTATTGCAACATATACTGAATATATACGTTTAATGTACATTTAATATACACTATTAACATGTTGCGATGCTAAAAAATAAACAAAAAGCAGTTCGAGAAGAAAAATCGTTTGTAATTAAAATTCATAATCTTTCGTATTTGTATTGAACAAACTCATAATTAATATGAGAGATAGAGGGAGAACGAGAGAGAGAGAGAGAGAGATAGAGAGAGAGAGAGAGAGGAGAGAGAGAGAGAGGCCAAGAGAGAGAGAGAGGCGTACCTCCACAAATTAAGGAAGAGTTGCATTTCAGTTTGGTAACTGAAATCCTGATATTTTTTTAATTAATTACCATGTAGTTGGTAAAAATGCAATAAAATATATGTCCATGATATAATTACAATTACTTTCAATCCGTTAAGTAAAGATAAAATTTTCCCTTAATTTTTTGCGCCAACCTTTTGGGCTTATATCACCGTCGGCCCAACCCGATCCCTCCGGTCCATTACCACCCAAGACATCTTTCAGCCGCCTTTTTCTGTGTTATCCCATTAACTAGTCCTAGGATAATTAATTTTAAAAATAAAAGTTTTATATTTTTTCTTATGGATTTCTGTATATAAAAAACAATAATTTATTAATAAATTTTTAATATGGTTAATTTACACAAATATATACGGTAAAAGGTTTATTGAATATAAAACTATTTTTTGAGAAAGCAACAAAAATAAATATTTTTTAAATATTGCAGCTCAAAGTCATTATTATCTATATCTATCTCTCTTGCAGAAATTCTATGGCACCACATGTGTCACCATATTATGGTGCCACATGTGGTGCCATAGAATTTCTGATCTCTCTTGTATATATAAGAAGATATGAAAGCCATTATATTGCGACAGGTGGCGTCTTCTCTCCTTGAAATTACTTGAATGCCCTTGTTTTGACATACCCAAAAAAAACTCTAACACTATCTGGGAAGGGCTATAAGGTAAATTGGATGTCCTTGAATTTTTATGTATTTTGACTTAAATACCCTTATCTATCCAGCTTTACTAGGGTTCTATACGTAATTTTGCGTAGTAACTTTTTTCTGCCATAGGACGTCATCGCTGGATTTCCTCCCACAAAATCAGAGATTGTATTTTATACTGTGTGCTTCACCTCTCTCTTCCCATCAAAATTGACATGCAACAATCACCTAAGCAAATCTCTCTGCGGTTCCCTTACTTGCTCTCATTGTTCTCCAAACCAAAGCGCCACACCAAATCTTCTCCTCCTCCAATCCAGTATAAATATTTAGAAATGGCTGGGGTTTTCTTTTTAAACCGATTTTTCATAAACTCCTCCTCCGGCGACTTGACAAACCTGCCATCGCCAGGTCACCGATGCATGGATTCATCACTATATATATATATATATATATATATATATATATATATATACAGATTGAGAGAGGAGTGATACAATAAGGACGAGATCGGGTGGCTTGCGGAGCTCGGTTTTTTACTAGATTTTGACTCCGTGTAGGTCGAGTTCTTGATGAAGTCGAACAACCTGCATATATTTTTGGAGGCCATCAAACCCCTCGCCTCTAGCCTTAAACTACCTATTGTTGTCGGGGTATAATATCCGAGGTTCTAAAAAAAAGGTAATATAATCAAAGGGAGAAAAAAAGGTTAAATGGTTCCATCTTTGTTCACATGTTCTGTCTTTTTTTCTATTATGTTGTTTTATAGCTCCCATTGAGGAATCTGGTGTTGAGCATGATAAAGTATGTGATAGAAGTTCACAAGTTCTAGATAAAATGAAGGTGTGAAAAAGTGAAGCGAATAGTGTTTAAGTGCTAAAGCAGAAGGAGAAGCATATAGTTTCTTGGTCTCAAGATGTGAGATCTTCATAATTCATAGATCCTTGATTTTTTATAGTTTTTTTAATAAATTCAAATTTGGCTTTTTACATTTTGTAATTGCCTTATATGAAGCGAATGCATGTTTCGTCGTTCTCATGACGATGATATTTGCGGGAGCAAACTGGATTACATGGGACTGAAAACTGAAAAGTAACAAACTTGATTCCTTAGCTTGTATTATGTTGTAACAAGTATGATCATCGGTGCTTTTGAAAACATGATCATCAGTGCTTTTGAAACTATGATCATTGGTGCTCTTGAAGGTTTTTCGTGTTGAGTTAGACTGGTCCAATCTCTTGCTCCTTAAGTCGACCATATAGCCTCCAATCAAGTTAAGGACGAATGTCATGGCCACGATAATTATGAATTCGGTAAGTACGCCGTCATAGCAGCTGAAGAGACTCCAAGGAAGGTAGATTTTTAGGCAATTCTCTTGAGTCTTAATAAGAATCGATTCATCTTTGTGGGTGATTTCCATGGTTGCGATTACAAAACACTATCCGATGCAAGGTTAAACACCGGTGATTGGAGTTCAAGGTACAGAACGAGAAAATATTTTCTCACAAACACACCTAATCAATCTCAAGTTTAAGACCCAATCCCAACAGCCGCGAGCCTTAAAATCTCTATCATTTTCTCCAACACAATCAGTGAGGTCTTTGTGTAATAATTTCTGGTTTATTTGTGCATATTTCTTTCAGAATTATAATTTTTGTTTAACTGTTTGGATATTGCTTCTCAGTAGGGCTTTCCCTATGAGATGAAGTGTTTCATATTTCTTTGATATTTTAAACTTTCTCTTGAGGTCGTTCTGTGAACCAATATAGCGATACATTTATTTAAATAAGAACCTACCCCCAAAAACAATAAATAATATTCATACACATAATTTGGCACACGCATTCAAGGAATAAATATATATAATGAAATCAAATTTATATTATTATAAACATGTGAGCGATATAATATATTAATTAATTTACGGGCTAGCGCTACCAGACTAAGGTTTAATGTTGACATTCATCATATTTTCATGCATTATGAGTGATATAGTGTGATGTTTGACCGTGTTTATCATGGGATTGTGCAACATTTTGTTTGATTTATTAATCTATGATGGAGATATATTTGTCGTTGGTTTTGCAGGAAATATGCCCAAAAAAGCATTAAAAAAGATGGAATCGGGACGAAAAACAACGAGAATAAGGTGCAGACAGGTCACACGACTCGTGTGGAGCGTGACACGAGTCGTGTGGGGTGAGAAAAATCGAGCTCTTGTGAAATTTTGGTGCGGCTTTACCACACGAGTCGTGTGGCTTATGACACGGGTCGTGTGGGCTCACACGACTCGTGTGACCTCCCGTGTGACTGACCGTGTGAGTCTGGGAGCGGGGCAAAAATTTGAGGAATGTCACACGACTCGTGTGGCATATGACACGAGTCATGTGACGCGCAGTTAAACCAGCGAAAAATAGGAAACCCACGCGAATTGATCCCTTTTTCGACCCATATTTGCCCTACAGTATATAAGGAACATAAAGAACACGGTTTTGGGACTTTTGAAACCATTGGAGGCCTAGAAAAAGCACGAAACACACGAGGGATTCGAGGGAGTCAAGATTGAAGATCCGGGAACTAACGGCAACAATAGTTCTTCTTTCTTTTCTCTTTTTCTTCTTCTTCATCTAACTCATGAATTTGTTTATTTTGAGTATTGAGAATATGTTTAGTAGCTAAATCTCTTTGAGATTCTAGGATTTGCGAGTACTCGGATTATTTTATGAAGTGATTATGTTTATTCATTTCGGTCTATCTTTCGTTTATCTATTTCTTGTGATTATATGAATTGTGTGAATATAGGGCCCGTATTTATGCATATTTGTGATTGGCTTGAGCCCGAGATGAGATAGTTGATTGCTAGAATTGGGAAATTCATGAAGTAAGAGACTAAACAGACCGAAAGGTTGATAGACTACACCGGGACGCTGTCGGCCTTCACACAGATCACCACTCGTAGTGCATCAGGCAAGTGATGGGAACCAGTTTGGTGGCTACTAAGGAAAAGAAGAGGAAGAAGTCCACAGAAAAGTGGGCGGTCATGAGTGACGCGCAACCTCGACTTGGACTTATGAGGAGTACCTCATACATCGCATTTATCTTTTCACGTGTTCCATATGTTTGGCTCCTCGCATTTCGTACCAAGAGCTTGAATGTGAGACCTTAGGTTCATTATGATCTAACAGTAGATCATGCATATTCTCTATTACAAAAACCCTCATATTCCTCACTTTATCATTTTATGCACTTTTGTATCCTTGAGTTGTCCAAAAGATCACTGCAGCAGCCACAGCAGCCCCAGCAGAACTCCAATCGAATTCGCATTAGTCTAGATAATATTTAATCGTCTATATTTTGGTACTTAATTAGTTTAACAACAGTCTCTGTGGAATACGACCTTGCTCGCCGCTTTCTTCAGCTACACCGTACACTTGCGGGTAGTGAAAATATTTTGCGAACAAGTTTTTGGCACCGTTGTCGGGGATTGTTTTGTTAAAATTAATTAATATTAGAAGAAGACGGGTAGATATTACTTTAGTCATTTTTATTTTTATTTAGTACTTTGGTTCTTAATTGCATCATTTTTGGTTTGTATTTTGTTTAGTAGTATTTTTGGGCATGTGGTAACCGAGGTACCCGACTCGGGTCGTTCTCAAAGGAAGGCTCTTCGGAGCTTCGTTCACTATCTAGTCGTCAAAATCACACAATCAAAAAGGTCCTAAACATTCTACTCGCAAATTGAGGGGGTTTGAATTAAACACTACTCGTAATTGGAAATCGAAAGCAAATGAAAACTTAAATACAAAGATGAGAGCTTTAGGTCAACCGGGGTCTCTATCACTCGAACCAACACACAAAGAACCGAGGGACATCAACATTGCCAAGTGATCCTAGGTCATTAAATCGAGCTTCCTACTAAATGACTACACTTTTAAACAAAGTCGCAATCTTTAAACAAGATAAGCACAAACTAATCCCTAACACACGTCGACGAGCTACAAGAATCGAACATTCCTCCGATCAACAAGCAAAAACACAATTACCTTGAAACTCATCATAAGCAAAAGAGGGCAAATACGAAGTAATGAGGATTAAAGCTAATTACCCACTCTTCTAATGCATGCGTGAAGAACACCGGATGGAAAAGTTCGAAACTTGAAATAAAATGATGTCGCCGGAAACTTGCCGGAAAATATGAGTAATAGAGCTCCTAACCCAAGCATAAAAAAAGAAAAAAGAGAAATAGAGAGGATTTTCCCAACTTAAAAGTTGGGAAATGAGAGTTGTTCCCAAAAATACAAAGCATAATGTCTTTTTATAGCTACACCACAAACACACACTAAAACACACACATTAAATGATAAAAACTCGCAGGATAGGTCGAATTCGCAGGATAGGTCCTTGATTTTCGCAGCTTGATACACCAAAACTCGCAGCTTAGGCATTTTCGCGGGATAGGGCTTCATTTTCGCGGGCTCGAAATGGTCCCATGACCTCTTGATGCTCGATTTGCTCTAACTTCTCGCACACAACTCCAATTCGCACGAAACTTGGACCCATATTCTCCTAATTGAATTCTCTTCTTCTCGGTATAGCTTGGGCGGGATTTTCCGGTTGGACGGCTCGGACGGCTCGTCTCCTCGTTCTCGCCAAGTTGGACCTATTCAACACTAAAACAAAAGACAAACGCGCAAAAATACGAAAACACTATACAATAACAAAAATACACAAAACACGATAAAATGGACCGGTCGACACTAAAACGAGCCTAAAAACTATAAAATAAAGCACACAAAATACACGAAAATAAGCACAAAAACACAATAAACAACTCTCCCACACTTAAACCTTTGCTTGTCCTCAAGCAAACAAAACAACAAGTAGTGTTGAAAGGAGAGATCGAGCGGTCCAAGATCAACAAACATGCATTATGTACTCTCCTAATCACTCGGTTATTTACAAAATAAAACTCAAACTCGAGAGCACGGTTCCCACATGTGAATCCAACAAAACAAAAACAAGTCCCAAGTTATTCAATCATGATTTACTCAATGCAAACTTCTTTTACAATAAATACGTGCAAAAAACTCAAAACGGTCTACTCAATATATAGTATAGTAAAATCGAGACCATAAGCCAACCCCCTTTTTTTTTCATCATTTTTTTTTTCATTCATTTTTTTTTTGATGAGTCACTTTTTCCAAATGGAAGCCGTTAGGATGATTATTACCTAGGTTTAACCTCGTGGGTTATTCTCGAGTCGCCTAGGACGGTTTCCCGTGCTCATTGACTCGATCTATCTACAAGATTAACCGAGCCAAGAGGAGCCTAATCCTTTCGACTCCACGAACTCATTTCGTGAGCTTCTCTTTCCAAACGAGGTTTCCGAACGAGATTCCCTAGGTTTAACCTCGAGGGATTTCCTCGAGTTTCCTAGACCGGTTTCCCGGGCTCATTATCCCAATCCACTAAGGGGTTCGGAATAAGAGGAGCCTAGTCCATACTTCCTCGCGACTCACTTTTTATTCTTTTTTTTTAGGGTGGCACACAAAGGTACATCACAAATACAATCATAATCATCAAAACTCAATCACGACGTACACAAAGTGTATAGCATAACACGTATAATCAACAATCGAACATAAGGCAAACATGATCAAGATCCTC
Source organism: Striga hermonthica (assembly GCA_902706635.1). Taxonomy (NCBI): domain Eukaryota; kingdom Viridiplantae; phylum Streptophyta; class Magnoliopsida; order Lamiales; family Orobanchaceae; genus Striga; species Striga hermonthica. The sequence goes on from CACSLK010020742.1 coordinate 14,271, forward strand.
AATCAAGAACGAACAAAGAACAAGAAAGTCTTGTGAATTCTCATCCAAGTTCCAATGCCAACAAATAATCATTTTATTTTATAAAAACCATCAAAATCATTGAGCACATAAAGCATGAGAGTTAATAATGAACACAAACGACAATCCAATCTAGCCACTTAGTCATTCCGAGCAATTGGACTCACACAATTCTCATATGGGGAAATCGACACAAAACACACAAAAAACAAACAAAACCGGTCCACGACACAACTAAACGAAAAGAAAATACGCCTAAAGCATGCATAATCACGCAAACCCCTCCCCCACACTTAAAACAAAGCAATGTCCTCATTGCTTGACCCAAAAAGCATAGAAAAGAGCACGTAATCACATAAGCTCAAACGTTCGACAAGATAAATGAATTATACAAATGAAAACAAAAAAGAAACACATAACACATAGAAAATAAAGAGAAAGAGAAAATAAAAAAGGGAAAAGAAAGCGCGCACTCAACTCGGTGGGGTCCCACCGTGTATCGAGGTGTTCGTCCGGTAGGAAGAGAGAGAAAATTTGGCCCGAAAGCTCAATATTTGGGCCTCGAACCCCTCTCGAATCAACGTACAACCACAAACTCAACCGCACACCCAATTACATAAAAAGATTTCAAAACGACTTGCCACAAGCATCGAGAGTAATAATGCGTGGATGGTCCATCCGAGCACCCAATCGAGCAACACAACGTCTTCCAACCAAAAGTAACAAAACGTTCATCCTCCATCAACAATCAACCAACCCAATACTCGAGCACCCAAATCAATTAATGAACCAAAAAAAAAAATCATCAAGTATAGCCAAGAGCAACAATCCCAACCTCCAAATCAACACCACATTCAATTAAAATCATAAATTCTTCAATTCAATCCCCAAATTAATCAATCAACTCAAATAGCAATTACTCAATCTCGAAATCTCCTTCATCAATTCAATCAATCAACATAAAATTCCCTATCTCCAAATCAACTACTAAGTTCAATAATACTTCCCCCAAACTCCAAACACCACCAATTACAATTTAAATCACAAGTTCTCCAATTTAATCTCCAAAACAATCACTCAACTCAAATAGCAATTACCAATCTCGAAATCCCCTTGTGTCCGAAAAGAAATGAAATCCCGGAAAAGAAGGTTGCTCGGTCACCAGAAGAATAAAACCATGCCTACCGGGAATACGAAAGCTCAAAGATGCGGGAATGAGGTTGAGGTCGCTGAAATCAGGCTGAGGGGGTCTAAATTTGGGGCTAAGAAGCATGAGGCCGCCGGAAATCACGAGTTGAGGGCGGTCAGAGGTTGGGTCGCCGTCGGGGCTGTGCACGGCGGTCGGATGTTGCAGCTAGGGTCGCCAAATGTGCAGTAGGGAAACCGTGGACGGAGCTTGAAATTGCTGTGAAAGGAGGTAGCAATTCGAGGTGGTCGCGCGACGGTTTGAAAGGGGTTGTGCGGTCACGGTGAGCTTGGTCTGAAAGCGGTCGCCGGAAGTTGCAGGTTAAGGTTGCGTGGTGGTCGGCGGGCGCGGACTTTCTGGTTGGACGGAGGCTCGCGACGGGTCGGCGGAGGAGGTCGCGGCTATGGTCGTTGAGCGATGGTCAGAGCTCCAAATCGTCGGCCAGGGTAGTGTCAGAAAAGATAAAATAAAAGGGGCGGTGCCGCCCTACATGCACCGCCCCATATGCCAAGTTTAATAAAATAAAAAAAAATGTTAATATATTGCAAATTGAATTGCAATTGATAAGATTTGAATCTGTCATTCGCCTATAAATAGGCATACTCGGCAGAAGGAGAAGAATACCAAAGAAGAAGAGATAAATAGAGGAAAGAAAAGATAGATTTATGTCCAAATATAGGATATAAAAAATATCAAAAGAGAGAAACAAGTGATATTTTTATTTGTTTTATGTT
>CACSLK010020742.1:31674-42170 GCA_902706635.1 Striga hermonthica
ACCATTTCCCTCTCCCGTACTCACAGCTGACGGGGCTCCACAGTGAGGGAAATTTGAAGATGGATACCCCTGAGCACGCATGAGCCGTAGCGGAGAGACCGGTAGTGGGGGACCTTCGGAAACTCGCCCCGAGGCTGAATCCGGCTGACCGAGCAGTCGAGGATGAGGAGGAGCATGAGATAGCAGCCTTCGAGGGTGAGGATGTAGGTGCCCTTGTACAGTATGTGGGAGATGGTTCGAGACCCGAGAAGCCGGGCCCACATGAGGACATACCGGAGTCCTCCAGAGCATCTGAGCAGCGACAGCAGCAGCAGAGGCAGAGGCGTCGTCGTCGAGAGCCTGACATGGATCAGAGGATGGAGATGCTCGAGCAGGATATGCGCACGCTGATGACAGACGTACGGGGTTGGAGGGATGAGAACCGTGCGTCTACGGCTCGGCTGGAGTAGAGGATGGATAGCGGCTACCAGCGGATTGAGGAGCGGATGACGAGCGGCTTCCAGCAGATATTTGACTGGATGCAGTGACACGATGGACATTTTCCCCCTCCTCAGCCGTGATTTCAGGAAGTTAGTCCCCTAAAATATACCACTTTCTCTTTCATATTTGTTCTTTCTCGAAAGAATAAGTTTGGGGGAGGGGTGCGGCATATCTTAGGTTCTCATCCCAGTATCTTGCATTGCATATAGGTTGCATTAGTTTATTTTACTTTTTATGTATTTATTTGCACGTTTATTTGCTTTCTAGGATTAGGTTTTATTTTGAGTCTATCTCTCGTGTATTTTGTGCTTTTGACTTGATGGGATGTATAACTTGAATTGTGGATGGTAATTTGATGTGATCGAGAGATTGTGATGGGGTTATAATTTGTTGTGCCTAGATGAAAATGCTTGTGAACCTTGAATAAGCGATATATTGAGCCTAGTGAGACTTGAGCCTGTATTCTTTGTCTGTGTGTGTCAATTGGATACCCGAGTTATTAGAATTTGCCTTGATTCTTACTTGAAAAAAATGCATTGGTGGTTGTGAGCCTTAAAAATGATTTAGGCGGTTTTTGAATTAGCTCGTTTGGCCTTGTTCTTTGTCCTTAGAAATATTTTTCACTAGTAGCCCGTTTGAGCCTTCAGCCTTTTTCTTGTCAATCGGATTATCTTATTTATTTGGAGAGTTGATTATTGTTTGGGATGGACGGGGATAACAGTGTTATTTATTGAATGATTGGGTATGGAATGCGGTGTCATCGATGTTGCATTTAAGGTGCTTGATTAAAAAAAATGATAATAAAGGGAGCTCGCAAGTCGAACTGTCGGGATTCTACTCCTCTTACAAGTTGATTGAGTTTGACAAGTAATGAGTATGAGAAACTACTCTAGGATACTTGGATGACCTCCAACGTTTATATCTAGAGAATGTTGTCCTTACTGTTTGATCTTATTTGGAAGAAGTAAACTCCCCTTGAAAAAAAAATAAAAAAAAAAAGAAATTAAACGGTCAAGTACTCTCTTTGCAGTTTGATTTGAGCACTTATGAGTTGTGTGTGGATTATTTTGGTTTGGGAATGAGAAACACTTTATGTTGATTAGGGATAAGTAGCGGAGTAGTCGAGTAGTCTATTTACTCGACTGGTATGATTGTTTGAGCCACTTTACCCATATATATCTTATCCTTGACCAAATAGCCTACGTTACAACCCGAGAAGACCTTTTGATTTAAAGCTCATAATTACTAATTGTGTTTGAAGTAGGGTGTTAGATGATTGGCAAACATATAGTTAACTGGTGTTTAATTTGACTTGAGCGTATCCTTCTCTTATATATATTGATGACATGTGAGTGAGGCCCTTATATATTCCTATTTGAGAGTTCGCTGATTCAAAGTAGACACAAGATAGTAGTCAAAAGCATGATAATTATGATCGTTTGAATTTTTCTTGGTTACATTGAAGAACTTGAAGCTATTCTAGTTTGATATCACTCATTATGCTTGAGTTTTGATTTTCTTATTCTTGTTCGGGGACGAACAAGGGTTTAAACTTGGGGGAGTTGACATTCATCATATTTTCATGCATTATGAGTGATATAGTGTGATGTTTGACCGTGTTTATCGTGGGATTGTGCACCATTTTGTTTGATTTATTAATTTATGATGGAGGCATATTTGTCGTTGGTTTTGCAGAAAATATACTCGAAAAAGCGTTAAAGGTGGAATCGGGACGAAAAACGACGAAAATAAGGTGCAGACAGGTCACACGACTCGTGTGGAGCGTGACACGAGTCGTGTGGGGTGAGATAAATCGAGATCTTCTGAAATTTTGGTGCGACTTTACCACACGAGTCGTGTGGCCCATGACACGAGTCGTGTGGGCTCACACGACTCGTGTGACCTCCCGTGTGACTGACCGTGTGAGTCTGGGAGCGGGGCAAAAATTCGAGGAATGTTACACGACTCGTGTGGCATGTGACACGAGTCGTGTGACGCGCAGTTAAACCAGCAGAAAATAGGAAACCCACGCGAAGTGATCCCTTTTTCGACCCATATTTGCCCTATAGTATATAAGGAAAATAAAGAACACGGTTTTGGGACTTTTGACACCATTGGAGGCCTAGAGAAAGCACGAAACACACGAGGAATTCGAGAGAGTGAAGATTGAAGATCCGGGAACATCTTTCATCTTCAATCATATTAAAGATAAATAATAAAATAATAACTCTTGAAAATATTTTTTCAAGACTTTATTATTTTAATTTATTCTTCCATTTTCTTATTAATAATCTTATTATTATTTGGATTTGAAATTTAAAATCTAATTTTAAATTCCAACTATTAATTAGTAATTCTATTAATTACTAAATTAATATCTAAAATTCAATTAATCAATCTAATTGATTAATTTAATATATTCCTTTAATTGATATCTAATTAAATTAGATTTGTCAATTAATTCTAACTCTTTAGAAATACTATTTGAATTTTACCTTCATTAAAAAATGAAGTTGATGAAAAGAGGTAAAAAAAAATTAAATGATCAAACTCTATCATTTTTTAAACTTGAACAGACAAGCCCTATGGTCCACTCATTTAATATCTCCCGTGAATCGCACGAGCTACTTAAAGGACAAACTATGTGGAAATGACTCATTAATACTTCTATCTCGTGCATCGCATGGGCTACGTACTAGTGTATTTAAAAAAATTGATAACTTTTGTATTTCTTATCGGTTTTACATATATAATATATCAAATTAATCATATTTTGATGAGCTTCGATTTGACATACATATTGTATATATAAAATAAATAAATTTTATTTATCTTTATAATAATAAAAATATTTATTAAAATAAATTAATAAAATAAAACTATTTCTCAATTAATATATTTATGTTTAATGTAGTTATATGTTATAAGTTATAAAATAATTATAATATAACACAGTTAAGTCGAACAAGTAACAAGTGTCATACTATAATATATAATAATATATATTTTATTTATAAAAAAGTATTTAAATTTTCAACTACTTTTTCTCATTAATTTTAAATTTTACAAAAAAAATTTAGGAAGCACTCGTGTAATACACGGGCGTTGTACTAGTTACTATAGGAAATAAATTACTCAATATATAGTATAAAGTGAGCAAATTTATTCAGGTTATCCACAATTTAAAATATATGTAACATTTTCAATAAATTAATATGGGTATGTTGTATTACATATTGATTCCATGTTTTTAATTTATAATATTATTTAATAACAATTTATGATTTATAAACATTAATGAATATTTCTTACCCATGCATCGCACGAGATTCGTACTAATTTATTATCTAACGTTAAAGATTATTGACCGCGCGTCGCAACGCGACAAAATTATAATTTTTATTTTTCCTCGACAAACCTCTACTAACTAGTAGTAGTGGCAAGTAAGGGTCGAACCCACAGGGAGTGTGAATCGAATCGTGAATTTTCTCGTATTAATTGAAATATAAAAGCAATAAAAGAGGGGGGGTTTGATTTTAAGAACTAAATTAACTAAAATCCTAATAAAGCAAATAAAATATAAATAAAGGAAATAAAATTAAAATTAAAATAAAATAAAGAAGAGAAATTTCTAGTTCACGGTTCCGTCTACACCCTCGACTGACTCGTCTAATCAACTTTAGAATCAAATCTCGCTATCTCATGAAATTACTAGCCCTAGGCAACGACATGATCTGTTACCCGAATTTTTCCTTATTTTTAATCTAACCGCGAGACGCTCTACGATTAGACCTGACTTCTTTTACAGTCCAGAAAAACGTTTTCAAGATTTAATACAATTAGCCGCTTTACGTATTAGAAAAATAGGCTAGACTAAGTAGTGACGCGTTCGTTCACTTAAATAGGCCGTGTTATCCACGGTAGTTACCATCTTCCCGGATACCACTTGCGAATTAAACACATCAACAATTACGGATTGAAGGCCTAATTCAGGTGTATATATGAAAGCCTAATCTAGGTGATCAATCTAAATAAGACTCAACACATCATGGTTAATTATTCAAAATAACACAAACAATTCCAAAAAGATATTGAAATTATCAACCAGAAATTAATCAAACTCATCAAGTCGTAGGGTTCAACTTCCCCGGAACTAGAATAGAGACTAGCCTATCATAATAAATAAAAATAAAAAGATAAAAGAGAGAGATTAATTATCTCCCTCGTGTACGGGTGCGGTCTCCCTCCGCGATTGGTCGGACTCTCTTGTCTGTTCTCTGTACTGCCGCTCCTCTTTTCTGCTCCCTGTTATGCGTATATAAATTCTATGCGTGAGTTAGGCGGCTCCCAATTAATTTCCCTATTCAAGTCCTGCCACCCTTTTATTTTATTTCTTTCCTCACAAATAATTCCATGCCAATTGCCAAGTATCCAATTTTTCCACTTGCTCACGTGTCTCTAGCCATAACATACACTTCAAAATTTAATTTGGGCTAAAAATTCTTCCTGGGCCCACTTTATTAATTAGTCTCTAGCCCAATAAGTCTTTTAGTATCACAAGTGTTGGGCCCAATTTCGTGCATGTGTACGGCTGAGTATGGGGCAGAGTATGGGGTACCCTAGTACTGATCTGCTTCAATCCTTCTTCAACGTCTCGTCTTCTCCAATATCCTAAAAATAAAACATGAATAAATCAAAGCACCAGATCCACCTGAAGAAATAAATAAGTCAAAATATATATATGTGATAAAATTAAGCATATAAAAATACGCTAATAAATATATAGAATACACACTTTTTCCGACCAATCAATTATATACATACATATAACTTTTAATCAAAAATTATATTTACGTACAACATTTAATAAAAAATTCTATTCACATCATGTACAACTTTTACCCAAAAATGTATGATAAATGTCCCCTTCAGCTTCTCTTATCTCTCTCTTTTGTGCGTTCTTTCCTTCCTTTGTGCCTTCATTTCCAATCTTGTTCGTTCTCTTTTGTTCTCATTCTCAAAGCGAAGTCCCATGGCGAGCGCTCCCTAATCTCTAAGGGTATGGAGCCACAGTTCTTCAAGGTATATCCACGTTGAGAGACTCGCGGTCGTTTCTTCCTCAGATCTGTAAGCGCTTGAATAGGCTGACCCTATAAAGTTCATATAGCTAAGTTAGCCGAACCCATGCTCAACGTCTAAGAGCGCATCCACTTTCTGTACCCAGATACCCAGTTCGATATCCTGCCTGTTGTTCTCAATTTCTCGAAGATCGTTGCTTGCAACGACGTCTGAGGTGGTGGGGTTGTTTATTCAAGGTTTTAATTCTATACCAACACTAATTCTCGCCCATGATACTATTTTACAAAATTACATCGAGTAATTTATATCTATATCTATAGATAAATATAAAGAGAGAACATATTTACTAAAAATAGTAACAAAAAGTCAACCACCAGTTATTGTATTCTGTTTTTTGTAGTTTTTTTTATTTTTCTTTTTAAACTATTATCAAAAAATTGATCTGCTATATATGCATCCTAAATTAATGGGTTTTGTGGATTTAATTTAGGTAAATGTTGACTGATGCTTACCATTTTACAAAAATCAAAATTCTTTCTCATTTTTTATTAAAAAGACGATTACCATAAAATCGAGAATTTCGAAGTGAGCAAAATACTATCACATATATATTTCCGAATTGCAACACATCATTATTTATATATAAAAAAATTTGGATTGCATAGAAATCGGGTTAATTGAGGTAAAATTTGGCATGACAATTTTGCAAAAGTCAAAATTCTCTCTTTTTTTATTAAAAAAATTGTTTACCATAAGATCGAGAATTTTGAATTACGCAAAATACTATGATATGGGATATTCTATGTTGAACTTGTTCGGTTGGCGAGAAAGGAATAAAGCGGACCAGTAGACCTGGTCGAGCAGAGTACCCATTGATCGATAGAGGTCAGAGGTCAAAGCTATGCGGATTTAGGAGCACACAACAAGTACCCGCTTCACAAAGTCCCGGTCGAAGCACCAGGCGGTTAAATGAGAATGGTCGTGGGATCGACCACCCTTTACTCTAAGGGCAACTCAACGGCTTGCCCAGATATGGTCGAACATGAAAGCCTCCAAGGAGATCTTGGATGCATGTGCGTAGGGACACATGACGCGAGCTAATTGGCCTATGCCTGTAATGGTTTTTGACAAATTCCTGACACATTTTGAGTGCGCACACCTAAGGACGTACGGACGGGCAGAGCGGGAAGTTGACTCAGCCAAAATCGGGCAGTATTTAGGGCATGTATCTCACCCCTATATATAGGGGTGAGGCTCATCTTCCTTAGATACAATCTCTCATACACATTCTATACTTTATCACACATGTTTCATCTTCTCAAGACTGACTTGAGCGTTGGAGGCTCTTCACTGAAAAATCTCTCGGTGTGAGAGTTCCGTGTAGGTTTCAGTGTTCTACTAGCGAGGAGAGAGAGCTCAAGGTGGTCCTTAGCCAGTCAGGGCGTTACACTTGTACTATACTATAACATGTATCTTTACCTAATTGCAACAAACCATTTTTATTAAAAAAAAAAATCAGATTGCATAGAAATTGAGCCTAATATCAAATTGAAAATTTAAAAATTCCTTATTATTTAGTTATTACTTTCTTTAGTTCGGATTTTTTAAACATAAAACAGAATCAAATAATATCAATTTAAAATTCAAAATGAAATTGGACTGGAACATCCTAAAAATTTGGGTTTTGTTTAATTCTTTAGAATACAAATTTGAAATTGATTGCATACACTTGCACAATTTTTCTTTTCCTTAAATTAAGTAATTTACAATTTTAAAATAATACGGCTATAGATTATCAAGAAAAACATTTTACAATCTCTGATATGTTTACTATTCAATGCGATAGACTATGTACCAAAAAAAGACCAAACAAATAATGTTGTGTACAAGGATGTGTTTAATAATGTATAAGTTACATTTTGCTTTATTTCAATTTTATGTTCTTCCAATCATCCATTCATCAAAATCTAAATGTTTACCTTAACCCACTAGTAAAATATTAACATGTGATTGCTTCCCTTATATGGAAAACTCCGTTTTTGGAACCCGAAAGTATTATTAAAGAGAGAATTAAGAAAATTATTTTGGTACCTATTTTCATAAAGCTTAATATGGTATTGTTAGTTGATTAATTTTGATTACTAATATAGATTATAATAGAGTACATCGGGCAAAAATATTAGTTTAAAATTGAGATAAATAAATCAGAGAGTCCATCTCACTAGACTAATCATCAGATTCATCATTAGATGGAACATAATCATCATCATTTGATCATTGTTCGACATCATTCAAATTTTCATCATCAAGAGGGATTGCAGCACCTTGTAATTTACCTTGTGTTGTACATTCAGTTGATTGTTCATTGTGTGCACATTCAATTGACTCTTCATTATGTGAACATACATACACATAAACAAGCTTTTGCGAAGAAGATAACTGCTTCAGCATCACCATGACACCAGTGTCATCATGTATTTCTTTGTACTCATATGTATCTGGAATCTTGTAGAAAATCTTCTTCCAATCTTTACAACCCAACTTGTCAATTTCTTCTACCAGATTAAACAAACCACATCTATCCAAGTCCAGTCCATTAACTAAGTGAATATTATCACCAAAGAACCATCAATCATGTACCCTCCGCAATTGAAATAGATTGCGAAAGTATGACTGAAACATTATGAAGAAGAGAAGAAAACATGTCACAGAACAATATAATTAAATTCATGATTTAACTCAAAATGATAAATATGGTTCAACAAATCCAGACAAATGACAATTATTAAATCCTTCGCGTTTCTCAAAACATGGGGATGAGCTCGAAATTAAAAAAAATACACGGGGATGAGCTCGAAATAATATTCATCGTTGTATTCTCATCATATTCAGTTTTGAAAATAATACACGGGGATGAGCTCTACTTGTTGTCCATTACACATGAAATTTTTTCTCAAATGGGGCTTTTCCAATCCTTCGCGTCTGCAACTTTTGGATTTTCGAAAATTTGAAATGAGAATGGAAATTAGGGATTTTGGGATTTAGAAGGGATTAGGGTTTTAAGGTATTTATTCAGTTTTTTGCATAGCCACGTCAATGCACAATTTTTGAATCAGACAACATTGTTGAAAGTGAAGTTGGATCATGTGACAAATATTATAACCAACATTTAATTGAAAAAAATTACAATATATATTATTTGAAGTTAAAAAAAAAAAGCAAAATTGCAATTTAATACACGATTTTTTATCCTTTTGCAATTTAATCACCACCTTTAAGAATTGACAATATAATCACGACCTTCTCAATCTTTTGCAAAACGAACCATGACTCACGGTTTCGTTTACAGACTGCTGACTTGGAACTTATGAAAGTTTAGAGGTGTTGACTTGGCAATTCTATGTCATCGACGTGGCATTTGGAAAAAATGGAGTCGTTCGGACATAGCATATATCGTCAATTTTGTTGCAAAATTGTTCAATTCACCACCCTAATTCCATTTCTCATCTCAGAACCCCAATTCTCTTAGAGAGAGAAAAGTATTCCGTGAGTATTATTTATTTATAATTTTTAAATATGTTAAATTTTTATTATCCTTACTTATAAACAGATCTAAAATAATAACTATTTTATAACAAGTGAAATAACTATATAAATCATTTATTAAATTATCATATATTATACAATAAAATAATAAATAATTATTAATATTCAAAATTATTTTTATGCTAATCAATATTATTTCATTGTTTTAGTACATTCAATTATAATTATTGTCCCGTGCATCGCACTGGTAGCGTACTAGTTGTTTATCATGTTCAAAATATAATTAAAGTTCAAAATACACTATTAAAAAAAATTTAATATTAAAAAAACAATATTTAATTTATACATTATTTATCATGTTCTCATAAAAGAATTCTCATTGATTATTTAGACTTATAATATATTTATTGTAACAAAATATTTATATTTTTAAAATTTATATAGAGTTTCCATATTCGATTTGATTCGGCCCAGTTGACTCATAACATAGTCAACGGGACCAAGTTGTATCGTTTTCTTTTACTATTCTATGAATGCCACGAAAATAACCCAAAAAAATGGTAGAGCTTTGTACTTAGAAGAAATTGAATACTTAGGTAAATACAGAAAATGAGGGCGATGGAGTCTTAGCTAATACTTGGGCCCAAAATTAAATTAAACACTAAGCACATATTTTCACTTAGAGGAAATTACGTGGTGCACTACACCATACATTTTTTATTACATTTATACAACTCATATAATTTTATTTGTAAAATCACTAAAATTATCACATTTATTTGCATACCTCTCTTTAATTTAAATTGGGTTATCGGATGAGATTACCACGAGTTTCATCTGCCAAAAATATAGTACTACCTCCTATTTTTAATAGATGTCGTTTTGAGAAGTTGCACATTAATTAATATTATTTTTTTTGTCAATAATACCCTATTTAATGAAGATAGAGATGAATGTTTTGAGAAAAAAGTGAAGAGTGAATATGAAAAGACGTAATGTTTTTATTAGCTAAATGAGGGTAATAATGAAAAAATATGTACAAAAGATCCAAAACGACATTTATTTAGCAAATAGTTGATAAAACTAGAATGACATTTAAGAAAAATAGGAGGGAGTACAACTATTAACTGTTACCAAAGAAAAAACGAATTAATGGCACTAAATTTTAAAACGGAATAGCAGCATGCAAACATAACATTAATTTTTGTGGATTTCAGTGCAAACATAGCACTAAATTTTGTAGATTTCAGCAAAATTGGCCACTACCACGCCACTTACATAATATTATAAAAATTACAAATGAATATATGTCATTTAATTTCGTTTATGACAACACAAGTTTAGTTGAATTACATTAATAAAATATTAATTTTTTTATAAAATAATGTAAA
>CACSLK010020742.1:45741-57247 GCA_902706635.1 Striga hermonthica
TTTTTTAATTTTTTGTTTTTTGTTTTTGTTTTTTGGAATTTCTTGCTTTATGATTATTATATATTCTAATTCTTATTTATTTATTTTAAAAATTTAGGTCATGGAACGATTTTATAAGAATTGTCAAAGAGTGTTGAAACATCATCCTCTTCAACTAAAGCTCCTACGACGGCCGCATTATCCCTACCATCTGAAACGCCTTCATTTTTTTGTGATTCTCAAGTTCCATTATGGAATGAAGATAATGCAGAGTTTCATTTGAAAAATCTTCCAAGCGATCCTGGACTACGACCTAGCATAACGAGCTATCCGCCAAATTTGATACAACTGGTTCGTAGAGCTTACTTGTTAAAAGGTCCATGTCAACCACGCGAGCATGATTTTCCTCAAACTTTAGATGGAAATCAAAAACGTAAATTTGTTGCATCTTGGTTAGATGAATTCAAGAATTGGTTGGAGTATAGCATTGTGAAAGATGCTGCATATTGTTTATATTATTATCTTTTTTTTATGGGGAGCAGTGAAAGAGGTCACGATGCTTTTGTAGTGGGAGGATTTAATAATTGGCGGAAAAAGGAAAGACTAAGAGATCATGTTGGGAATCATAATAGTGATCATCATAAATGTAGAGTTGCTTGTCAAAATTTGATGAATCAAGTTCAACATATTGATGTGTCTCTTTCAAAAGCAACAAGTCAATCAAAAATTGATTATCGTTGTAGATTGAATGCATCGATTGTTTGCTTGCGTTATCTCATTATGAAAGGTCTACCTTTTAGAGGGAATGATGAGTCATATGAATCATTAAACCAAGGGAACTTTATTGAACTCCTAAAAGTTCTTGCTTCATGTAATGAGGAAATACATAACGTTGTGTTGGGTAATGCTCCTGAAAATCATAAATTTACTTCTCCTACGATCCAAAAAGATATAATTAGTGCGGCATCAATCGAGACAACAAATGCTATTATTGAAGATCTTGGACATGATTTTTTCTCCATTTTAGTTGATGAGTGTCGGGATATCTCTGTGAAAGAGCAAATGGGTGTTGTCAGACGTAATGTGAATAAGAGTGGATGTGTTATTGAACGCTTTCTTGGGTTGGTTCATGTTAGCGATGCAGCTGCAACTTCACTCGAGCAAGGTATTTCCTCTTTGTTCTCTACTTATGGCTTGAGTATTTCTAGTTTAAGAGGACAATGTTATGATGGAGCGAGCAATATGAAAGGTGAGTTCAATGGACTAAAAAATTTGATATTGAAGAAAAATTCTAGCGCATACTATGTCCATTGTTTCGCTCACCAACTCCAACTCACACTCGTTTCTGTTGCTAAAAAGCATACAAGTGTCAGTTCTTTCTTCAATACTGTTACTCGTTTAACTAATATTGTTGGAGGTTCTTGTAAGCGTAGCGATATGCTTAGAGAAAAGCAAAAGGAGAAAAAATTGAGGGGATTGCAAGCAATGAGATTGAGACGGGAAAAGGATTAAATCAGGAGATGACTTTGAAGCGACCGGGGGACACTCGTTGGAGTTCACATTACGGTACTCTCATAAACTTGGTGCATTTATTTTCATTTATTACTGATGTTCTTGAGTATATTGGTGAAAGAGGAAATGATGATTCACAAAGGGCTGAAGCCATTGATTTGTTAGAGATTGTGAATATGTTCGATTTCGTCTTTACTTTACATTTTATGATGACAAATTTGGGAGTCACGCATGAGTTGTCTCAAGTTCTTCAAAGAAGGGATCAAGATATTGTTAATGCGATGAAACTTGTTAAAGTCGCTAAAGCTCGCATACAAGCCATCAGAGATAATGGTTGGGATGATTTACTGGCTGAAGTTTCTAAGTTTTGTGGCAAATATGACATAGTTATATTGGATATGGAAGATGTGTATGCAAGTCGAGGAAGACCGAGGCGCAACACTGAAAAGATGACCAATCTTTACCATTATCGAGTTGAGTTGTTCTACTCCGTGATTGATATACTAGCTCAAGAGCTTAACAATCGGTTTGATGAAGTGAACACGGAGCTACTCTTGTCAATGGTATGCTTTGATCCAAGAGACTCATTTTCTGCATTTGATAAAGGGAAATTGCTCCGTCTTGCAGAATTTTATCCATCAGAGTTTTCTACAGTTGCTTTACATGAACTTGAAAATCAACTCGAGAATTTCGTTTATGATATGCGCTTAGATGAAGACTTCTCGAATGTAGCCAATATTGGAGATCTTGCTCAAAAGATGGTGTCTAAAAGAAAACATGATGTTTTTTCATTGGTTTACTTGTTGATTAAGTTGTTATTGATTTTACCCGTTGCCACTGCTACAGTGGAAAGAGCTTTTTCTGCAATGAAAATCATCAAAAGTACACTGCGCAACCGAATGGGTGATGAGCTTTTGAATGATTGTTTAGTGGCATACATTGAGAAAGATGTATTTCGGAATGTTAGCAATGAGGCTATCATGCAACGATTTTAAAACATGAAAATAGAAGAGAAATGTTGTGATATCTCAGTATTATTGTAAGTTATTTTCTTGACTTGAGTACTGGATATATGTACTATGTTTATTTAGTTGGTGCTTACCTAATTTATTTATTTTTACAATTAATATTTGTTTTTTTTGTTATTATTATTTTGGGCCCCCTCGATAAAATTTCTAGATCCGTCACTGGTTAAGAGAATCAAGATTTTGTAGTAAATTTAAATTATGAGACCTTTCATAAGATTTATTATTTATTATATAGGTGTAATTAGAGTAAGAGTTTAAAATGACAAATAATTTGAAACAAAAACACTAACATGAAACTACACATATCTCCCCCTTACATATAAGAAAAAATGTAAGAGGTTATAAAGCTGACACGTGTCCAATTTTGAACCCAAAAATACCTTTACTTTTTGGCCGGAATTACAAAATTGCCATTTTACTAATTATACAGCTGCCACTTGAAGGCTGTCCTGTTATGGTCTTTTACGCTTAGCAGCTGTCATTTGACATCCTTTTCTTTCTCCAATATCACACTCCACCTGCTCCCCACTTTTTACACCTTCTCCACCAAATCAAAGTCAAACGATTACCTGAAAAAGTTGATCTCATCCCTTCAACAACGAAAACTCCTCTCTGTCTTCCTCCTCTGCCAAGTTCCATCGCTTAATTCATCTTCGTTATTTTCGGCAACGACGGTGGAGGTGGTGTCCTCCGCCTTCGTATAGATCAATTGATGTCTGTCGTAGTTCCTCTATGCCTGAAGGTCCGTGTTCATAAATGGCGTCTCCACCATCTCGATGGTGATAACAACGATTCTATGGTAAGTGATTTTGAAGAGGCTAAAGCCGAAACCATCCACTGGAGGGAAGCCATCAACCGTGAAAGAAGCGAGATTACTTTATTGCTTGAGCGCTGCGATTTAGGACATCCTGTGATCTTTTACAATATTTACTTTCTTAGTGGTGAAGTATGTGTTGTTATGCACTTGTGCTTCATTTTTTTTGTTCGTCATTTTTCTCTCCAATAATGAAACCCTATTCGTACTCCTCCCATTTTTCTCTGGCCCCTCCAACTTGAGGACAGGGAATCTGCTGCAGATGCCAAAGCACAGTCGTCAATCCCCAGGCCAAATCTTAAAAGTAAAAGGATTGGTCCAGCGAGATGGATAGCCTAACCCGTAAGCACGTTATTTTTCCATTTTATTTTGTTTAATGGCCTATGGTATCAACAATTGCTACAGCTAGCTGAAATGCTGTAAGCCCACGCTGAGGAAAAAGAAGAGGAAGTGAAGCTATTAGCGTTTTATTGAAGAGCTAGAGTGCACTGCAAAATTACTTGAACAAAAGGTACTATCTGAAACTTTTTATAGGGAGCTGCTTATGAATCTTCTTTTCCCTTAATGCTAACGTGAGCGTGTTCCACTTTATAAGGTTGACATTGTCAAAGGAGAAGCAGAGAGGCAACGGTTACAGAGGGAGGAACTTGAGCTGGAGCTTCTTTGCATCAAGGAACAAATGCAGATTATCAAAAGCAACGATTCTGATCTAAAAAGGTTTGCCAAATTTCTTTTGCGCTGAAGTGCCTTTAGACTTGGAAAACTGCTAATTTGGAACAATCATCTCTAACTTTTCAAGTACTTGCATTCAGATGTTTGGATGAGAAGGAAAAAGATCTTGCAGAAGCATTGCAACGAGTACAACTTCTTCAAAAAGAAATAGCTGCCAGAGACGTCGAGGTTGCTTTCTTTCTTATCTAGATAGTCATCTCTTTGATTGTGATTATATAATGTCGAGGTTGCTTTCTTTTTTATCTAGATAGTCATTTCTTTGATTGTGATTATATAATGGATGATTTATATTTTTATTCCACATCATGCCAAAAATTCATCTGATTCTGTGAGTGCGTGTTTACATATATCTCAATGTAATGATCATATCTCTGAGCTCAACTTGCACGCAGAGGCCCAGGCCAGTGAATACAAGCAAAAGGTGGGATTAATTGTTAATATCATGACAAAAGCAAAAGAATCATGTATTTTTTTCTTTCATTGTTTCCAGATGAAGTTTAAAAACACAATTAACAAAATGTCAACTTTTATAATTGTCTCAATCAGTTTAAGGCACTAGAAACAATGGTAGAGCAACTAAAATCTGAAACCACCACTCATAGCACCACATCACTAAAAAAGTTAGAGAAAAGTGTTTCGAAGCCCAGAGGCTCTGGATCACCCTTTAAGTGCATTTGTTTGGGCTTATACAACAAGTTAAATCAAAGAAAGATGAGGAGGTCACGGCTGGAAGACAACGGATAGAAGAACTTGAGGTTCTGGCTGCAAGCAGACAGAAAGAGGTGGCTTTTTAATAGAAGTTTATAGTGTTACATTCTCTGCATACTTTACTGAATATTCTCTCACCAAAAAATTACTTCATTTTTTCTGGCAGATATTATTGCTCGACTGGCTACCACTGAAAGCATGACTCATGATGTGATCCGAGAATTGCGAGGTGTAAAAATGAATATGAAGAATTGTGCTGTAAGTTCTGTATTTGTACACTAAAAGAAAAGGAAAAACCAAAAAAAAAAAGAACTTCAACAATCTCTCCATTTTATTTCAACTACTTTTCATTTCTCCACATGTGTGTCTTAAAAAAGAATGCCTCGCTTACAATTTTTTATTTGTCATTGCTAGAGTATAATGGATAATCAGGAGCTTCAGTCATTAACTGCACAAACTCAACAATATAATGTTGAATCTGGAGTGAAGGTAAAATTATTATCCCCCATGTCAGCTTCGAAGTTTTGTTTTTGTAAGATAAGCTAGATTGATAGCGTTTTGGTGGATTACTTCTGTAGGAGCATGAATTGGCTAATCTGAAGCAGCAAATACATGAGTTCGTCAAAGAAAGGAATGGGTAAAGGATGCTTAATCATTTGCCGATGGTTAATTATCTTTTGCTTTACATACTAATTAAAATCAATTTTGAAAAAAAAATATATATTTAGATGGCTAGAAGATATTGAGAAGAAACAAGCTGAAATGATGGCTGCCCATATTGCGCTTGAAAAACTAAGACATCAGGAACAACTGCTTTCAAGTGAAAATGAGATGTTGAAGGTAGACAAGTAACCGTGTTTTCTTAATCATATAACTAAAATAATCATTGTTGTTCAACTTTATTATTGGGTGTGCTACTAAGATTTTTTCAGATAGAGAATGCTAATCACAAGAAGGTGATGGACCCTGAAGTTGAGGTAAAAAAATTGTCCGGTCAACAAAATATCCAACAGTGCATTCATCATCATGCAAAAATTAAGGCAAGAAAATATCCAACAGTGTATTCATCATCATGCAAAAATTAAGGCAAGACATTTGTTTTACACTTATGAACTATATTTGCATCTGTTATCAAATTTTTATTTTCTTAGGTTTAATACAGTTTTTTCACTTTCAAGTGAAAATGAGATGTCGAAGGTAGACAAATAGCCGTGTTTTTCAATATTACTTAATCATTGTTGTTTAACTTTATTATTGGGTGTGCTACTACAATTTTCTCAGATGGAGAATGCTAATCACAAGAAGTTGATGGATCTTGAAGTCGAGGTAACAAAATTGTCTGGTAAACAAAATATCCAACAGCGTATTCATCATCATGCAAAAATTAAGGCAAGACATTTGTTTTACACTTATGAACTATATTTGCATCTGTTATCAAATTTTTATTTAATCCACTGTGCTTTAGCATCTGCAGCAGATTCCTTGTCCTCGGTTGACACATTCTTTACTTGAATAAAGATTATGCCAGTCGTTCATCACGGACATGACCACCATGCTGGACTTCGGTCAGAGTCTTCACGGGTAGTCGTTCGCCATAGATCAGAGTTCCAATTACCGGTCACAACCTCTGAGATGCTACGAAGCCCCACCGGTGGTCAACCAAATCGGTTAGCCAAGCCCGATGGTAGCTGCTAGGTCTCCTGAAGCTTGAGCCTCATGACCCTGATTGGGTGGGACCATTGCAGCATGACGAGACCCTGGTGAGACTGGACAGCGGGATGTTTAGGTGGATCACGAGGTACAAATCGTATTGAAAAACTCCTCCAACACAAGCGACATGGCCTTTGTGTAACAAGTCTGTTCCTTGTTTGATTGATTTGTACATATTTCTTTCGGAATTGTAATTGTTGTTTAATGGTTTTTCTATTTCTTCAGATTTAGAGCTTTCCTTCTGAGATGAAGTGCCTCAGATGGCGGACAAGGAACAAGATGACCGTCTCTTTATGGGAGGTTTATCGTGGGATGTTACCTAAGGACAACTCAATAATACTTGTCCATTCATAAAAAAAGGTTAAAATTTTGTTTTACCTATGGCACGCTCGACGTTTTGTATGATATACCAATGTATATATGTTGTGTTTTATGGTGACTTTATCTGAATTTTGCTTGAGAATTATTAGGCTGCATCTCGGATGGGGTGGGGGGGGTTTGGGATTTTTCAGTACGTGTTTTGATTTTTGTTGAATACGGGCCTTTTCAGCAAGTGTTTTTATATCTGGAAGAATAAGAATACCGAGTCCTTATTCATGTTTCCTCTCTTTTTCGTTTTCTGGGGAGCTTTTTTTAAAGAAAATTATTTTGGTAGTTGTAATTTTGTACGCCTCGCATGTTTCTCATAATTTTATGAAAGGGCTCTTTGTGGTGGCGTCTTTGTTTCGCAAGTTAATATTGGTTAGAGTGTGGCTGTACTTTTTATTTTCACTTTCTGTTTGTTTTTATTCCTTACCTATTGACGATTTTGTACAATAACTATGTTGCAGCTGCTTAGTTTGTTGTTGCCCGATTCCAATTATTTGAATTCTTGTCTGATATATTGTACTAAAACACGATTAAGTCTACCCAGTTAAAAAATTGGAGCTTGGACGAGGCCTGATTGTTGTGCACAGTGATGGTTGCTCTCCATGGCTTTCTACCTTGGAGCCAGGCTAAACCGCAACGAAAGGAAGGTGTTTGTGTGAATATATATATATATATATATAACATATATTGTGTTCAATCACATGTTATTGTTCATTAATGATCTGTGGTCTGTGATGGATAGTTCTTCTAATGTATCTTTAGCTTTTGCATTAACTGGATGCTGCTTTAAAATTGTTCTTGTTGTTATATATCCTGAATTGATTCTGTTCATGACGATGTTTATGTGATGGTGTTCACGCAACCATTTAATGTTACCGAGTGTTGCATATTCTTCTTCATTAATTAAACAAAGATTATGAAATAACAATCTGATATTGTTTTGACAAAATAAAAAATACACAAAGCTCCAAGATTCATGAGGTTTGATTGGATGAATTCTGGCGGTGTTTTTGTTCAGTTTTTGAAATTTTTTAAGCTTGTGCGCACCTGAGATAAGTTATTCACACAATTCAGTTGATTCATTTCCAGGCCCAGTAATTATCAACTTGAGATTCCCATTCTTGTAACGGTGCTCTTTGAAGCTGGTATCACTGTTATCATATGCTCTTGACATCAAACCGCACTTTTATTTCTAATAAAGGACATGGAGTTCCTGTTAAAGAATGGTCTGTGCTGTACACGTGGCTATTCCCTTTAAACGTAGAATAATAAAATTGTGAGGTGGTTTGTCTGTTTTCACCTAATGCATGTTAAAACATTTGATTTCGCCAAGTTATGAGCATCAATGAGCTTCTGCATAGCTAAAAGATGGAGGGATTTTGAGTATTCATGTTAAAGAATAGTGTGAACAATATGTTAGGAATAAGCCTATAATTAGTAGGGATGTTAAGCATGCGTAGTATTAAATTTACACTATGCATCTTCCAGTACATTTCTTAAATATGTTTCCCTTGTGGTTGATGCTAGGCTCTGGGATCATGCACCAAATGGAAGCACTTGGATCTGGTTTTAATAATTTTTTCTTTAACTTCCCCATTTTGTGTTTATGGGATTGTTTACCTGGTAGCTCATAATAGATGGATTGTTATTTGACCCTTAAAGTCTACGCTAGACCGCAAAGGACAACTATGCTATTGAACCAACGGTTGTTTTGTTGACTATGCACATAATAGACCTGGTCGTGTTCGTGTCTTATGTGTTCTATTCTTTTTTTTTTCTAAGTGTTAGGTGTTTGATGTCTCAACTCTTAAGAAAATTTTCCCCGAATGTGTTGAATCGGTTGCTTTTAAGCCGGAGAGAAATGTGGAAGGTAATTTACCTTTATTGCAAGCCGATTCTGTCGTGGAATGCTATCGTCAATGTTTCTAAACTTTGAACCATCGACATATTAACATGATAAGATAAATGAAACATGAGTTTTAGTTTAAAGGTTCCATTTAATAGTCGGGGTTAAAATAAAAAAAAACTCGAGATATGTGTGCATTTTCTTTATTTTTATTAAGTTGCAACAGGAAGAAAAAGAAAGAAAAAAAAACTAAAACAGTGAATCTTTTGGTGCAGTTTGAAGACTGTTATGCATAGCAAGGTTGATGCCTTTCTATCGAGTGAATACTATGATTTGGATATTGCATTGATGGAATTGGTTAGTTCGCGTTTTTTGGTTTTAACATCATTTCGTTATCATTTTCCTTTTAGATTACTATAAACATCAAGGTTAATTTGCTACTGAGTCGTTAGTTGCTTTTGACTGTGAATGTTTTTTCTTCCCTGCATCCTACATATAGTTTCACGCAACACGTGGAAGGAATGAGAAATAATAATATGTTCCATTTTTCATGTATCGAGCATGTAATGAAAGTAGAAAACCAAATAATTATATTTTTTTATCCTGTTGATTTTTACCTTCAAGGATTCGAAGGTGGATGTCACTATCGGCCCATATGAGACGTGTGAAGATACAATTTTGGATACGAGGTATTATTTTGCCATCGTCGGCGTAGTTTTTGTTACATAATGATGTCATCTTTTGGTTATTGCCATAGTAAAATTTTGTCTACGGTAAAAGTGAGATCAAAGATGTACATATCATTATAAAATGTTTCAAGTGGTGTGTTTCAGTGCCAGCTGTGAGCATAACTTCTCATGACAAAAATGAATGCATATTATGAAGTAGACAACATCCATTAAAAAGATCAAAAGTACTTCAAAGTTAACATAATTGAGCTCCAAGGATTTTCAAAGGTTATTATGGTCATCTATACTTTGCTTTTTTTTTTCTCAAAATTGTTTCGTTTTACTCGGTTTCATTGAATTGATTGATTGTGCAGTGATCTTCGTACTGTTGTTACTGATTTTACTTGGTGTTGTCCTTTTATTTATTGTCATGTTGTTGCTCTCGGATTTTGGTTATAAGCATTGGGGAAAAAAAATAAATAAATCACAATGGAACTTTTTTTCTTATAGTTAATATTGCCACTGCATGATCAAAACTCCTCATTTAAATTTTGTTTATTAAGATAACCAATTGTGTTAGTCGAAAATTCCAGATGTCTCGAGAGTATATCTTGTGTACCATTTCAATTATTTCCATGTGCATATATTGTTGCACTAAATCTTACTCTTTTGTTTTTTTCTTGTGGAAGAAAATGAGGCATTTTTTACAACTGCAGACTCAGGTGTGAAGATACAGAGGCAGTGAGTGGATGGGAGTGGAGTACATAGCGGCTTTTCCTATTGCTATAACCACATTGTGCAAATTTTTATCCTCCGGATATGGACAACAGTATAGAATATATGACTGTTAACATTTATGCTAAATAAATTGAATATAAAGGGTTTCATCTTTCGGATCTTTTAATCTATTCGTTACAAATGATACCCTTGAGGTTCACTCTAATTACACAATCCCTGTCAGTCTTTCCAAGTAAGAAATACTGTTTTGGTATTTGTTTCTATTTTAAAAGTTACACCTTTTATAGATCGTAATAGCAATTTTAGGGAGACTTTTAGAGCCAGTGCGAGCTTTCCTTTATCACATCATTACTCAGTTGGCCTAGACATAGACATGTATGTTATTTGCTAATATACGAATAAGAAACATAGTAGAATAACTGTTTTGATACGAGTCAAATGGTGAATGTTCTAATAGCCATGTATTTCAAAAGTTACCACAGTTTTACACATTTTCACATCAATATAGATTGATTCAACAACAAAACAATAGTAAAACAATGCAACGTTAAACCACATATTATTAATAATCATAAAAGGTGCGTATGTGTATTTTTAAATTTTCCTAAATATTAGTTATAATTATACACTGGACTAGAGCTGTATTTTTAAATTTTCCTAAATATTAGTTATAATTATACACTGGACTAGAGCTGGCTGTGCGTGCACAGCCAGATGGCCAACTAGTATATATATATAAAGATTTATATTTACCTAGAATAATAACTAAAATTCCGAAAAAAAATAAATCAATTTTACGTTATCTTTACTAGTAATTTTTTAAAATATTTTAAGTGGCGGCAATCATTTGAAATTTAAATTAAAAAATTAATTTAATTAATGTACAAAATTATTTTGGTCAAATATTACGGCTATTTCTTTATTGATTACATGGTTTAAATTTGATAAATCCCCCCCTATATATTAATACAGAATACGCTGAGCCTACGTGGCTGCTTCTGGTGCTTCGGAATCCTATGTGTCAAAATTACATGCTTTGTTATTAGACTTGGGTAAATTTTAATTTAATTCCAAACCAAAAATAATTAGGTTCGGATTACCATGTATATGTTGATTATTTATGGTCATGTTACATGTATTAATTGTATTTTAATATCATTCCTTATTATAACTATTGAACTGTATATATATTTTAAAAGTTAATAACTTTTTTATTTTTTATCAGTTTTACATATGTAATATATCAAATTAATCTTCTTTTGATAAGCTTCGATTAACATCCGTATTGTATGTATAAAAAAATAATTTATATTCATCTTTATAAAAATAATAAAATTATTTTTAATATTAATTAGAAAAATAAAATTATTTATCAACTAATATATTTATATTTCAAGTAGTT
>CACSLK010020742.1:57326-68721 GCA_902706635.1 Striga hermonthica
TTTTGTAAAAAAGTAAACTAAATTTAATATAATTTTCTCATTAATTTTAAAATTTAAGAATAATTTTTTAACAAGCACCCGTGTAATACACGGGTATTGTACTAGTTATTTGTAATTTTACATAGTGAGGCACTAAGTGACTAATATATCTCTGACTTTGATTTGTTTCCTTCAATTAACTATTGTTGTAATTGTATTTTAAAACTTGATAACTTTTGTTTTTCTTATCGGTTTTACATATATTATATATCAAATTAATCATCTTTTGATGATCTTCGATTTGACATCCATATTGTATATATGAAATAAATAAATTATATTTATCTTTATAATAATAAAAAATAATAATATTTTTTAAAATTTATTAGAAAAATAAAATTATTTATCAATTGATATATTTATTTTTAATGTAGTTATATATATGTTGTAAATTAAAAATTATTATTATATAACACATGTAAGTCGCACAAATAAAAAGTGTTATACTAAATATATAATAATATATATATTTTTGTAAAAGGTATTTAAATTTTCAACCACTTTTTCTCATTAATTTTAGACTTTGAGAAAAAAATTAGCAAGCACCCGTGTAATACACGGGTGTTATACTAGTAATATGCTGAAGGCGAATTCCCTCTAAATTTGATGCATATTTTTTCTTCATCTTTTTCCCAAAACATCCATCTTTGTCTTCATTAAAGAGGGTTATTATTGACAAAAAAAAAGATTATAAATATAGTACAACTTCTCAAAACAACATATATTATGAACCGGAAGGAGTACCACATTACACTACTTCTCAACCTTTTATAGGCAAATTCCCATGCATTATTCAATCATACATTTCTATGCATTCACACACTTCTATACTTTCACATTTCTATACACTAGGAAGATGTACGTGCTACGCACGTGGTATTTTTTTTTTCAAATTATTTTTAGTATTATGTTTATATTTAAAAGTATAATATAATTTTTTTTGATTTAGTTTAACAAAAAATAGTGTATTTTATTGAATATTGAAATATAGTATTAATATTATTATCTGAACTCTATGATTAATTAAATTAAAAAAAAATAAAAACTTGGGTTGAAAACCAAAAAAATAAAATTAATATTTTTTTAGTGAAAATGTAAATGCTAAAAAAATTTATAGTCTTTGATTTTGTTATTTAATGATATCTTCATTGTGCTTAAAATAATGATCACTATTATTGTTTTCATAATATAGCTTTCTAATGTCATCTTTTTACATCATACTCTTTGAAAAATAACTCAAATTTGCTATAATTATAATTTATAATGATTATTTTTTATTTGTTGTCTATTGGAAGCTAACAAACTATGTCTAAATAATTCGTTCTCAAGTATTTTGATTACTGTGGTTGCAAGTGTAATTATATTTGCAAGTATAATATTTCATAATACTTAGATATATATTTATTCCCTAGTCATATTGATAAGAGATACATAAATATTTGAAAATGTCTTTAATTCAAGTCGTAATTAACTAATTATTTCAAAAAGAAAATTTACTTGGAAATCATAAGAATAGTAACATCTTTATTGATTAAAGCTACCCATCTATCTATATATCTTTTTCGACATAAATTATTGTTGCATCACCTAACATTGTCATACATCCATTATCTTCATTCACAAATTTTTTCAAGACTAAATGTGAATAATTACTAATTCCAGTTTAAATGAATTATGTAATGATGATTCTTTCATATTTTTTTTTTTATCTTAACATTATTTTTATATCTTCGTCAATATTTCATCCCTACTTTTGCTTAAAATAATTATCATTAATATTGTCATCAAAAATAGTTTTCTAATGTCATCATTTTGCATCATACTCTTTGAAAAATAATTCGAATTTGTTATAACTATAATTTAAAATGAGCATTTATTTTATTGTAGATTGGAAGCTAAAACATTGTATTTGAATAATTCGTTCTCAATTATTTTGATTATAGTGGTTGCAATTAGCCATATTTGCAAGTATAACATTTCATAATACCTAGATATATATAATTTTTCTCTAGTCATAATGACATAAGAGACACATAAATATTTGAAAATGTCTTTAAAGTCATAATTATTTAAAAAAAAAATTACATGAAAAAGCTTAGGAATAATAACATCTTTATTGATTAAAAGATATTCATCTATCTATATATCTTGTCCAACATAAATTATTGTTGCATCTCCTAAAATTGTCATACATGCATTATCTTCGTTTTCAAGACTATCCTAAATGTGAAAATTTAATGAGTCTAGTTTTAATGAATGATTCATATTTAAAGTAAATTCACTATTTATTTTTATTTAATTAATTTTAATTGTAACTATTTTCTAATGAGTACACGTATTATAAAATTCAAGATTTAAAATTGAGTATTAGTTATTTTATTTTATTTCTGTAATTAATCTATTTTTGTTTATATTACAATTCAATAAATGTATTTTAATTCATGTAACACATTATTATAAAAAGACATAAATCATATTATGCATATTGTTTTAGTGAATAATTTAAACAAATACATATGTTAAGATCATATCTTTTTTACTTAACAAATATCTTTTTTCCATAGAAAGTTGACATTTTGTATGTTGAATAATTATATTTGATTCAATCATTCTTAAACATATGCATGTTCACTAAATTGTCTGTTTAATTGTTTTAATACTATAATAAAAAATTTGTATGATAAACAATAAAATATTTAGAAATTAAAAATGATACTTTTAGTGATGCATTATATAATTCACACTTATGAAATATCATATATTTTATTTAAGAAATCTTAAAATAATTTTTCTTCTACATTTTAAAATGCCTTTAAAATAACCAAATCGAAACCTAACATAATATGTAGCTTAATTCAGAATAATATAATTAAGAATAAATTATTATTTAAAATATAGTAATTTGTGTAGGTAATGTTTTGTATGTGTAAGAACTTAAAGATATAATTAGTATTAAAAGTAAAATATAATAATTAAAAGTTGTAACTTCCTAGCATGAATAAGAAAATTACATTAATAACCTTAACACTTATCTTTTTATGAGGATATTCTTGACAATTCAAAAATTTCAAGAAACAACTCACACTTTTAAGGGAGTTATAGATTATAGATAGAATAGATATAGATAGAATAGATATAGATTAGTGATAAGATAATGTGATAAGGTTATTAGTGGTAAATTTCATTTATTTATAACACCATTAGTATTATGTAAATATAAATGCAAATATTGAATGCTAGCATATGAATGCTTATTACAAAAAATTATCTTAATTATTTAAGTGCCCTATATGATTATCCCAAAATATCTTAAAAGCAAAAAAACATGCAAATATACTTTTAAAGTTTTATTATCAGCTGCTTCTACACAGGCAATAGCTACAAAATGAGGTCATAATTCAATTAGACACGGGTAAGGGTCGGGGACTGCTGTCAGCTTCTGCCTCGACAGTAGGATTATTCAGCAAATCCCAATCAACCGCTCAAAGCATTTTGAACCTCTCGTCCAAAGTCACTAAAACAGATTGAGGTGCTTCTCCACATTTTCCAGCTTCAAGATGAGAAGCAAAGCTGATCCCTTCAGGACCATGAAGCATTCCTGTTAGCAAAACTCAGAAGGGGTATGAACAGAGATTTTCCCTGGATTGGATGCACATACAATATTTAAACAGACTCAAAAATATATAACAATATTATATAAGCTTAACTAACCTTGCGTTTCGTAAATATACCAAAACTCTTAACCCATTTCTGCCACCCACCACTACCTTCTTCAAGGGCACTAACAAACTCCCCACTGTCATAAGCAGCTAACAAACTCGCAGAAACTTCCGACAGTTTATCTTCTATTACAGTTTTACTTTCAGGACTGCAGTCACCACCATTGATTGTCACATACTGATTATCAGTAATGGCAACCTAAATAGTCATATACTAGTCTAATCAGACTGCCTTCAAGCTGTGTGTGCATTGCACAGTGAGTCAGTTCTGTATTTTCTGAGAATAGACATAAGTAATTTCAGTGTTTCCCATGGTTTTAACTCATTTAATCTTTAAATTCATGCAAACATGCATGGATACAAGAATTATGTCCTGAGGCGCATAAAATTGTTTACAAACCCTAGGCCTACCTTCAAGAGCAAATAAATATCTAGCCTTCTGCATTATCCCCTAACGTCACATCACCATGAACCTTATTCTAGAACCCAAAAGTCCTGCAATAAATTACAACAGAGTAAATTTGCCCTATGCTACCTGGACACGGATATGGGTGGCTTATCAGATATGAGCGTCCGACTCGCAATAGTATAGAAATCTTGAACATTTTAGGCTACAATGCCACACCCGACACTCATACCCACACCAGTGTCGACACAACATGACACGGGTATTCTTCCTAAATAGAAGAGTCCGGGTAACATAGATTTTGCCCCCTACAAGTTTAGAGATATCCCAAATGAAAATGGACCACAACGAGAGAACCCATGTCTTGCAAAAAAAAAAAAAAAGCAGGCAACTAAATACCCTTGGGTTTAAATTACCTAGCAAGAGTTGAGTATAAAGGATAGGACAATTGATTTGAAAGAAGTTTGTCAGCATCTGTTATCACGTCAATCCCATCCTTTAGCAGCTGAACAACATCCTGATCAATGGAACAACTATCATTATTAAGACAAAGATATGCAACAGAAAGCCATATAATTGCTTGAGTGGGATTATTGTCATTGTAAAAAAAGCCAGCTGCTCAACAAGATAAGAAATATTTCTAAACAAGCTCAACGTCGATAAAAAATTTCATGCCGAAGAGCTTCCAAAAGTCGCGATATAAAGGATCATCAAGATGGCTGTTACTAAACTAAAGCAACTGTCTTTTTTAAAGATTCTATAGTTTGCAAGGAGAAATGAGATGAAAGAGACAGCTGTACTTCTACAAATGTCCCCCTTGATTCTGTGACAAAGCCAGTGCTTTTCCACCGCTCACCAATGAGTTTGTTTAGTTCTTCGGTTGGAAGAGATCTCAAATTTTGACCATTCATCCACCTTACATTACCAAACGTACACGTTAACAACAGAAGCAGTATATTAATTCATTAAAACTTATTACCCTTTGCAGAGTAAGAACCAAAAATGAGATATCGACCACAAAGATCGCAGCTAACAGAACGAGAAATTTCCAAAAAAAAAATAAAAATGCCTGAGCTCTTTGCATATGAAGTGTTACCTACATATCTTGTCCAGTTACCTTAACTTGACAGAATCAAACACGGCTCCACTCTTATTAACGCGCTCAATAGTGAACTTATCAACTGCAAACCATGTGAGAGTTTCCAAGTCATGAAAATGATGAAATCAGGCATCTTAAACTGCAACTAACATTACATGCGCAGATCTTCCAAAAGGAGACTAACTAACCAAGCTCGTCAAGGGTGAAAAATTCATTCTCAGTACCATCACCCCAGCCCAATAGGGCAAGATAGTTCACCATTGCTTGAGGAAGAAAACCCATCTCCTTGAACTGTCAAAGTACAATTTCAACTATAAGGATGATAGTCCAGGAAAAAGTGCACGGAGAATCATGTATCAACAGCAAGCAACAGTAAAGGTCATTTTTTTTAACACCCTGAGCTACTGATTTTTTATTAAGGAACCACATTTAAACTGTATCAGAGAAGGATAAAAATAGAAAAGGCCAATGTCCAGTGGATTACCTGACCTACTGAAGTTGCCCCATGCCGTTTTGAGAGTTTGCTCTAATCAGGTGCAAGAATCAAAGAAACATGTGAAAATGTAGGCATTGAGAACCCCAGTGCCTAGTTTCGGTGAAGTTTTTCTATCTTCGTTAGGTTTACCATAAATGTATAATACTTGCCAAGCAGAAAAAACAACTCAACCAATGAAAAAAACAAACAAATATAAATGGAAGAACAATGATATAACAAATAACTTTCACCTTTACTTCTATTTTTCTCTCATTCTCATGCTAAAAAAAAAAAGAAGAATAATCCATCCAGCAACAGACTGAAGAAGACAAAAATATCAATTACCACATAAACATTTGAGCCCCTTCTGCCAAAAGGAGAATCTCAAAACTAGGAAATGGCTCTTTTAGAATCAAATACAACAAAAACCAGTTTCAGCTCTTTGATTCTCGAGAAGCCGAATCTTCTACTGCGTATGGTATGCGAAACCCCTTCTGTACACATACTTATTTAACTCTAACCATGAGAATTAGATGAACATCCCTCTTGAATATGGACCGAAGCTCCTCGTTAGCTTCCATACCTATCCTCCTGAAAAGTGAAATTTTAAGACCAAGTTTAAGATTGATCTTACTTATAACTTAAGAGAAAAAGACAGAAAAATACTAACCCTATTTTGGAGCCCTTTTTCCCGACTAGAATTTTTCGTTGGCTGACTTTGGGAGTGATGAAGTGTTGCTCAATTCGGACTGAGCCATCTCTTAACTCTTTCCAGCCCATCAAGCGATGTTCGATGCCATATGGTATTTCCTACATTTAGTAATAATAAATCAGCCTCTATTACTATTCCAACTCGTTGCCATTGCAATTTAGAAATCAAAACATTACCTGATGCACATAGTCCAACAATTTCTCTCTCACAACTTCTAGGGATATGTTCTTCATAACTTCTTCGCTCATGGCAAATGGATCTTCATCCCACGGTCTTTTCACTGCCTAAGCAAACATAAGATTAGAAAAATACTAGTGGAGCCTTTGGGGTATTAATTTCTCCATGTTACGCACAGTCAAATAAGATGCGTTGTAGTGAACACATTTGAATGCAGTAAAATTTTAATTCAACGGAGCAAAAAAAAGAGAGATCAACTATTGATAGTTGCAGAGAGAACACGTTCACCAAAAACTTATCATAGGTAGTCTCTCAAATTGTTGTAAACACTATAAATTTATGAACATGCAAAACAATTTTGACACAGCTTGTTGCAAAGCTTCTAGGTCAAAGCATAATTTAGTAAATAACAAGAAGACATGTGCATTTTGTGCCAGATTAAGCAGTAACAAACAACAAAGAGCATTCAGAGATACCGAGTAAGATGGAGGTGTCAGCTTTTCAACCATACCTGCTCAATTAAATACTGAGTAAGGTCTTTGATCCCAGCACCCTTCAGTCCTGAGATCATGAAGAACCTACACACCGATGTCAGGCACTGCAGTGGTCAATTGATATATATATATATAGAGAGAGAGAGAGAGAGAGTATGAATAACATACCTATCATATCCAGGAAGGTCTTTGAATTCTTCCACAACTTTGAGCAGATCATTCCTCTTTGGGACCATGTCAACTTTATTCATGCACAACACACGCTTCTGGCTTGTGTTGCTAATTGAACCCATTCTTTCGATCAATCTCACCACTCGTGAATCAGGTCTAGGTTAATGAAAAAAATTATGTTAAAGGGGTAGTCGATATGTTACTCCAACAGAGCAAAAATGGGAGACTTGATCCGCAGTACACCACATATGCAATATCATTCTCAAAGCACAATTATATAATAAAGCAGTCCGGAGCTCTATTACCAATTGGAAAACTATAAAAGCTTGATGAATAGACTGTTCCTTCAATCAAACTTAACACGGGTTTTCAGAAGCTGGTTATATTGACAGTGCCACAGCTAATCTTGTGGACACGAGTCTTTTAGTGTTTATACCTGTTATATTTATAGATTTGGGAGAAAGGGGTGCAGTCCCATAGAGGTGAAGCGCACCATAAAAGGACGAGCTTAAATGCACCTGAGTAAGGTTCCATCCCAAAACCAATAGGTAATGAGAGGAGTAGTTCACTAGGCTTATAAACTAGGCTCAATACCCAAAAACTAATTCTCCATCTTATTTTATTCTTATTTCGTAAAAGTACATCAGGTTCTAGTCCATCATATAGGGGATATCTATAGAAAGACTAGAGATTTAGATGTGCAACGAAAAACTGACCAGATAAGAGGCTGTGAGCATATCAACACAAATATGAGCACATAATAGAACTGTAAGATTAATTTAGATAAAGAAAACTGGTACCTTGTAATATGTCTGTGGATATCGAATATGACGATTAAAACATCATGCAAGTTAATGGAACTCCATGCACTTTCATTGCGAACTTTGATATCGTTGTAAGGAAATCCACTTTTCTTTAACATAAGCCCAGGCGTATCGAAGAAGCACTGCATGAACATTAAATTAGTCAGATATATTTTGTACAAAATAAGAATAAATTTTTTTTCAAGGAACACATTTTAGCATGTTTCTTCACTAAGAATGGAACAGATACAAGAATGGAAAAGGCATCTACTTCCGGTCAACCTAAATGCTCAATAACTATTGAACTTCACACCAAAGGCCCAGAACAAAGGCCCAGAACAGGAGAATCTCCTGCCATATCACCTTAAATCCCAGCATCATGTATGGTGCATCTTTTACTCGTCCTATAATCTTATCATGCTTCACATGTGAAACAAAATAAAAAATTCATATGCACATTTGAAATCTCAGACATGCCCTCTTGGACAGTGGTCTCCCTTCTTGTGAGCAGAATGGGTATCATCACAGCAAAGCATATTCAGCAGGTGCATCCATTCCGATAACCGTTTATCATTCATTGCTAAAGAATTGACTCTTATGTACGTGGAATACCAAATCAAATATAAAATATGTACACTCAGTAACAAGTGAAAAACTACAACGGTCAGATTAAATAAGAGGGGACTTTTCTATCAGACAACAACAACAACATAGTGTTTTAGTCCCAAACAAGTTGGGGTAGGCTAGAGAAGAAACCCAAGAGAACCAAATGTAAGAGAAACACAAAAAGGGCTCAAAAACAAAAAGAAGAGATTGGAGCAAAAGAGAAATGAGCAAAAGTCACGGTTCTAGCATGTTAATTGCTAGCCTCCAAGCGCTCCTATCCACCGCTAAATCCTTCGAGATATTCTAATCTTTAAGGTCTCTTTACCGACTCTTCCCAAGTGAGTTTAGGCCGACCTCTACCTCTCTTTACATCATCGACCCATTGTAGAACTCTCCTACGCACCGGTGCATCGGGAGGCCTCCGTTGGACATGTCTGAACCACCTCAGCCGATGTTGAACAAATTTCTCCTCAATTGGAGCCACCCGACCCGATATCGAATCTCCTCATTCCAGATTTATCCTTTCTTGTGTGCCTGCAAAACCAACGTAACATATACATCTCTGCTACACTTAGTTGTTGGGCATGTTGCCTTTTTGTAAGCCAACATTCAGCATCGTATAGCATCGT
Source organism: Striga hermonthica (assembly GCA_902706635.1). Taxonomy (NCBI): domain Eukaryota; kingdom Viridiplantae; phylum Streptophyta; class Magnoliopsida; order Lamiales; family Orobanchaceae; genus Striga; species Striga hermonthica. Next base: position 66,657 of record CACSLK010020742.1, read on the forward strand.
CGGGCGAATCGCCGTCCTATAGAACTTACCATTTAGCCTTTGAGGCACCCTCTTATCACAGAGAACGCCCGAAGTTTGACGCCATTTTAACTAACCAGTTGCAATTCTATGCCTAACATCCTCATCAATGTCGTCATCCTTTTGTAGCATCGATCCTAAATACCGGAAAATCTCCTTCTTGACCACCACTTGCCCGTCAAGGCTAACGTCACCATCATCATGTGTAGCAGTCATGCTGAAAGCGCACGTCATGTACTCGGTCTTCGTCCTACTAAGTCTGAATTCTTTCGACTCTAACGTGTCCTTCCACAGCTCTAACTTCCTATTTACCCCTACCCTACTCTCGTCAAGTAGCACCACATCATCAGCAAAGAGCATGCACCAAGGGATATCACCTTGTATGTCCTTTGTGGCCTCATCCATCACCAAGGCAAATAAATAAAGGTTCAATGTTGACCCCTGGTGTAGTCCTATTTTAATTGGGAAGTAGCTGGTATCGCCCCCACATGTTCGGACACACGTCATTGCATCCTTGTACATATCCTTGATGAAGGTAATGTACTTAGATGGGACTTTGTGCTTTTCTAAGGCCCACCACATGATATTCTTCAGTACTCTGTCATAAGCCTTCTCAAGGTCGATAGAGACTTTTCTATCAAAATCGCATTAAATAGACAAGAATCATAAATTGGGTACTTAATTTATTTGCATACGGTAGAACCATCTTATCAGCGTAAAAGGAAGTAGAGTTCAAGGAAAAAGGCACGTCCTTCCCTAGATCATGTCTTGGAGAATTTCATTTGTAATAACATCACAAAAAGTGATTAAACAACTAAATCACTTAATCAACAAACACATCAATAGCCACAATAAATATCTCAAAGTATAATCCAGAAAAAAACAGTGTATAGTGAGAACATACAATTTGTGTGTCTCCTTTAGTGAAAACTCCTAACACTTCATGTGTGGTGGTATTGACCTTCCGTGAAACAGCTGAAACTTTAGTCCCAACCTAATACCAGGAGAAGAAAAATAAATGAAATATCCCAAATTTATCAACTTATCTACAAAACCGATTTATCCTCAAGAACAGCACCACACACACATGAAACATGACATATACCAAACCAAATGAAAAGCAAGCACAAGCTCAAGGTCACTAGAAACATTAATATCCTGAAATTATTTTATTCTACTGCCTTTCAGAAAATAAAGTGAAAAAAAGGCAAGCAAACCATGCAATTAGTGAGAGCCGACTTTCCAGCGTTAGGAGCCCCAATAATACCAACAGACAAAGACTTCTGATCCTCCTCCGTCACCTCCCTCTCCTCCGCATCCTCATTATCATCTTCATCTAAAGCCGCTTCTAACAAGGCCATGGCGAGGTTTCCAGCCTTCCTTTTCTTCTCCTCTTCTCTCTCCAAAATTCTCGAATGCGAAACATCTTCCCCAAACACTTTGCTTTTCACTCTGTCCCTGTACTTCTCGTCCCACATCTGCTTCTCGCCATCATCTCCTCCGCCGTCCGGATTGAGATTCAAATCAGCAAAATGGGAGCTGTCGAATACAGCGTCCTGCACGGTGGCGTACTCGTCAAGGTTTGGCGGCGCGGGGTCATCATCATGCTGAGGCTGGGCTGAGTAGAAACGGTGGAATAAAGCAGAAATGCTCAGTGATTAATCAAGTACGTGATTAAGAACCATTTCCAGTTGAGATGTAAGGACCACAATAGTGTCTGACAACTTATATAAGAGGTGAAAAAAAAAATGTGGGTTTTACCAAATGTGGGTAAAAGTGGGAAGGGGTCTATACCGACACGGAAAGTAGGGTCCTCTTTCTGAAAGCGATTCAAGGCTTTCGAAAACTGCCAAATGAAGATTTATATAAGTGAATATATATTCCTTGATAAAACCAAGTTTTACAATCATGTAATGAAGTAACACTATATATTTAGTGACTCACATTTCCTCCAGAATCTTTCGAGACTGCTGATATAGCCAATGACATAACTGGCTCAGGCACATTCATGGAAGTCATGGTGTATCTGACTGACCCGTCAGTAAAT
>CACSLK010020742.1:72360-94075 GCA_902706635.1 Striga hermonthica
TTTTTTTATATATGGATGAAAGTGGGCAGCTTATTGGGCTCATTAATGAATGCTCTACTTCCTGGATCGGGGTCAGCATTTGGGCAACTAATAAAGGTATTGGTGGAGATGAATCTCAAAGACCCAATTCTCAGAGGCACACATATTAAAGTAGGAGCTGAAAGCAAATGGGTGGAGTTTTGTCTTTCCTCTTTGTTTGTAATATTTTTGGGCATATGGTAACCGAGGTACCCGACTCGGGTCGTTCTCAAAGGAAGGCTCTTCGAATCTTTGTTCACTACCTAGTCGTCAAAGTCACACAACCGAAAAGATCCTAAACATGCTAATCGCTTGAATTGAGGGGTTCGATTTAAGCTAAACTAATCTACAAAATTGAGAGCATTGAAAGCAATTAAAGCACGCAAGAAGATCAGAGAAATCAAGGGGGAAAGAGAGATTTTGGTTTGACGGAGTCTCCATGATCAATCACATGCAAATAATCGAACATTGCCATGCTAGCTAAAACCTTAGGAAGCTAAACAAAGCTCTAGCACAAAACGAGCAAGCATTCAATTCCTAATCACGCTTAGTCAAGTATTCTCGATCCAAAGATTCAACTTTTTATCCAATCAACACAAGCACAATATCAATTTTCACGAAAGCAAACAAAGATATACGAAGTAATGAGGCTTAAGACTAAGTACCCACTCTTGCATGCACTTGGAAGAAGAAACAGAGTCAAAAGCTCGAAATTTTACTCGAAACAATATTGCCGGAAATTTATCGGAAAACTTGATTCATAAGCTCCAAACCACAATATAAAAAATGAAAAAAGAAAATAGAGAGGAATTCCCAACTTAAAAGTTGGGAAATGAGGGTTGTGTCCAAAAATACAAAGCACAATGTCTATTTATAGCTACACCACAAACACACACTAAAAAGACACACATTGAATGAAATTCTACAGTTCGCGAGTCTCGAAATGGAGTTCGCAGCGAGTTTGGGCATGGAGTAGTGCAGAAATGGGCTTTTGCGGGTCGCCAATGGGAGTTCGCTGGCGAGTTGGGCTTAGGAAGTTGTAGTGCGCGTCGCGGGTCGCCAACTGTGTTTCGCCAGCGAGTGCTTGGGAATTGAGCTGTTGGCGCGCGGCTTCGCGGCACGCGAATGGAAGTCCGCCAGCGAGTGCTTGCGTAGGGCTTGCGTTTGGCGCGGCGCGAAGCTCCGTTCGCTGGCGAGTGCCGCGCCTAGGTAATGTGTGCGCTAGCGGTCTTCGCAGCCCGCAAAGGAGACTTGGCAGCGAGTGGCATGTTGGTGATGGGTGCTGGTGCGCGCGTCTCGCCAAGCACGAAATCATCTTAGCTGCGAGTGCGGCTATGCTACCTTTGACATGGATGCTCGATCAAATGGTCCGAATGGCTCGATTAGGGTTCGGTCATGACTCGAAATGTCTCGGAGAATAACTCGTCTTTCCAATTGTGCAAGTTGGACCTAAAGAATACACCAAAAGAGACGCAAAAATACGACAAAATACAATAACACATAACACAAATGAAAAACACATAAAAGACAATAAAATGGACCGGTTGACACTAAAACGAACATAAAACAACTTGAATAAATCACATAAAACACGAGAAAATAAGCACAAAAACACAACAAACACTCTTGCACCTTTGGATCTCCCCAATAGAAGTTCCGAGTTGCCCCATTTGTGTCTCGAGGCATTTGAGAGAGGCTTGAATCAAGGGCACTCCTTTGACGGTGTCGTGCAACGTATAGACGGTTGAGGCCAACGATTGAAGACACTTCTCTAGGCTTTCGATCCGGGTATCCGAGGACTCTCCGTTAGCATTCCTCTCAGGCTCGGGTGGAGGTGACATTGGTTGCCTTGGGATGAAACCTCCACGCTCTTGTGGATATCCTTGAAACTCGGGCCTCGGTTGGTAACTTTGAAATTCGGGCCTCGGTTGGTAACCTTGAAATTCGAGTCTCGGTTGGAAAGGTCAGTTGTTCGGGGTGCATAGGCTTGAGGTTGGGTGTAAGGTTGAGGTGGTGCCGGTTGCGGTGCATGCCTCGCTTTCGGGTCCCTCCATGAGAAGTTAAGATGATTCCTCCACCCGGGTTATAAGTGTTGGAATAAGGGTCGTTTTGAACCCGGGGGGCATACCCTTGGATAACATTGATGTCGTAGGGGACTCCTTCGAGATTTGGATCGTAGGCAGGCCCCATATAACTTGGACACTCGTGGCCTCCATGGTCGGCCTCTCCACAACAACCGCACACCTTGGTCATCACCACTTGGGTCAATTTCGCATCTCGTAGCCGAAGGTGTTTGAGCTCTTCCTCCAAAGCGGCTAACTTAGCAAGCACGACATCATTCGAGGACCCGGTAGTTTGTGTAGCTTCATTAACGGGGCCCTCTTACGAATGCTCTTCCTTTGAGAATTTTCACTCAACATCTCATAGAGCTCATAAATCTCCTCGGCCGTGTGACTCTCGATATCTCCTCCGGCCACATGGTCAACCATATATTGGAGAGTTTGGTGGAGATTATCGTAGAATAATTTATTTAGTACCCTCGAGGCAAAAATGATGTTGCGGGCATTGAAGTTGGTACCCTTTGAAGCACTCTCATGCCTCGTGAAAGGTTTCCCCGACGTTTTAGCTAAAGCTAGCCATTTGAGTTCGGAGGTCGGTAGTCTTTTGAGGTAAGTAGTACTTTCCCATAAACTTTTCATACAGGGCTTCTAAATTTATGAGCGAGTTTGGAAGCAATGTCATGAACCAAGTTTTAGCTCGGTCCTTCAAGGTATAGGGGAAGCATCTCATTCAGATTTGGTTTTCGGTTAGGCCTTGGAGGGGAAAGGTGTTGACGATGGAGTAGAGTTCTCGAATAAAGTTGAGGGTATCTTCTTAGGCTAGGCCGTAGAATAATGGAAGTTGGTTTTGGTGGATGCTTTTTAGGTCGTAGTTTCGGGCCACCTCCCCGAGCACCAGGCACGAAGTGTTGTCTCCAATAATCAGTCGGGCGAAGTACCTCATGTTTGGGGGAGGTGGTGGTGGAAATTTCTCTCCTTGTCCCGCCATTGATTCGGTTTTGGGTTCCGGTTGTGGTTGTTCAATATTAAGCTCAACGAAAAGGTCGATAGATGGTGTCTTCTCTATAGGTGCACGCCTTCGTCTACCTAGCATAAACACAAACAACAGCTATACTCGTGAATGCACCAATGTGAAACAAGGTAAAGTCAAGGTCAACAAACGCAAACTACCTAGAGAACCAAGAAAAATGAAGAGAAATAAATAGAAATGCGACAATTAAGCAAAAAGCACAAAAATCAAGAGAAACACAAGAAAAAAAACAATCAAATAGCAAATTAGGCGTCCTACTTGCCTTCCCCGAAAACGGCGCCATTTGTTTAGTAGATTTTTGGGCAAGGGATAACCGAGTTACCCAACTCGGGTCGATCTCGAAGGAAGGCTAGTCGGAGCTTCACTTACTACTTGATTGTCCAAATCACAAAAAGAGAAAATAAAGTCCTAAACATTCTAAGTAATTGATTGGGGGTTGGATTAACACTAAACGAGCAAGCAATGAACTAAGAGCAATATCAAATCACGAGCAAGTAGCAAGCTAAACCATTGGAATCTCATGCCATAACCACAACAAGATGATTATCAACGACAAAAAGGAATAAACGATCTATGAGCACTAGATCATTAACCCTAGTTGTCTAACCCTAAGTGATTAAGCTCTAATTGGGTCTTAATCCTTAAACAAGATCAACAAGCAATTAATCTCTATATAAACTCAAGCTAGCAATCAAGTTCCTCCATCATCAATCAAACCCAAATTTACCGTAATAAACATTATAAGTAAAAATGAGGCAAAGATCGAAGTAAAGAGCTTTAAAACTAAATATCCATCCTTCCAATGCGTAGATGACAAAAAACAGAGTCAAAAGCTCGAAACTTGAAGGAAACCAAAGTCGCCGGAAAATCTCCCAAAAAATAGCATGAACTCCTAGTCTAGAGTGCAAACATAAACATTATCTAAGTTCCATAAAAGGAAAAATGAAATAATGAGTGATGGATGTCCAAAATGCAAAGGAAGAAAAATATTTATACTCCCACTCAAAACACACACTAGAAAAATGCAGATTTAGTAAGACATTCTCGAGCTCTCCACAAAACTCACGAGCACGCGGGGAAAGGTTGGCACCGGTGGATGGGCGCTGGGGCACTCTTGAGGTCGCCGGGGTTTTCGTGCGCACGGGCGTTGGCAAGGAAACACTCTCGAGGCCGCTGAAGTTGCCGTGAGGTCGCGAGTGTGGCAGGCGGCTTGGGCGTGATACTCTCGAGCTCGCCGTCGATTCCGCGAGCGCGCGAGTAGAGCAGCTGCAGGGCGCGGGCGTGCGCGAGCGAGCGCGTGTGGGCATTGGCGACGCCTCGTGCGTAGCTGCGACTAAGCTCGAAACTCTCGGTTTGAAATGGTTCGAGCGAATGACTCGAAACTACTCGGGATTCGGTTCGACTCTTCTCTTTATTCTCGGAAAAAACCTGAAAATATACCAACAACACAGAAAAGTACACCAAAATATAAAATAAAACAAAAGACACAAAAATACACGGAAAACGATAAAATGGACCGGTCGACCCTAAAACGAACCTAAAACCGAATCGATAACACACAAAAACACATAAAAATAAGCACAAAAACATAACAAACATGTTGCGTAAGCTATTTGAGTATAAATATTTTTATATATATAAATATTACAAGTATATTTGCATATAATAAAAATAGATGGTTGATTACAAAAATTATCATAGTATTTGAGTGACTTCAAAAATAACATCTAAGGATTAATTCCCATAATGTTTAATGTAAATATCATCATAATATAAATATTTAATGATAAATCGAATATACTAAAAAGAAAAAAAAATAACAAAAATATAATAAGGTAAGTCATTTTAATTATTATTATTGTTATTTAACTACAACTTAAATCTAACAATAGGAAATGAATTTTTTGTTCTTTATTTAAAGGGTTAATTGCTAAATAAATCTTAACCTTTTTGCGTTTGGCAATTTTATCTCAATCTTTATGTAATTGCAATATAATCTCGACCTCAATTTACTTATTGCAAGTCAAAACTAAAATCGGTTGGACCTTTATGAAACTGGTTGATTTGAAGGCGGTTCGAATAGATCGGGGCTCATATTTACCGGTTCACTCCAGGTCTAGGAGGAGACTCATAACCGGTAGCTTACATTGACGTGGAATTTTTGGCTTTGTGCGTGGATACATTAAATACGTGGAAATTATCCACTTACAACGTGGATGGCATAAAAACCCGTGTCAATGGAAGACTTGGACCCAAAATCGATCCACAAATTCCTAAAATCAATCACTATGCACTCAAATTTGCAATAAGTAAATTGAGTCGAGATTATATTGCAATTACCCAAAGATTGGGATAAAATTGTCAAACGCAAAAAGGTTAAGGTTTATTTAGCAATTAACCCTTATTTAAATGTTAAATATCAAAAAATAAAACGATATAACAAAAATGGACAAAAAATATTTCACGTACTATTTGATATAGGATATTATACTAGACCCGGTTTAATGGATAAAGCGGATACATATTGGAAGATAAACCCACTAAGACATCTAAGCCCAACGATAGGGGTCAGGCCCAACTTGGGCCCAAAAGGTACACTCTCCCTATAAAAGGGGGCCAATGTACGTCATTCTCTTACTCTCTATTCATTCCATACTACACACTTTCTCTTTCTTGATCTGAGCACTGACTTAAGCATTGGAGGCCCGACGCCGGGGCCACCCCCGGCGTTGGGTTCTGCAGGTGTGGAGGCCGTTTGAGTTGAAGCAGCCAGGTAAAACTTATTCACTTCATTGGCGCCGTTTGTGGAGACCGTAAAAAAAGTCAAACGGAGTCCCGACTGAAAAATTTGGAAAACCTCCTTCTTCTCCACCGGCCGCCGCCATCGCCGACTGCCACCTCCGCCGCCGGTCGCCGAAAAATGCACTCCGATCAAAAAATGGTTGGCATCACCGAATAGATCTCGTCAAGATGAAGCTACCCTTAAAATTTCATGCAAAAATTCTTCCGGGAAGGCCATCAATTTTGCGGTCAAAATTTCCAGATCTAGTAAAATTTTGGTCAAAATCGAACATTCAAACGCATTTTCTCGACGATCCGAGAGGGCTACGGAAAATCCAAGTGTACCACCAGAATCCTCTCGACGAGAGGAATCTCCAGCTACCGACCTTCGCCGAAAACTGTTGCTCTCGCCGCCGTTCGCCGTCTGCCGCCGCCGCCGGCCGCCGTCGTCTGATCTGAAAAACTCTTACACCATCGCGAAGGCAGTTGATTTAGAGGTCAAATTGTCTGGATCTAAAAGTAAATTAGTCAAAATCAGGTCGTATTCTTCAATTTCCCGGTGATATCTAGCGAACCACTTCAATCTGAATGCCCCACCAGAGTTAACTCATCAATGCGCACATGTTGTTGGTCTTATTCGCCGGAGGCGGCGACTTTTATCCGGTGGTTTGCCTCCGGCGAAGCTGAGGTCGTTGTTCTCTGTCCAGCTGAGCCGACGATGGATCCGCCCGCCTCGCAGCCCAGAGACGAAGCCCACGTTCAGCGGCCCAGAGGAGACCTGATATGGCTTAGCCCAAGGAACACAGCCCAGGAAGATATGGACGGCCCAGTATCTTCTCGGCCCAACGTGCGAGATCCAACAGAGGGGGAGAAGTGAATGCGCGGGCCGCAATTGGCCCGTGAAGCCCGCATTTCACACAGCCCGCCGTTCACACAGTCTGCAGCCCGCGTCGGCCCACGCCCATTCAAGCTTCAGCCCGCGTCTAGCCCGTATAACGGCCCGCCTCCTCGCAGCTTATCAGCCCGCGAGGGCCCGATTTCGGTCCATGAGCGACCCACACTTCCCAGCCGTTCACCAGCCCATTTATGCGGCCCGTTAGGGACCAGCGCGGCCCAGATGTCTTCAGCGCAGCCTGAATCCCTCCAGTGCGGCCCATTTCACGCGTCCAGCACCCTCAAGCAGTGTACATGGCCCATTTTGCGCCCAATCCTCCTCCAGCTCGAGCCCATATGGTCTAACAGCCCTATATTTTCACAAAATTAATTCGCCCACCCCATAAACGAAGGGCTTTGGTCTTGACACTCGCCCACCCCTTGAGCGGGGTGTTCCAAAAACGAGCGACCTTCGCCCACCCCTATCGTAGGATCAGGGGTGTTCCATAAATGAAGGGCTTTGGTCTTGACATCTTGCCCACCCCTTGAGCGGGGTGTTCCGAAAACGAGCGACCTTCGCCCACCCCTATCGTAGGATCAGGGGTGTTCCATAAATGAAGGGCTTTTTTCTTGACACTTGCCCACCCCAAGGGATGTTCCGAAAACATGGTGGTCGTCCAGCCCGGAAACGTAGACTTTTGTGACCACCTGCCCACCCCAAGGGATGTACCGAAAGCAAGCGACCTTCGCCTACCCCTTGAGTGGGATGTTCAAAAACGAAGGGCTTTTTTTTTCTCCACTTGGACGACCTGCCACTGAGGTCAAAGGGAGAAACACCAAATACAGCAAGATAGGATAGTAATCGATCATTTCCGTTAGTGTCTTCAAATGTATAATTACGTCGAAAGAGATAAAAAATATCAAATGTACTTGACCTCATTTTCCTGATTGTACATGATACCGTGTGCTCGAATTCTTCGACCTGCCACTGAGGTCGAAAAGGAAAACATCGAACACGACAAGATATAATAACACCCAATCCTTTTGTTAGTCATCGAAATAATAATCCAAACATGCCCATGTACCTCACCATGCCATCAATTTTGCCCAAAATATTTTAAATAATTAACATTTCTCCAAAAAATAATGTTGAGAGCCTCAACGTGTTCGTAAATTGTGTGTCGATCGAACTCGCCCACCGAATCAAGAGTTGAGAATAATTTTGTACCTGACAGTCGAGAATACCACTCTACATTGTCATACCTCTCCAAAAGAGAATGGATTGTGTCTTTGAGATTGCTACCGATGATCGACATCTTCCATGCTCTTCCTTCATTGTCACCCGCCTTTTATGGATCTATGCTCATTCATTTTCTTCTCGATACTCGATAGCTCGTCCAAACTCGGGTTATTTTATTTTTTCCTCGACAAGAATTCAGAGAGATATCATCATCCACATTATATTTAAGTTATCCATTTTGCAATGCTCCACGCAAGAAAAGCAAGAGATCAAATATAAATATCACCATCTCCTCGACTTAAGACATGCTCGAGCAATGACATGTTTAAAGATTATGAATAATCAATTTGACATAATTCCACATTTCCAAACGAAAATCCAAATAAATGGTCCAAGTGCATAAAGATATCCAATTATATAAATATAATCCATGTCCTCGAGCAAGTCAGATAATTTCGCAATCCAATCAAATAACCCTCCATAAACAAACCAAATAATATCTCCTTGACAAAATAAAATAATGGTCACGAACAAATCACGTACACTCCTCGATCAAATCAAATAATCTCCGCGAATAATTCAAATAGTGCTCCAATAGATCACATATATTCCCGAGCAAATCCCATAATGAAATATTTTCATGAGCAAATCAATTAATCCAACACGAGCAAAGCAAATAATCCTCCATGAATAAATAAAGTATTCCACTTGATTGAGCCAAATGAATAAAATAATTCTTCCATTTTTGCAAATTTAAATCCTCAAGTCCATCATTTTAGTGAGCCTCGTACCTTCGTCGCGATAATGTTACCAAAATTTACCTTCTCGGATTAGTCTTGGAGATGAAATGATGTTGTTGAACCAAATTAGTACCATTATGGCCATTTCTAGGCTGTTGGGCGCTGTCTGGGCCGCTTAGGGGCTGTTGGCCGTGTTAATGGGCCTGTTGGGAACTGGGAAGAAATGGGCTGTGCGCTGAACACCACGCGGGCCGAAGGCTGGTGGAGATGGGCTTCCAGACGCAGGCCGGGATGGGCTTCTCGTGGGCTGGGGACAGGCAGCAGCGCGGGCTCACGCGGGCTGATACGCGGGCTTGATGCTGAGCTCCTTTGTTGATAAAACTCGAGCAGATTTGCTCCGTCTTCGAGCAGATGAACAGATGATGAATTTTTCGAGCAGCACATCTGGTCGATGAACCATGAGCATATGATGAACTTCTGGTCGATCGGACTTCCTTGAGTAGCACATCTGGTCGAATAGAATTCCTCACTTGGGCAGTACACATGGTCGATGGACTTCGAACAGAGAACCTGTGAACCACGATAAGTCGAGCAAGAATGGCCAGCCGTCGATATGCCTCGACAGAGAACCTGTGAACCACGACTCCTCGAACCTCGAATCCTTGAACCTGGACGAGCCGTCGGATTTCGATCTCCGAGCGGGCCTACAAATCTGGTCGGATGCGCGACGAATCTCAAACTTTGAGTCTGCAAGTTGCGAATTTAGACCTCTCGACCTTGAACCTGTGACCTGTGAACCCAAGGCCTGAGAGCTTTGGGCTCGGGAAACTCGGACCTGCAACCTGGTCGAGTTGTGCGAGGCGGCCGGCAAGTTGTGAACCTTCGACAGAAAAAAGGAAAACGGGGGTGCCCAACCGAAGCTTGTCAGATCCAGTGGGAGCGTTCGTCCCTCAACGCGCGCAGAGGCAGAGAATCCGTTGGTGCCCTAGGTTTTATGTGGTTTGACGGGAAGTCGCCGGAAATCGAAGAAGATGACCGGATTTTGACTAGTTTGTTCTTAGATCCACGAACCTTTGACCGATTAATCGACAGCCTTTCCGGTTGAATCTTTACTTGAAATTTTAAGGGCAGAACGAGAAAGAGGAGAGCTCCGTGATGATGTAAGAATATTTCAGATCAAACGATTTTGACCGGCGGCCGGCGGCGGCGGACGGCGGCGAGGATGGCGGTTTCCGGCGAAGATCGGTAGCTGGAGATTCGCCTCGACGAGAGGATTTCAATGGTACCCTTGGATTTTCCATAGCCTTCACGGATCGCCGGAAAAATGCATTTGAACGTCCAATTTTGACCAATTTTTCTTTAGATCTCGAACCTTTGACCACGAAATTGAAGGTCTTCCCAGAAGAATTTTTGAATGAAATTTTAAGGATAACTCCACCTTGACGAGATCTATCCAATGATGCCAACCATTTCTTGATCGGAGCACATTTTTTGGCAGCCGGCGGTGGAGGTGGTGGCCAGCGGTGGCGGCGACCGGTGGAGAAGAAGGAGATTTTTGAATTTTTTTAGTCAGAACTCCGCTTGACTTTTTTTACGTGTCCCACAGACAGCGCCAATGAGGTGAATAGAATTCACCCGGGCTCCTTCAACTCGAACCGGTCTCCGTACCTGCAGAACCCAACGCCGGGGGTGGCCCCGGCGTCGGGCCTCCGATGCTTAAGTCAGTGCCCAGATCAAGAGAGAGAAAGTGTAGTAATGTAATGAGGAGAGAATGAGTGAGTGAGGTACCTTGGCCCCCTTTTATAGGGGGAGTATACCTTTTGGGCCCAAGTTGGGCTTAGATGTCTTGGTGGGCTTATCCTTCAATATGTATCCACTTTATATATAAACCGGGTCCAGTATAATATCTTATATCAATGGCGAATATCATTATGGGGGCTAGAGGCCCGAATTTTGATCTTTCAAGCTTACGCGTGTCTTCGTCGAGTTTGTGGATTCTCGATTATTATCCCTCCGAGACGCATACATGTGGCCTTTACTCGGAGCCGGCGGAAGGGATTCTTTTACGCTTTCACATGTAATAGTGCCTGGATGTTTAGGTGATATTTCACATGCTTACGCTTACGCTTTCTCCTATGCTTTTTGGTCAAGCAATGAGGACATTGCTTTGTTTTAAGTGTGGGGGAGGGATTTTTGTGATTATGCATGTTTAGGTGATATTTCACATTTTTGGTTCCTTATTTTTCGTTCTTGTCGAGTCGTGGACCGGTTTTATTTGAGTTTTTGTGTGTTTGTGTCACCTCTCCCGCATGATGCTCAATGTTTGTTCGAGAGTCGAGATAGCTAAGTGGTGAGTCAAGATTATTGATTGGTTTCACTATTAACGTTCATGCGTTATGTACTTGATGACTTGGATGGTTTCCTTAAGGTTAAATGATGATTCGTTGACATTGGAACCCGCATGTGGATTCACGGAATTGTTTTGTCCCTTGTTTGTTCTCGATTGATTATCTTGAGGCATGCTTTCCTTATGTTCGATTATCGTTGTAAACGTGTTATCTATGCACTTGTGGTACGTCTTGATGATTATTGATGTTCATGTTATTGTATTCTTGATGGCTTAAACCTAGGTAATAATCGTCCTAACGGCTCTCATTTTGAAAAAGAAGCTCATTAATAAAAAAAAGAGAGAAAAGAAAAAAAAATGAAGGAGAGTTGGCTTATTGGTCTCGTGCTTATCATTTCATGTTTAGTAGATCATTATAGTTTTTGCACGTGTATGTAGACGAGGGAGTGTGAATCGAGTGATCATGTGTAGAATAACTCGGGATGGATTTTTGTTTTGTATTGATTTGCTATGTGGGGACTGTGTTTTCAGATTGAATTTTGATTTTAGGGATATCCGAATGATAATGAGAGTCTCATTTCGCATGCTCGTTAATGTTGGACCGTTCAGCTACTTGTTGTTTTGTTTGTTTGAGGACAAGCAAAGAGTTAAGTGTGGGGGAGTTGTTTATTGTGTTTTTGTACTTATTTTCGTGTGTTTTATGTGTTTTAGTTTAGTGTTTTTAGGTTCGTTTTAGTGTCGACCGTTCCATTTTATCGTGTTTCGTGCATTTTTTATTCTCGTATCATGTTTTTGTGGTTCGGCGTATTTTTCTTGTCTTTTTGGTGTTATTTAGGTCCACATTATTCTATCTTGGGAAGACGAGCCATTTCCGAGACATTTTCGAGTCGTTCGAACCATATTCGAGCCACACGGGCCATTTCCGAGCCGTTCCGGGCATATTGTTAATTGCATGGTGATATCAATTTGCGCATCTCAAGACGAGGAGAATGAGATTTGGAAAGCATGGGTCAAAGTTTCAAGTCAATCGGATAAGTGTGCGCGAAGTTATGGCGAATCGAGCATCAAGGGGCCATCGAACCATTCCCAGTGCCCGCGAAAATGACTTCGCGCCCGCGAATCCCTCCTAACCCGCGAGTTTCCAGCATGCTTCTCCCAGTGCCCGCGAGTTTCAAGTTCGCGCCCGTGAATTCGGCCTAGTACCCCGCGAGTTTCTCCCCAGCTGCGTGCCGTATCCCGCGAGTCCCAGCCCCCGCGCCCGCGAATCCCTTCAAGCCCGCGAGTTCCCACGCCCGCGCCTGCGAACAACCCCTAGACCGCGAGTCCCGAGCCATGCTGTCTTGCCCGCGAAAGTTGCTTGCGAAATTCTACTTTCGCCCGCGAGTTCGCCATAACCTGCGAGTTTTCTTCATTAAATGTGTGTGTTTTAGTGTGTGTTTGTGGTGTAGCTATAAATAGACATCTTGCTTTATATTTTTGAAAGGATTCCTCATTTTGTTAAATTTTCCTTTTTAGTTTTTTGCTCTCTTCTCTCTCTAGTTTTCTTTCTCTCTCTAAGGGGTCCAAGACCCTATTTTTAATTGTAATATTTCTCCATCAAGATTACAACTTTTTGACTTATTTCTTCTCGTGGATGCATTAGAGACGTGGGGATTTTGCTTAAGGTTCATGATTTCGTTAGTCTTGCTTGTCTTTATTTATTGAGCTATTCTAGGGTTAAGATATGCACATCCATGAGTCGATTATGCTATCATCCTCGTAGGCTAGGGATTATGTGATATTGTTATTGATTGCGTGAGCGAGAATTGATTGAGAGGTAAATTGATCACGAGTGACTTTCGCTTGGTTGCATATTCCCGAACCTATGAGTGCCTTCTTTCCATCTCGGGTCTAGGAGTACCGTGTTCTTTTTCTCTTTATTTTTCTTTTATTGCAATTTGAGGTGTTGCTTGCGATATAAGTTTGAATCTTGCTTTCGTTTTTGCTTAAATTGCGTTCTTAGCTTAATCCGAACTCCAAATCATGCGAGTAGAGTGTTAGGAATTTTATTTTATTTTCTTGTGTGAGTCGATCGTTGTTTGAATCTGTGTCCGAATAGCCTTCCTTTGAGAACGACCCGAGTCGGGTAGCTCGGTTACCACATGCCCAAAAATACTCTAAACAGTCTCGACTCTCGGTTTTCGACCTCATGCGGTCTTGATTCTCGGTTTTCGACCACAGCGGTCTCGATTCTCGGTTTTTGACCTCAGCGGTCTCGACTCTCGGTTTTCGACCTCTTGCGCTCTCGATTCTCGATTTTCGACCTCAGCGGTCTCAATTTTCGACCTCAGCGGTCTCGACTCGCGATTTTCGACCTCAATGGTCTCGACTCTCGAATTTCGACCTCAGCGGTCTCGACTCGCGGTTTTCGACCTCAATGGTCTCGACTCTCGATTTTTGACCTCTTGCGGTCTCGATTCTCGGTTTTTTACCTCAGCGGTCTCGATTCTCGATTTTCGACCTCAGCGGTCTCGACTCTCGGTTCTCGACCTCTTGCGATCTCGACTCTCGGTTCTCGACCTCTTTCGGTCTCGACTCTCGATTTTCGACCTCAACGGTCTCGACTCTCGATTTTCGACCACAATGGTCTCGACTCTCGGTTTTTTACCTCTTGCGGTCTTGATTCTCGGTTTTCGACCTCAGCGGTCTCGACTCTCGGTTTTCGACCTCTTGCGCTCTCGATTCTCGATTTTCAACCTCAGCGGCCTCGACTCGCAGTTTTCGACTTCAATCGTCCCGACTCTCGGTTTTTGGCCTCAGCAGTCTCGATTCTCAATTTTCGACCTCAGCGGTCTTGATTCTCGATTCTCGATATCAACGGTTTCGACTCTCAATTTTCGACCTCAACGGTCTCTTGATTCACAGTTTTCGATCTCAGCGGTCTCGATTCTCGAGTTTCGACTGAGCGGTCTTGATTTTTGGTTTTCGACCCCGACATCAGATTATTCGGTTTCCGACCTTCGTGGTCTTTTTTCGATCTTGAGATCTCAAAGCTCATTTTGAGGATATTTCAGTGGTTATTCAATGGTCATTCGACTTTCGATGCTCGATCTTAGTGGCAAGTTGAAGAAAACAATTCGAAGAGGCATTTCACTCTTGGATCGAGTTATGCTTACTCGACCAGAGTGGGGGGGACTAGATGATATAAGATATTATACTAGACCCGGTTTAATGGATAAAGCGGATACATATTGGAAGATAAGTCTACTAAGAAATCTAAGCCCAATGATAGGGGTCAGGCCCAACTTGGGCCCAAAAGGTACACTCCCCCTATAAAAAGGGGGCCAAGGTATCTCATTCTCTTACTCTCTATTCATTCCATACTACACACTTTCTCTTTCTTGATCTGAGCACTGACTTAAGCATCGGAGGCCCGACGCCGGGGCTACCCCCGACGTTGGGTTCTGCAGGTGTGGAGGCCGTTCGAGTTGAAAGAGACGGGTGAAACTTATTCACTTCACTATTCAACTTAGGACTTTGCATTTCCAAACTTTTAATTTGAAATCATTATCAAAATTTTTAGTTTTTAATTGTCATTGTAAATATGGCTATGATCCCAAAAAATACGAGTTTTTGAATATTTTATTGTTCAAATGTAGCTGCAGATATATAGCGCAATGTAGCGCACAATAGCATAAAATAACATAAGATATCGTAAGAAAGCTTGCCGTTTCAACATTTCGCGTAAGCTTTTCGGGAAGAATGTTATATATATAAGGTTACGTCGCGTTTTCCCAAAAAAAACTACACCCGAGCTATTTAAAATCTATATATATATATATATATGTATATATATTTATATAATAAGATTTACCATTTTTCAAAAATTGCAAGTCAATTATGGTCAATAACTCTTACAACATTTATTATTTTCCTCGAATGACAACTTGTTTTATTTACGGACAATATTATTTACAATTAAAATAAGATTCACAATGATCTGTTAGTATAATACGCCCAAAAATAGCGGCTACATGCGTGAATTTCTTTGGAACAAATTTAAAGTGATTTTTTTGGAAAATATTTAAAGTTGCGATAAGATCAAAATTCAAAGTTGCAATGAGATAATTTCTGGGCTATCTTATTGGCAGAAATTCTATGGCACCACATGTGGTACCATATTATGGTGCCACAACATGATGTGGCACATTATGATTGGTGTCACAACCATCACACACCATGTTGTGGCACCATAATATGGTATCACATGTGATGCCATAGAATTTATGATCTTTTTGGAACAATATATCCGTGGAATAAACTACGTATCTTTTTGGAACTAACTAACCAAAAGATAATTTTATTAATTTATTTGTTAATCAAACCATTTAAAAATTTAGAGATCCAAACTAACAAAATCTCCTAATGACATGTTTATTGTTGATTTGGAATAACTATCTTTTTGGAACTAATTAATCAAACGATACAATTTTTTTAAAAAAAAACTTTTTTTTTTCCTTTTAATCAGATCATATTTTCCCCTTAAAAACGGCCAATCAGAAATTTGAATATACACTCTATAAATATTCACCATGCTAAACCGATATTTAGCACTATACACGCATCTATAAAAGCACAGTTCCAAAAAAAAAGTACACCAAAAATCGACAATGGAACACCCCTTCGGTATCATTAATGATATTGAGAGAAACAAGAGATGCACATTAAAAACTTCGTGTGGTTCGTATGTTTGAGCGCCCAACTCCAAATCTTCAACACAACATAATGAAGTTCCTCTTTGAAGATAGGGAGGTATCTTTTTTGATTTTTTTTTTTTATGATTTAAACTACATACACTATCATTTTGTTAAACTATTATTTTTTTTTGTATTTGTAGGGCGCACAAATCGTCGGTGTTGTACGCAATGTTCATATTCAAAAGATAAGGGAAGAACTGGAGCAAGACCTATCGATTTTATTTGTAATTATGAATTGTATAGTAACCTTGGTATCTATAACTCGACCACCGCTAAATTCAGATTGATCTTGCATGAACACACTCAAATCAGATTAGAAGCAAGCGCCTCATTTAATGAACCAGCTTTGGAATCTGCAATAAATCTGAGAACAACACGGCAAAGATACATTTTCTCAATAATATGAACAAATATTGTTCACGTTCTTTGTAATTTTTTTTCCATGGATTAATAGTTTTATTTGAATACTAGATTTGACGGTTTAAGAAATTAGGTTGATTGAATTAAAAAAAAGTTATTTGTTTTTGTTAATATTTTGTTGTTATTTCATATTTGATATTCACTTAACTAGTATGTGCCCCGTGCGATGCACGGAATAAAGATATTAAATGAGTTATTTTTAAAGTCTCTTTCCTTCAAGTCTAAATCCGATAGGGTTATTATTTATTTTTCACTTCTTTTAATCATCGTTAAGTCTAAAAAAACGATAGGGTTATAATCTATTTTCCACCTCTTTTAAGCAGCGTTGAATTTTTAGACACAATATTATTAAATATGAGCATGTTAGGGTTAGCTTATAAACTCATCAATATATTATCTCACTAACACGTTTATGCTAATATAAATTTGATTTTAGTGTATATATTTATTCCTTGATATAAGATAAAATAATATTTTTACTTATTCTTGTTCACCATATATATCTTAATTATTATTTTATTAGGAACTTTGTTGTCATATAATGTCATGAGTATTTATTTATGTTATAGAAGTTGTACGTCTTCTTTTTCCTTTTATTTTATGAAATGAAAATATTTAATGCACGTTGGTATTATTTGTGTATGTAATCATTTATGTAAATAAACAAAAAATTAAATATTGTATAAATACTTTATAAATATATTTATAGAATTCAATTTTATATAATAACTAAACAACTTTGTATACACATGTCCGTCCAAACATAGAATGTATTTTCATTTTTAAACCGGTGAATTTATGAAATCTGCTAGGAAGAAGAAAAAAAATACACTCAACAAAATTATTAGCATAAAATAATAGATTATGATATCACTAAAATGGTTTGATTTTCAATAAATTCAAACTGTACACAACACATAATTGGTGAATATTCTTCTTTACAACAAAAACTGACAATATGGCATGGCAAATAACAACCGAGATTATGGCAATGTATTTAATGCTTATTTTTATTTTTACATGAAAACACTTAAAAATAATACAAAACTTACTTTATTAGTATGTAATTAATAATTTTGGCAGGAAACTATTTATAAAAATTATTTAACGTTATTCTTATTTTACATGGATAGATTTTTAACTCCATTATTTGAATAACTTCAAATGTAATTGGATACACGATTAGTCTAATAGTGAACTGAATATTGTGGTATTTTTGAAAAAATGAGTTATTATGACTAGTGGATTTTTTGGGTATATCTTTTGTTATTTTAGTCTCGTTTTATAACCCATTTGATTACTTTATTTGTATAACTTCGAAAAGAAATATTTATAATTAATTTCTTTTTTCAATTATTATTTATGTTGTATATATTTCATAACTATATGTTACAAAAATAATATTTTTGGGTTGAAACATGCTATTTATATATATATATATATATATATATATGTATATAAAAATTTGTACATAATTTTCACCAATGATTAAACTTTGTATTATTATTTATTATCATTCCGATTTAAATCATGATTAGGGTAAAAAATTTAACAAAAAAAAAAAAACTTTTCACTGACCGCGCGTCGCAACGCGGTAAATTTAAATTTATAAAGTTTCCTTAACAAACCTCTACTAACTAGTAGTAGCGGCGAGTAAGGGTCGATCCCACGAGGAGCAGGAATTAAATTGTGACAAATTTGGTATTAATTGAACTAAACTAAGAAAGCAGTAAAATGGGGGTTTGGTTTATAAAAATAACAAAAGAAAATAAAATAAAAATAAAATAAAATAAGAGAAGTCCAGTTTTTGGTTCAGTTATCACCAATCTAAATTTACCGTTAATCAATTTCGACACTTTCTTTGAATTTGCTAATGAATTACTGACCCTAGCTAACAACAAGCTCTGTTAACCGAATTTTCCCTTACCGATTATTTAATCGAAATAAGCTCTTCGACTAAACCTAACTAGTGGACAACCTAGAATAAACTCTCTAGATTTAATGCACTAGCAGCATTAATTACTAGAAAAATAGATCAGTCTAAGCAACTGACACAAAAGCTCGGACCATTTAACTTATGTTCACGCAACCCTAAAGATGCACGACCCCTAGTTTACTACTAACGAAAAGACAATAACAATTACGTATTAAAGTCACGATTCTAGCAATTAAACTATGAATATTCAACCTGGTTGGCCAAACTAAATCAAACAACATAATTCATAAACATTATAAACAGATAACATGAATCAACTCATCAACAAAAATAAATACGGCGTCTAGATTAATCAACGATAAATTCAAATCCTTAAATTCGTAGACAAATTCAAGTTAGGGTTCAAACATCCCCTAAAACTGGATAAAAATCTAGCCTAGCATACTAAGAAAATAAATAAAAGATAAAAAATAGAATAGAATTATCCTCTCGTGTGCGGTGCGGCTTCCCTCCGCGTGTGATTTCTCTTCTCCTGTGCGTGAATTCTATTCTCGCTGCTCTCGGTTCTGTTCTTTTCTCTACTTCGATTGTCCGTCTTTTTTTTTTCTTCCGGCTCTCTCTCGCAATTAATCCCTCTCACTCTCAAATCCTGCTGCACGTGGGAGTCCTTTCAAGCCCACTAATTCTCTTAATCCACCTGGCATATCTTCCAATAATTGCATGTTACCCAACCAAAGGTCAAGTGAGTGTTTCACTCATAGAGTAATTTGCACCTCTTACCAGCAACTATGATTTTTATTATACTTTTATGCCTTTTACATTTTTATTTATAAAATTGCCTAACCAAGTCAAAAATATTTCAATTTTACCTGAATGGAACATTATTACCTAATTTATGTTAACAATAAATGAAATCACTAACGACGGGCAGAATTACAAAATGGTAGCACCACCAACTCAATGGAGACGCAGAGAGTGAGGAGAAGAAGGCGTCCGCCGCCGCCGGAAAGGAATCCACTAGCACCTCTCGTGGCCGATCTTCCTCGCCTTAAACTTGTCAACCGTTGAGGTCTTTTATTTTAATTTTAATATACAAATATATGAAGATAGTAATTTTGTTTGTGCGAGCAGCGAGAGATTGTATTCGGGCCGAAGTTTATATGGGCCCCCATCAGTAAATCCAAGCATGGAGATCATTGGGTTCATGTCGTCTCCCCACAATCTCTAGTGTATAAGTATTTTTGATTTTGCAGTTTCTGAAAATTGCTTGCTTCTTTTTCTCAATTAGAAGATTGGAAAAAAAAAAAAGAAATTTTGCGCTGTGGGAAGTAAAGAAAATGGATGCTGACTGGTGGCAGTATGAGAATATTGTTAGACAATTTTTAGGCACTATCTTGTGTTTATCCTTTTTGGTGGTTTTTGTGTTTATAACATTGTATTTATTTTTTAGGCATTGTCTTTTCATAATTTATGTTTAGTATATTATGAGATATTTTGTTGAAAACGAAAATGGCAAAAGAACAATTTGTTGTTTTTTGTATGGCAAAAGAACAATTTGTTGTTTTTTGTTATTTTAGTATATTAGAAGATTATTGCAACATTTGTTGGGATATATGTAACTTGTTAAAATATGTTTATAAACCATATATATACTTTTATGCTTTTTTTATGAATTTGTTGTGTATATGTATGGTTTATATGCAGTATATTTTCGGTAAATACCAAACATTTTTATGATTTATTTTATGTATATAGTATATATTCGATATATATACATAGATTATATTCAGTATATATCCAGAATATATACCGACGTTATGATGTATTATTCAATATGTATTTAGTATATATTCAGTATATACCTCAAAATTTGTGGATCCATCTAGATTTCAAAAAAAAAAAAATGTATATATATATATAAACAGTAGACCCAATTAACCCAAAAAATATAATACAAATATACATAAACCACGCGATTATTGTTGAAAAGACAATAGTACAAGGTTTATTTCGGATAATTTCCGGCATTATATCAGCAAGATAAGGAACTTTTAATTTCAAATTACAGATGGTTTAAATTGAATTGAATAATATCCTATATATATTAGAATATAACTTACCATTATTTTTACATTTTGTTTCCCAAAAAAAACGGCTGCTTTATAAATCCCGTGATTTAAGGGACAATGATAATTGTTTGTTGAGGTAACCGCATTATCACAAATTAATTGCTTGAAGCTGGTATGTTTGAAATTAAATTACTCTCATTGGTAATCTTGCAATAAAGTGTAAATCGGTGTGTATGGACTCATAGGCCTTCACGATTTGAGAAACCGCATGAATGTGTATTAGTGGGTTGATGGCTTAATATTCAATATGCGGCCCATATCCAACTAATAATTGTGGCCTGGTGAACTTCCGTCCAATATTGCGTCATCCATGAAAACACTTTAATATTCTAAAAATAAACATAAAAAATATCAATGTATATAAATCCATCCAAATAATAAATAAGTCAAAAAAATATAAACGTGCGAATAAATTAAGTGTATAATAATACACCATTAAATATATAAAATAAGCACATTTTCCGACCTATCAAATCTCCCCAAACTTAAACCGTTGCTTGTCCCCAAGCACCTTAGAACTAAAACCACATAGATGGATATATACAAGTACGTGGAATATTAGTTCAGGGTCTCACAAATTATCACATAAATGCATAGTTCAAACAACTCGAATCAATTAATTCGGACTAAAGATGAAATCATTCTAAGAACTCAAGCAATCAAGAGTCAATTCAAGTGACCACCATAGTTCGTCAATCTCTAACGAATGTATTGATCAATGCAACTCATGACACCCCTTTCTTTGCTAACTAGTCTAGTTTCTTTCCGCTTCTAGCCGATATTCAAATGTCTCGTTCTCCAATTTTTTTTTATTTTTTTTTTTTGTGAATTTTTTTTCTCTCGAGACATTCAACTCCCAACTTTCCACGTCAAGTCACCTCACACAATCGACATCAAGCAGAATAATCACCAGTACAGTTCAAGAATATAAACAGTTCAAGACGACTTACTACGAATAAAACACATAAATGTCAACAATCATGTCTTTGTCCCTCAAATGATAACACCTCAAGATTTTAACCAGAAATAATCAATCAAAGTCATTATAACTAGCACAATATTCCAATAGACTCTCATGTCATCATTGCAAAATTCCACATACATATAGCCTCCTACTCAAGAAAATCAAGGAAATATATAATAATCTAGCATATAAACCTCTCACACTAACACACCTCCCCAAACTTAGCGTTGCACATAAGAGAATAAAATAGAAGGTAAAAGGAAAGAGTTCACCTTATCATGGAGAAGAAGTCTCATCGCACAACATTGGGTTGCCTCCCAACTAGCGCCTTTTTTTTAGTGTCGTTGGCTCGACTTATTACCCCGCTTTCTTCAAGCGGTCCATGGTAGCTTCATAGGTGGCCTCAAAGGAGGCACGAACCTTGCAGCTCCATGTTTATGA
>CACSLK010020742.1:128644-145124 GCA_902706635.1 Striga hermonthica
GGCACCATATGTAGTTCATTTTTGTGGTACAGATACGAAAGTGAAGTGAAAGCAAAGTATAATTTTTTTTTTTTGGGTTAATCTAATCTCTTGCCCATAGACCGCTCACAAAAAATCTCACAAAAGCTACCACAGATAACTGTAACGTTCTCAAATTTCTCTATGCTCTCGGGAGACGGAGCACAGAAAAAACATTCCCAGGCCCGAACGCACACCCACACACACAGAGGCCAGACCAAAGGCGTCCCAGCGGCGGTGAGTGTGGAGAATTCAGCTGAACTGAAATTCGAAGTATTTTCGGAAATAAAATTCTAGCTTCATTTAAAAATCTCATTTTGATGTGTACAGGTTTGGAAATTCCGGGAGAGAAATAGCAGAGGAGAGGTTAATCGGGGCTTTGAGTTGAAAAAGGTAGGCGCAGATTAATATTGTGATTTTTCTATGTTTTGCTGAAATAGGGCAGTTGGTGTTTTTGAGTCGGAGAACTCTAGCCGCTGGTGAGAATATGGCCGGCGGTTTGATAAGAGTTCTAAGTAGGTAATTTGCTTGGATTCAAATTTTGAATCCTGAGAAATATGGCTAGAGATTGTAAATCATCTTCTTGCATATATGTGAACTGATTCCTATCCAACAGGTATATAAATCAGAAAGCTGACCTAACCAGCCATGTGGAGAAGAAACTCACTCAGTCTCTCATCCAAACTTGCCTACTCTAACTCCAGCTCCTCTCTACTTTACCTCTTCAGAAGTTCCCCTAAACCTGCTAGTTGCCACGGTCTCCTCGCTCGATCCAATTTCTCCGGCCCGGAGTCTACATTAGCCACAGCTCCCCTAAAATGGTCCCAATCCGGGCCTCTTCCAACTTCTGCTAGCGCCATTGTTTTTCCGCGGTTGGCTGCTGCATCTGCTTTTAAGGCCAACGAGGTAGCGGACTTGGCTAAGCACTATGGTCGATGTTATTGGGAGCTTTCCAAAGCTCGCCTCAGGTTCTCTTAAGTTTAATTGTTTCACATCCTTTTTAAGTTCTGTCCCTACCAAGGCTATTCGTCGATACCACTAATTCAATCATGGAAATTATCTGTAATTGTCGAGATTAACATAGATAAAAGTCATATTTCGGTTTACTTTTTTGTGTTGAAGACTCAACGGTTTTTGTATGCCATGTCTTACCCAATATGGAAAATTCCTGATTGAAGTATTCTACTGGTAGCTTACGTATAATTCTGATTATTTCTTTTACTAAATCCGTCAAAATCTACGGATAAGTAGAGGAGTGAAGAATTACACTGCTGTGTTTGTTTTTCTCATCCTTTCAATGTTTATCTCTAGTATGCTAGTGGTTGCTACATCTGGTACTGGATATATACTTGGGAGTGGTGGTTCCATAGACTATCTTGGCCTTTGCTGCACTTGTGCTGGCACCATGATGGTTGCAGCTTCTGCTAACTCGTTGAACCAGGTCTTCTGCATTCTTGTTTTTCATTCTTTTAATGCAGATATACTTTGTGGAAAATTTAGAATATTAAGTATGTGGCTGAGTGAATAAGCTTGAAACACATTATGCCATATCAAGTTTCTATAGTCAACATGATCCTGAAGGCATTTTGGTTTTTGGTTATTTATTGTTACTACCGTTTTATTTTATCTTTGGTTAATTAGTCTGGAAGACAAATAAATAAAGGAGAAGGCATAAGTTCTTATTTAAATAATTCTTAAATATCAAGCCGCAAAAGAATAGTGGCTAGTTTTGTATAACCTTCTTCCTCGTAAAGTGTCTAGTAGCACTATAATTGGTGCTTGGTTTTTACCTTCATTTGGCGCAAACTTAGCTTTGCACTTTCCAATGACATAGGTGTTTGAGGTGAAAAACGATGCGATAATGAATAGAACGAGACACAGACCACTGCCCTCAGGACGTATTACTATACCGCACGCAGTTGCCTGGGCTGCTTCAATGGGTGTAGGCGGCACTGCTCTTTTGGCTTGCAAGGTGGTTATGGACTCTTATGTTTGATATTTCTATAAGGATGTCAATCCTTAACATTGTTCAAATGTTATAGCTAAGGGATTGATTTTGGAATTTCCTGTGGCAGGTTAATATGCTGGCGGCTGGCCTTGCAGCATCTAATCTTGTGCTTTATGCATTTGTTTATACTCCTTTGAAGCAGATTCATCCAGTAAACACTTGGGTTGGAGCTATAGTCGGTGCAATCCCACCTCTTCTTGGGTAAATTGTTTATTTTTTGTAGTAGAATTTCATGTAGATTATTATGGAGAACTTCTCATCTATAGAGTATCCAAATTTGTTTATTTCCTTCCTTCGATAAATAGATAGATTGATTAGATGGTAATGACAGTGGCTTGGTGCTTGATTCACAAGTACTTTTTATCTACATTTTATCTTGTCTCTTACCTACTAGTTGCATAGTTTAAACAATGGAATAAGCATCCCTGGTAAGTTCATAAATTTGTTTCTGTATAATGTAAATCATATGAAACAAGGCATAAATCGTGGACAAGGGTTTTCATTGTTGGTTTAGTAGTTACTGTTTTTGCTAGATAGTAGAGTTTTTTATGTTTGGATGATATGTTCTTACAAGGCTCAATCTCTTGAAATCATTTTGGATTTTTTCATGCTTAAGGACTGAAGATATTTTGATGCAATACAAAGTCCACAGATTGAAAAATGTATTTAGATTGAGTTCTTGCATATTTGCTCCGTTCATGTAGCTTGTACTAAATACAATCATACTGTGTTGAAATTCTGCATTTTTTACTTTTCAATATTTTGAGACAGTTCAAGATGCCTATCCTTTTAAACTGAAAATAGAAGGATAGAAAAAGAGCCTATACCCTCTTCAAATGTTGGCTGTAAACTTTCATTGCAGAATTAAGAGAATGTTTTTATATTTTTATCTTATTCAATGCTGAGAATGAGCGTAACATAGAACAAGTGGGGCAGCCATTTTGATAGTTGAGCGTTTGGTTAGATTAGAGTGGCCTGATTATGTTGCAATTTACACCCTTTACAAGCAATTAAGCAACATTGTCAAAGGCATCCGTCGTCATTTCAGCTTTTCCGTTATGCAGCATATTTTGGTTATTTATACTCTTGTATGGCTTTTGGGGGGGAAAATATCATGCCCTAATGAATGCCAAGTTTCGCATTATGCAGTTTTGAACTCAGATGGTAGTGCCGCACATGGATCCTTTTATAGAGTGAGCTTCGTTCAAATCAGTGTTCTTTCTTTTCCATTTCTTGTTTCTGGTAAAATTGTTGTACACTAATATCTGCATGAGAATGATTTACAAGCTGAGTGTCTTATTGCAAGTTTAGTACGAGGGAGTGTCCGTGTGTATGTATCATGTGATGTTGATGAATAATATTATCAATAATCAATTTTAATGACAAGTTGTAATTTTTGTTTCAAAAGGTGGGTTGCAGCTTCGGGGAAGATCTCCCTTAATGGGATGATACTTCCTGCTGCTTTATATTTTTGGCAAATACCTCATTTTATGGCTCTTGCTTACTTATGCCGCAAAGATTATGCAGATGGAGGGTATGTGTTACCAATTGTTAATTTCGGTGTGACTAAATTGGTGGTAGATTGATATCTTAAAATAGTTTTGTGTCCTATATAAACGAACTCTTGTTTTTTCGTTTTCAATGTTAGGTTCAAGATGTTTTCACTTGCTGATTCTTGTGGTCGTAGAACAGCCCTGGTCTCTCTGAGGAACTGTCTTTATCTGCTTCCATTGGGGTATCTGGCTTATGACTGTGAGTGAGACCATTGTTACAGTTTTGTTTAGTTTGTTTAGATATAATATATATGTGTGATGTTTCATTTACAGATGGTGTGTCGATAATTATTATGTGCAGGGGGTATCACTTCGGGGTGGTTCTTTGCTGAGTCCACAGCGCTTGCTCTTGCAATCAGTTGGACTGCAACATCATTTTTTCGAAACCGTTCAATAAAAAATGCAAGGAGAATGTTCCATGCGAGCCTCCTTTATCTTCCTGTGTTTATGGGTGGACTTGTACTTCATCATCTTCCCGAGGAAACACAAGGAGATGGAGATGATCCTTCTTCTTCTTCTTCTTCTTCTTCTTCTTCTTCTTCTTCTTCTTCTTCTTCTTCTTCTTCTTCTTCTTCTTCTTCTTCATCTTCCTTCCACCCTCTGAAAAACACAATCCCAACCCGACCACCAGTAGCATATGCCTCCGTTGCACCATTCCCATTCTTACCAGCTCCATACATTACTACCTAATCAATTATCATGTATTGCGTTTGTACTGCCGATTTCCAATTTGTTGGATTCAGTGCATGCTTTTGTTTTTGTTTTTGTTGGCCATCTCATTTCATTTTTGATGGTATCCATGTAATTTTGAGAGCTGCGAAATAAATGTTGTATGTTGTTCTTTTGTTGACTGTCCTCGTGCAATGATAGTTTTGCACGTTATACTGGAGTATGGCTGGTATTAGATGACCGGCAGATTTCATGCCGTCTTTTATTTCTTCATGTGGAGAATGTGCATACGAAATAGTTGAAGCGAGTCTCTGCAACTATTCATCGCTTTCAAATCTTAGAGCAATGTGAAAATTTAATTGGATTGCCTAAATTGCTACAGTGAGTTTGGAGTGGGAACCCATAAATACAATATAAAAACTCACCATTCACCGGGTACCCTATCCATTTAACGCAAAACGGTCACTAAATGCAAGAGACTTGCGTCTCATTTTCATTTTGTTACATATTTCCTTTTCTTTCTTTTATTTTATATTTTTTAATTTTCCTTTTATAACTTAATATATTGGAAATATTGATGTTGCTCAACTGGGTTTGAGCTTTGACATACCCATTGAGTTTAAAAGGTGACAGTTATCCATGGTCATATCCAGTGCCGACTGAATTTAGGAATTTCAATCAGAGGTGCCCGACTTTAAATGTTACAACGAGCTTGTAGTTTAAGTCAAAACACTCATTTCATGTAAAAAAATGTATTTACTATAAATATAAATATCGATATGTGTACCATCAAATTTTTTAAAAACTTAGAATTTGTATCACCATCAAACTATTAAAAAAATTATAAACAAAAAAATATGAGAGTTTTTATATATTTATAATTTAAGTTCAACATCCATAATATATGGAAAAATATACTTTTTTTTGTTGAAAATTGATTTAAATTGAACTTTTGAAGCACATTGCATAACGTTTTTGTTGATAAAAACTTATCAAGTTAACATATTTTTAAGAAGAAAATAACTTGAGTTAAGAATATGCAATTACACGAAAAAAAAAAAAAAAGTAGTAAAAACCAACATTAAAAAATGTAACAATCCAAATATATACTAAACTTCATTAATCACTAAATGAATTTACAATTAAGAGACCGAAAATCACTATAAATATTTTCAAATCTTGAAATGTAAAATATAAGAATTGTTGGTACGTTTTTCAATAAATAAATATTATTATTAATTTAAATTAAATCACCATAAAAATAAATTTTAATTATTAATATATTGTGAATTTTTTTTTTTATTTTTTTATATATATTTTATAGTATTTTCTTTTTCACACACATATGTATATGATATTGATTTTCTAAAAAAAAAAAAAAAAAAAAAATGAGGGGGCCTGTGGCCCCAATACACCTCCGTCATTGGTCATATCGTTTTTATACTGATTAATTATTCTCAAAGGCAAATGTACTTTATTTGGTCTGGTCTGGTCACCAATTGGCCAGTTCATTATACTGGCAACGCTGAAGAGAAGTTAACATTTCATGGGCTCCCAATTCCTTATCCAACCTAGTAAAGTTGTACTGTTCATTATAATTGCTCCTTCCTTCAAATACACCTATTCATATATTCAAATTATATTAAGTGACACTTAATTCCTCTTCTTCATTACACACTTAATTATTTTAAGGAATGATACAACTCTATGAGAAAACTGCATTTTTCCCATCAAACAACTTTGTTTATCAATATAAACCGAATCAACAATTTTCAGTCTTTCCATCAAATTTCACCAATATAACG
The DNA here is from genome assembly GCA_902706635.1 of Striga hermonthica. Lineage (NCBI taxonomy): Eukaryota > Viridiplantae > Streptophyta > Magnoliopsida > Lamiales > Orobanchaceae > Striga > Striga hermonthica. Next base: position 134,698 of record CACSLK010020742.1, read on the forward strand.
AGTAAAGTAACAAAAAGAAAAACATTAAAGTTAACCCATCAACTCCAATAGGGAAGGAAACCAACAACGTATATTGTATATTACGAAACCACCTGCATGAAATTTCAAAGCAGGGTATTCAAAATGTTATATAAGATCCAATAAATCATAAAAGGGTGCTAACAAACACGTTGATAATAACATGACACTTAATTTAACACCAATTTAACAAATTATATTACCTAGGCTAGAATGTGCGATATGACAAGTAGCATATTAAGCAGCAGCCTGTAACAAACAATCAAGAATATGTTTTGCAGAAACCAGAGAGCTAAAAAGGATGAATACCAAAGCTATACTTCAACTGAGTGTCAATAGTCTCATCTGAAGACGATTAAATTACTGCTAATTATATTTACCTTGCCAACGGGTGAGGAGAAAACTGCTTTTACAGCCTCAAATACTTCTTCAACTGGTTTTGCAGCATTTATCTAAATTGAAAATTCAAAACAAGAAAAAATAATAAAGGAAAATTAAATGTCATTATACTTGTTCTATAACAGATGAAGTAATCGTGATAAAAGTCGGGCCTGATGATAGAAATTTACCTTGCGGACCTTCCCTTTAGCATTGTAATATTCAATAACAGGGAGAGTAGACTCCATGTACACCTTAAATCTCTTCCTTATTGTCTCTATGTTATCGTCTTCTCTCCCCTGCAAACAGGAAAACAAAGACATGCACACAATAAATTAATAACAGGAATAAGTAAGGACAGATATATACCAAAACCAGACGAAGAACGAGAGGAAAACAAATGTGGATTATATTTAATGTGATGCACCTGGTTCCTACTTAACAGACGCCTCTCCATTTCCTCCTCTGGACAATCAAAGAAGAGTATAAATTCTGGCACAATTCCAGTCTACACAAAAAGAAAAACCAGAGCAGGTCAACTTACATGGATTCTGTATATCAGTCGATGATCAAATCACCACAACAAAGGGGTTAATAGTAAAATATAATCAACATGTATACAAAATAACATGACAAAAGAAAGCACTGCATAGGATTTTTTAATAAAACGGTCTAAATTCTAAAATATAAAGAACACACGTATATGCATTTCATACAGACATATGTTATGAGATATGTCACAGAGAGAGAGAGGAAAAAAATAAGACTCACTACAGACTCAAATGCTGCACGGTTTTCCTCATTGCGAGGAAAACCGTCAATGAGAAACTTATCATTGTCCTTTTCCTCTATTGCTCGTTGGAGAAGCTTAATTGTTACCTCTGAAGGCACAATTTTTCCATCCTTAATCATATTCTGAATCATGGTCCTACATATATATCACAGCTAAAGTTAACTTTAAGAAAGAAAGAAAAAAAAATCTTCATAATTTCGAAGAGAACACAATTATCAGAGTAGTGGTGCACACAATAATAAGATTATACCCGTTTTCAGAACCAGATTTCATCTCGGCTCGGAGAAGATCACCCGCACTGAGATGAGTATAACCAAAATTTTCAACAATATTTGCACATTGAGTGCCCTTACCACTGCCTGGCCCACCTGCTCATATTCAGAAAGGAAAGTGTCAGAAAGCTGTCCAATTTATTTGTAACAGTTACCAGAGGACTGAAGGGGAGGGGAGTATAAGTCTCTTTTTAGTGTAACTTTTTTGCAGCTAACAAGATATTCTAATTGACAGAAACAAGAGAAGTAAGTGGTCTAAATGTACTCTAAAAAAATCTTCCATAAGCAACCAGTAGTGACAAAGAACTCACCTAGAACAAAAACAACAGTCACCTTCTTGTCTTTGTGTGAGCTTCCATTGACTTCCTGTACAAAAGGTGTTATGTAAAATGTTAGTCATGGGTTGAACTTATCATGCTTCATATGATGCCAGCAAGTTCAGTACATGCTGGCTTATATGACGACTGGGGAGGGTTTAGAGTTGCTATTGTGCCAGTCAAGATTGAAACAAGTAAAGAAATAAACAAGCTTAAGAGAAAGTGCCTTGTTTACAGCATCAACAACAGTGCCCATAATGCCTGTGGAGATTGTGATATTATTATCTGCAAAAGGAAATATATCAATTGACTGTTGACGCACGTTTTTTTTTTTATAGAAAAAAAAAACTACATATCAGAATATATAGAATAGTATATTTAAAGTAATTATATTTAATTCAAATCGAGGCACACACGATTTAAGGGAGAACAAACTATCTTTATAGATGCATAAAGAGAGAAAGGGTTGGTTTATTGTTGATTATTTATTTAGATACTACCCCTTTTCTATTGTAAAATGAAAATACTCCGTTTGTTCAGTATCAAGTATGAAAGGGAAAAATGGAGATTGAAATTAGCTGAAGGAGCAACCTTCAAAATCTGACCTAAGGATGAATTCGAAACATTCTGCTAAATTATGCAGATCAAAACACATTCTAGTTGACGCTATTGATATCAGATCCACATGAGAAAGATGGAATTTCAAGACTGCAATTAATATGTGAAGAGGTACTCTCCTTATTAAGAGAACCATGGAATTATAGATTGTAAACAAAAGGTTCAATCTTTTTGAATGAAATAATAAGCTTTCTTTATATTCAACAATTCAGCTTGTGGAGCACACAAAGAATGGCAAGGTCATTTTGATCTGCAGTTGCATCATCAGTAATCAAACTAGACACGTTCACAAAGAAAATGCTAGGAGATGGAATTCGAATAGAAATTTTTTAAGTCTTTGCATGACATGTTAAGCAAACAAGGGCATCATCAAACAACGCAAAACACAGATGGGAACATGATTCTCGATTCCACACACAGATCAAATAATCTAAACACACCGGAATCCCATATAGATCGACAAGTGACCAACACAATAACATTAAAGCAGCTCGAATCAATCACGTAATGAAAAGATGAAAGAAACTAAGATCTGGGTGGGATTTACCGTATTCTTGTGAGGTAGTGCAGCACAGCACAGCACAGCACAAATTGTCTGTCTGTATTATTTATAGAGAGACGAGCGTTGGGAACATTGAATCACGACGACGAGTAACTGAAATCTGTGCATCACATATGGAGTAGTATTTTAACGGTGCGTTTGTACGTTTTTCCTTTCCAATATTCTGCACGTTTTTGTTTTTGCTAGCCATTGCCAGTTTGGCACTGTGTTGGAGAATGAGTTGCAGACACTTTGCGTAATTTTGGATCCTAATTAATTTTGAACACGAATTCCACTTTTATTATTATTATTATTATTATTATTATTATTATTATTATTATTATTATTATTATTATTATTATTGTATTTCAGGTGACAAAAATAATACTTTTGAACAGTTAATAATTGTTCACTCAGTTAACAAGTCGATAAACTCGAGTTTAATAAGTAAGTTTGGTTGCGTCGCTCACTCAGTTAACAATTATTCAGGACTCCACTTGCCAATTGTTTGTTTGAACTTTTGATGCAAAGGAAGGAAAGCTGAATAAATATAGATTTCAGATCAACACTCATCAAACAAAGGTAAGAACATGTACACTCAGTTAGATTCTCAGAACTTGTTTTATAATCCATAAAACCAACCACACATCCCAGGAGCAGCAAACTATCACAAATCACAATATTACTAACAATCAAACTGTCTCAATTATGAATCACCTCTCCTACTGCCATGAGACAAAAATAATCTAATAAACCCGAACAGTACAGAAAACAATGAAATCCAACATTCTTTAACAGTAACTACAAAGCAAAAGAAAGAATGATTAAGGAACATCACCATCACCACCCCTCGTATTCTTTCTCAACTCGAGATCGTCAAGATAATTCTGATAAACGTAAGATGCAAATCCCCAAAACGCCATCAACATGGCAACAATCTTCACGCCATTCATGTTATCATGGAAAACGACCAACGATGCTATCGGCGTCACGGCCAGCGAGAGAGTACTAATGACATTAGAGAAAAGTGACGACACCACGAAGATCAAGCCCACGACCCCCACCGAGCAGACCTGCCACGACACTGCCGTGCAAACGAGCGTCATCACGTACGAGAACCTGCCGCTCGTAAAACTACCCATTTCGCCCCTGAGAGTCCTCCATTCCCCGCTCGCAAACAGACCCACGACCGCCACACATGTCGCCACAACCGCAGTGTACATCTGCATTTCAAGAACGACCCCGAAAGTCTCCTTCTTGAGGACCTTTTCGAATGTCAGCTGCATTACCGACAGCAAGAGAGAATAGAGGGCACTGGCAGCAACGGCTGTGATGATCCCAGTTATGTATTTGCGGGTGGTGACCCCGAAAGGCCTGTCCGAGTCCTCGTTGATGGCAAGAAGTGCGGCCGACAAAGTGAGGATGACCACCGAGTTGAATATGAGGGCAGTGAACTTCTGGCGGTTGATGAAGAAGGAGAAGATGGCGTTGAAGGCCAGCTGGGTGGCACAGATGAGAGAGTAAGTGGAGGCCGAGAGGTATAAGAGGGCAACAGAGTAGAGCATGTTGTCACCAGCAACCACAGCCCCAATCACGATGTAGATTGCAGTTAAAATGAGCAAGGAAGGTGGGGCCGACGGAGGCTCAGGCTCGTCACGGAGGAAAAAGTAGGGGACGAGGAGAACGGGGAAAGCGGCAGTCTGGACTAAAGTGGCCATCCATTTACTGTTTCCACCTTTGTCGTAATAAAATCTACCCAAGAGGACAGCAGCCGCTTGGCCCACGAGAAGGAATGTTATGTTGAGGACGACCAGAATCCACCAGTGCACACGCTTGAGCTTCTGCAGCGGGTGCTGATAAGTCGAGGGCCCATCTTTTGCCAGAATCGGGATTTGATTATCTGATATGCATTACAAGCAATTTCAATAACTTTCAGTCTCTCTGCAAAGACTAATAAGTTAATTGAAGTTAAACAAATAATGTTTAGTCGTCTTTTATTTTGCATGAGAGTACTACACGATGGACATACTGTCATCCTGTGCATTCCTGCCAATCAATGGAAATCCCCATTGAGATCTTGACCTAATATATAACTAGTCATTGAGAAAGAAAACTATCTTTACACCGACATGAAACAAACAGAGCAAAATCCACTTAAAATCTTATGCATCAAAGTAGAGAGACAAGAATAAGGTAAAGTTAGATGATACCTGTCATGACGATGAAGATGATGCCCAATAGAGGAACTCAGAATTTGACGGATTTGCGTGGAGTTTGGTTAGGTGAGAAATTACAGTATCGATTGAAAAGGAAAATAAAATAATTTACTTATTGCACGCCACCAATCCAATCCAATCCAATCCAATCCAATCCAGTCGGCAGCCAAATTGTAGCGGTAATTGCAGATATTCCGGCCCGGGAGAGGAATAGAAGAGGAGAGGTTAATCGTGGCTTCGAGTTGATAAAGGTTAATCGTGGTTTTCTTTTAAATTCCATCGACCCCAAAAACCTCCATCGCGTTTACTTTTAAGCAAACTCGAAAATCCCCTAATTAACGATAATTTACCTGAGATTTCTTTCTCCGAATCGGTTCCTACCACTGCTTGCCGTTGCCTCCTCCGAAGAGAGAGAAAGGGAGGAGTTTGTGGAGATGTGTTAATTGTTGTTGGCCGTGGAAGAAGTGATGACGACTCTTTTTCTTTTTTTTTTTCTTTTTTTTTTAGTTAATAAAAAAACAATTATAAGAGTAGAATTGTGTGATTATATTTTATTCTTTTAGAAAATGTGGCTATATTTCATTTTTTTTCTTCAAATAATGGGTAGAAAAGGTGGTTATATTGCATTAAATGCTGAATGACTAATATCAAAAAAATATCTTATAAACGAAAATAAAAAATAGAAATCCCAAAAAAGAATTGTAATAAGTCCTCACATCTCCTATAAAAGGACCAAGAGGCAACATTAAATAAAATGAGTAAATGTTCTCATTTAATATTATATAATGGTCCACTCTTGGAATCGAACTCCTTATTAATCTCTACTCGTGCAGACTGAACCGAGTATACATTCTAGTGTACAATTCAAACACTTTGTTGGTCAATTTTAAACATTAACATCATGCTCAATCTATTATTGCAACAAAACTGACCCTAAGTGGACTAGACTACTAGTATAAAATGGACTAAGAAAGCCCATGCTATCCTGTTAATTGAAAGCAAGAATTTTAGTATATTGGCCCAATAACCAGCATAACACTAGCCCAATATCACTAGCCAAAAAATATGTGGTCCTCTGGGCCGTCTGTACTTTCCCTTCTTCTTTGATATCAACCTCATCGTCTCCTGCTTTACCAATTCCACAATTTGCCCTGGTCTCATAACATATTGCTAGTCTACAGAGAGGTAAAAGAGATCAAAATTCCATTTTGCTCCTGTAAAATGGCGTCGGCGTTGAGATCCAGCATTCTCCGCCACATTCGGGTTCCGGCATCGGGGTCTCTGAACCTAAACGGATCCAGTTTGCTCGTCTTTCGGTCAATGTCATCGCACGGAGACGATCACCTCGACAAACAGGAGGTGGTGAATCGGGTTCTCGATGTCATCAAGAGCTACCCCAAAGTCGACCCATCCAAGGTATCCCCCCTTTTTTTCCCTATTGATTTCAATTTTCTTTTTAAAGTTTTCTGTTTTCCCAAAATTCACACAAAGCACTGTATTTTCCTAATTCCTGTGAATTTGAATGTTGATTGTGTTTGTCTCGAGGAATTAAGAAGCTTCACCTCGAATGTCTAGTCATGTAAAGGTGACAATCATGGAGAATTTTAGGGTACTGGCAGCAAAAAGGGGAAAATTTTAATTTTTGCGTGAATTTTGACAAATTTTTCTCGACCTTGGTTAGATTCCTGAGGTCGTTATTGAAATACCCATTTGGATGAAATGCTAAAGTTATGTGCTTTATTACACTAGACTAGATTTACATGAGGTGGGGTGAACTCCTGCATTTTAGTAGCAAGAAAACGATCCAATGAAATGCTTTATAAACATGATAAAATGAATATTTGTAGTGTTCTTCTTCAGTTTAAACGACAATACTGATAGTACTGCTATTCCTTGCTGAGTGCAACCATGGAAATCTGCAATTTCTATACTAAGTTAAATGCACTTTTAGTGTAAGATGAGGTTTCCTTTGTGGTAAACATGTTTAAATGAAAATGCCCCTGAATGTTGTGTCCTGTTTATGGAATTATGCACTAGGTTCATCGTAACAATGAATTCTACAAGGCTGGTACCACGCATTACCGTAGATATTTGTAAAACCCTTTTCTGTGTTCATTCTTATGACCATTAATCATCTTTCAGTTAGTCACTCCGGTGTGTATAAGCTGTCTAATCACTGAAACGAACTAGTCAGTAAGGAATGACAAGGAATGACCTTTTAAGCGCTTGTTTGGATCCAATTCCTAAGAGTGAGGATTGAAGACCGAATCTCATGATCTTTCTTTAATATTGTATTGTGCACAGGTGGCGCCGGATGTTCATTTCCAGAAGGATCTGGGGTTGGATAGCTTAGACACGGTGGAGATTGTGATGGCTCTTGAGGAAGAGTTTAAGCTGGAAATCCCTGATAAGGAGGCTGACAAAATCGACTCGTGTCCGCTCGCGATAGAATATATCTACAACCATCCCATGTCTAGCTAAGAAGTTACGCATGGCTTTTTGTTCTGTTTTGGGTGGGTTTTTATCTCATTTGTTCTAATTAGATGGTGTGTCCTGTTTGGCATGAACTTGGGATGTTGCAGAGATATGGCTCCAAATGGGGAATAATTTGGCCTCGTTCGGTAAAACATACATTCCTAAACTGGAGTTCAATAATTTGTACTGTTTGTACTTGCAGAGTTTTTGCTGAGTGCATGATGTTCTTATATTGTTGGATGATTATTTGCCACTCGCAGGGTTTACTTTCATTATCGACTTGTTAGAAGCTAATCTCCTAAACATATTCTTGATATGATTTTTTTTTTTTATTCTGAAGTTTCTAGTAAAGAATCTCATACCGCAGGCATTTATTTCTTGAGCAGACCTATTTCTGTTACATGGTAAAATCAACTAGTTATAATTAGTCTTTATATATGAAGCTAGGTTTTGATGGAGTTGATTTGATGTTTACAATAGCACAGCATCTAAAATAATCTTTGTACAATACTCACAGCAAAACAGACTATAATCTTTCCATGTGTGCAAAAGTCAGAAAACAATACATTAAGTAGAAGTCACTCAGTACAATGAAATTGCTTGTGAATTAGGATTTGAACCCTGTTTTCCATTCAAATAGGTACATATATAAATAGTTTATTGAGTTGTCGAGCCACATACAAATATATACTGCATAACAGCAAGGGTTAACTACAATACTTATTACCCCAAAGTTAAGCCTAACTACAACCAACTCAACTGTTTTCAAAGTACAAAACCCTCTTGGAAAGACAACTCAGGCCTTTTTTTTTTTTCCCTTTCTTTCTTTTTTAACCATCTTTTGTAGTTAAGCTCAGGGCCAGTTTCTGTAATCAACCCTAACAACAAAGATAAATAATAAGCATAACTTAAAGATTTGGAAGAACACAAAGAAACAGTAAAAACACAATATGATAGATAACCACACATGAAAAACACAATCATCCAGAACCCGTCTGCACAATGCGCATAACAGAAAGCGCCATAGCCGAGAGCTCGAAGGCATAGCCATTCCTACTCGTGAGAGGCGAAACCACCCCTTTTCTTTCCGCAAACCCTTCTTCACAAGTAGTCGAGTCGGTCATAATCGAACTTATTTGTGTGGCGGCATCGTCAAACTTGTTTTGGTTGTACAGTCTCATGGCTTCTTTGACCGAAGGTATAGCATCCGAATAGAGTTCGAAGCAATCGTCAAGACACTGCTTGACATAAGGGTCGAGTTTCTTGCTGTTCTTCAAAAGCTGTCTGATGTGGCAGCGCGTGTCGGTTATGTTGTAGCGGATTAAGCGGATGGAAATTGTGCCGAGGCCTTTGAGGGTGGCGCACCGGCTGGCCGGGGCTGCCTGAAGAGATGTTGTGCAGAAGCTGTAGCTGATGTTCGGGTCGTCGTTTGCCGCAGTTTTGCAGGTCGAGTTGATTAAGGTTTGGCTGGAACTGGAAGCAGCTTGGATGATGATGATGATCAGGATTGAGAGGAAGAAAATGGAAATTGGCTTCATCATTTTTTTTTTTAATTTTTTATTTTTTTGGGCTGATGATGATAAGTTGGTTTTCTTCAGGAGGTTAACATTGGGTGTTTTTGGTTTAAGACGTGAAGGGGAAAGTGGTTTTTATATAGGAAATGGGTTAGTGGTGATGATGGGTTGGTGTATGTGTGTGCAGTTTTTCACAGAGAAATTAATAAAATAGGTACATGTAAATTTTAAATGTTGCACTTGGACTAATAATATTCAAGAGGAGCAAAAATTGTTTCGGTTAAAAGTAGCTGTCCTGTGCTGTGCTATGCTTGCTTTGTCGTTAAACATTGTTTTGCTGCTGCTGATGCCGACTCATTAGCTATAGCTATATTCACATTTGGAATTCACAGCCAAGTTATGGGCGTGATGATAATTAAACATGCCCGATAATAAAGGGTCGGGTCAGATGGTATGGGTCCAACTATTTATTTTAGATGATGCCCAAATCCAGATTATTGGTGATGTGAGGCCGCCCTGAAATCTCATCATTCAAAACGGACATTTGTCACGATAATCATCTTTTAGGTTTGAGAATGAGTTTAATGGTTGAATAGAGAGAATATTCTTTTAGGTTTGAAAATGGGTTTTAATGGTTGAATAGGAAGAATGGTTGGATAAAAATTATTGTTTGAGCTACATCATATGTAATTCATAATGTAGGTGAGATATAATTTTTCGGTTGGGGTCCTGTATTGAGATCACAATGGTTAGTTAATTAATTATTTTATGGCAATTTGTTTCTGAATTATTTAGTTACATATTAAGACCATCACAAGAATTGCAAATCTCGTTCATGCAACTCTGAACTTTCGAGAGAATTTTTTATTTGCCTCAACCAAAAGAGATGATTTGTTTGAAAGAATAGGATGATGATATACCTAAAGTTGGCAACTTTCTAACAAAGACATCGAATTTGTTGGCACTAAAGTGTATTATTATATTACAATTTTGATCATGCATTCCCAGAGAACTCAGCCTATCTTTGTTCTTTAGCCTTATTATCTAATCTATCGAGACATGATAAAAGATTTATAGCAAATCACTTATGCATATATGTACTTGGCACATGGAGTTATTATTAATACTACAAAATCAGCAAGGCAGGCATACACTTGATTGATTGGATTAGAGGATGATATGGGTTATAGTACCGACCCGGTCCTATATAATAAAATCCCATGATAAAAGCATAGGGCCGAGCCACGCAAGGGCTTCGACCCCTCGGTGTTGGGTCGAGGGGAGG
>CACSLK010020742.1:145274-157084 GCA_902706635.1 Striga hermonthica
TGTTGAGGTCTCGACCCCTTAAACTGGCAGTCCAAGTGGGAAGGCGAGCTATGCACTAAGCGTAGGGTGCCGAGGGCCAGGGGTCGAGCCATACTAAGGCCCCGACCCATCAATTAGTTCGACCCACGTAAGTCAAAGAGTTGACCGATGAGTGAACGCTATATAAAGGGTAAACCGGGAGAAAAATAGGTAAGACTTCATTAATATCATTACTACAACATTTATTACAGACAATTCTCTCTAAAAATCCGAGATCCTAACTTGGGCGTCGGAGGGTTTGCGCCCGAGAAATTCCGGCGCGCTTTCAGGTATCGGAGAACACGCAAGCTTGGGCCGGACCGAATCAAGCGAATCACGCCATAACCGGGAAGAACCTTCCGTAAGACCGGAGCCACCGATCTCGGACCATATCAGAGGATATAAATTAGTTGCTTCTGTTGATTAAAGTGACCATAAAATAAAATAAAAAAAAAAAGTCTCTAAAGCCCCATCATTAAGCTTGCATCACTTGTTAACAGATGTGGAGGATCTTTGATTGGGTCCCCCTAATTTCTTGCTTATACGCATCATCAAAAGCAAAGACATACATGACAATATGTTTAACCATCCAAAATATTAATTCCACCACTACATTATCCCATACCTTATGCATAGCATGGCTCTCTTCCAAGTATAAACTTCAACCCTAAGGCCTCCATCAAATAATAGTACAATACCTCTGTTTGGTTGATGAGAGGTGATTTAGATCCATGGAATACGTAACCTTATCACTAATAACCAAGAAAAAGTAAAAAATTGTAAACATCCATTGCCAAAAATGGCGTTGTTCCAGTCAAAATATAGCTCTGAAAACTAAAAGATACGAACAAGCAAACACTTTGAAATACGCAACACTACATCACACTCACATACATTCTTCCAAAATCCATCCCTCAACTAGGTGATATTCATAAAATCACTACAAACTTTGGAGAAAATAACTCCTGTTCTTACATACCGTTGTTAAATAATTTGCAGAGTTGGTGTTATACTTTCTTACTCTCATCAAGGAAATCCTCCTCTTCATCTCCACTGCTATCCCCAAACATTGCAGCCATCTTCATTGCCAGCTTTGCAGCCATCTCCCTCCTCTGGAAATCGGGCATCAATCTCAGGCCATTTCGCATGTTACCAATCTCAGCCATCAGCTTCTCCAAATCCTCAAAATCATAAGATTTATTCTCTTCATCTACCTCTGACGTTATTTCAGCTTCCTGGGCCAGACTTGCTTTTTCTTGGTCAATCTCTTCTGCCAATTTGGAAGGGGATGTGGATGAGTGGTTTTCTTCTCCAGCTGATTTAACTTCACTCTCTCTTTCTAAGTTTATATTAGTTCCTGAGGCGGAAGCAAAACCATCTGCAGAAATCCATCTCACGTCGTCCCATGGTTCTGCTGAACCAGAGGATAATTTCTCATACTCATGTTCATAATCATCGGATTCTTCTTCTGACAAATCTGTTTAAAAGTGAACAAGCATTCACAAGTTTGATAGGTCGAGTAACATGACATATAGAAACAACTTCAACATATAAAAAACCCTATAAAATTGGCATGTCAACCTTCTTGGTCGGGTAGTGAAGGTTCATTTATTATATCACCAGATTTTAACAACATTCCAGGCCACATATGAGCTGACAACGCCCCATAAAGTCTCTCTACACCCTGTGAATCCCCTTCTACAGAGAGGCCTGTAATAAAATGATTCGGTTTCATGTTAAAAAAAGAAGGAAAAAGAAAAATTGCACAGTAATTAAAAACCTACTTACAGTAGAAGTCAAGCAATACGCATTTTAAGGCAGACATTATCCAGGTGCGATTAAAATTTTAGCTTTTTTTTTTTTTTTTTTCCTTAGAAGCACTTTGCTACTTTTTAATGCTAGTAGTAATAAACTACGCCTACAAAATATGTTAGGTTCATCATATGAAGCAAAAAAAATTATAGGCCCCTACATTTGTCAAAATCAGCATTGGATGCGCAAGCCTCAACATATTCGATATTATGGTCAAGACACCATTCTAAGCAAGACCTCTTAAGTTCCAAATTTGTCTCTTCTACTCCCAACAGACTACTTCCTTCAGTTTCGGATATCCCATACTCAGTAAACCCCAGAAAAGGATCATTAGATGATTCTTCTTGCCTCATGAAGCGCCTCTTGTATTCCATATGAGCTGGATGATCGGGAACAAGGTCCACCTTGTTACCGATGCATAGCAGTATATCAAACCTCTGGATGTCCGTGCAGCCCACCCACTCTTTAAGAGCAGCAAGAGATGAGAGCTGCAAACGACAATGTTGAATGAGGTAACACTAGGCAACATATGAAAGATAGATTTTCATATGAAGGGAATAAGGCTTACATCGGTAAGGTCAAAAACCATCACCAAGGCAACTGCTCGATCGACAATTGGAGAGCTCACAACAGATAACGTGTCGCTAAGACGAGCCATCCATACCGAAACATCTGCTGAATAATACTTTGTGTTGATTGTCCATCTTATGAAGCAACCAAATAAAGATTATTACTCAAAATGTTATAACCCATAAAAGGATAGAAAAGCAGATTATTATCAGGGAATCAATGTTTTTCTCTAAGAAGTTAATACTTACGCATGGAGAGATAACTCAGGCAACGGATCAGGAGCATCTTCAAAATCTATACTAAGTAACCCTGCACCCAACATAAGCATACGGCAGTTGAACATTACAGTTCAAACCATGGAAGTAATTCATGCTACCATAATAATAATGCATTCAAACTTCCAGAAAAAAAGTGCATAAGAATTGACCCACAGTCTTTCCCTGCCATTGAACCAGGGACATGAGAAGGCAACTGAAGCAGCAAGAATGCTAGGTACTATATATCTTAACTAAAGGGTATTCACCAAACAATTTCTCAAAGGAGCAATATGATATTAACTATTGGACCAGTCTACGGCAGATCAGAAAACCAAAATTCCACCAAACCTAAACCTCTGGTGCCTACATTATTTCATGAAGAAGGTATAACCAACAATCAAACTTTATATTCGCCAAGTAATCCGTAGAAAATGCTCTTTCACAGCTTCACATCAATATTCCGAGATTCATACTGCTATCATTTTCAAATCTTCAAGGTCAGTAGTTTTCCTACATCAATGAGCTCAACATAGTAAAAACTAAACTGAACTAAAAGTTCAACTGATGCCCACACATTTTGCCGACACGATTCACCTCCGGAAGTATCCAAAAGATATTTCAGAAAATCTGTACAGTAACGCCACAGTAAACATAATTCTCTGTAGCTTAGGAGCATCATTTGCTGTAGCTCCAACATGCATATACCGAGTAAAATTTCACAAATGAATGATCGAGATGAGAGAGAAAGAGAGTACTTGAAAGTAGGGTTCGTTTGCCAACGTTGGGCGACCCAACTACGAGGATTGCGGGTCTTCTCTCCAGCAACTGTCGATCCATTTTCACCTTTTTTTCGCAGCTCCAATAGCTTTTTTTTCTCGGTCTTGATGATATTTTGATATGAAATGAAAGGGGTTTAAAGCGAGACCCGAATTACTCACCGAAAGGCTCTGTTAAGCAAATTACCGGCTGGGAAAGTCCTATCTTGACCTACAAAAATCTATGGAATCTTATGGAATAATACACCACTTAATGTATTGATACATGTCCAAATTGTATTTATTGTATGACACGTATCCAGGGACGGATCAAGAAATTAAGAATAGACTGGGCTAGAATTTTAAATACTCATTTTTCATTAAAAAAAAAAATACATAAGAAATGAACTCACACCAAATATGATCAACCGTTCTATACTCATGATCAACCTTTAAAACATGAAAGCGCATCAACGTGGCTCTAAGTATTATTAAATCTTCATCTTAAGTTCAAACATTCTATTCAGAACTAATATTCACTTCCTCAATAATTTCTACATTCACTTCAAAAATGAAAATAAAATAAAATGGCGAAAGAAATGAAACTCAAACAAACATCATAAAATATACTAAAAAATAACATTGGTAGACACCATATCTTTGATAAATAGATCTGTCTACAAATGATGTTGGCATATTGCTACATATTAGGATAAAAGCTGAAACAGAAGTGATATTACTAGACATATTTAGACAAAACTGAAACAATAACATGATAATTAAAAAAAAAAAAACATACTATGGTTCATAAATTGATCAAATGTAGGAGCATCTGAGTATACAAACTAAACAAATTTGAAGCATATGCTAGATCTCAAAACCCAATTGCTCAAAATCCAGAAAAAAAAAAAATAAATTAAAAATCACAGAGACAGTAATATTTTGAATGCTTCAGGCTTCAAATTTCTCGTTTCTTTTCAAGAACAAGCACTCAATCATGGATGTTTCACAAAATAATTAAACCTCATATGATATTTTCTCCCTTCGCAATACGTAATAGAGCCATCTAGGGTTTGTAAAGTAATTAAATATAATTTTTTTCTGTACCTTTTAAATCGAATGGCCGAGTGGAAGTGATAGCTGGTCGACTAGTTAGACGACAGAATTCGGCAGCCGGTGAGTGAAAGCAGTCCGCACTCTGCAAAGATTGTAGAAATTGCAACAATGGAGACTGAAGAGGGAATTGTGAGAAGAAGGGAACAAATTTCTTACGAACCAGCAGGCTTAGGAGAATTTAAGAAGTTAGGTTATATATTTTTGGGCTTTGTTGTTTATTTGTTTTTATTGGGGTGGGCTATATTTCCAAAAAAAAAAAGAATTAATATCGTTAAAAAAAAAAACAAACAGGCATGGGCTTCAACCCAGTCCAAACCTAATGTACCTCCGTGCACGTACCAATATATTAGGGAAATTTGCACACATGCAGTGGTGTTTTACACTTATTTGCATATATACATGATTGAAAACTTAATTTCACTTATACCTAATTTAAACAAATTATTTATATCAATATAATATTATGAGAAAACGGAACAAGTATTACTTACCATAACAACATTCCCATAACCGACGGGATATATGACGGGATACATGATTAAATAAACAAAAAAATGTATTTCATGGCAATCAATATATACAATCACGAAATGGGGGGAGTTTCTTAAAAAAATCTACAAAATTTAAACAAGTCTTGTCAAATGTCGTCAATGTCCCGATCTGCCGCTGGCTGGAAATTACGAGAAACTCGAGTGTATATTTTATGTATCTTTTATGTATATGTGTGTCCCGATCTGTCCTAGCATGATTTACGAGAAACTCGAGTGTATATTTTGTGTATCTTTTATGTATATGTGTGTCCCGACCTACCGCCGGCTTGAATACGAGAAACGCGAGTGTATATTTTATGTATCTTTTATGTATATGTACAACTAAGAACACATTTACATATGTTTTACATATCGAATATATACGTGGTCATGTTTATTGACGTTCAGTTGCAAAGGTATGTTCCAAATTCATAAGTATATTTGTTGTTGATATCCCGTATATATTTGTGTTTACGTTGGTGTCTGAGCAAACCAATCCATTAATATCAAATTTGGATCAATCAAATTTCGAACTTAAAGATGTAGACATTTATTATTATTATCTACTAAAGTGTGAAACATATATACATATTGTAAACCCTTCACAATGCATAAAAAAAAATGTTCAACAAAAAAATATGAACTTATTGGAAATATAAACATATCATATACTAAACATATATTGCATGTACACTGTCGATTGTTCTTACGCGAATATATGCCGAAAAAATATATTGTATATATACGTAACATATCCTACAACATAATATATGAAAAGAAAAAAAAAATCTCAAAAAAGCATCATCATTCATTAATTATCAAAACTTCATTTTTCAACAATAAATGAGAAGATTGATCTCCAGTAAATCGCCATGTGGAAATTGATGATGGGCTTGATTGAAATTGAGCATGAAATCCTTGAAATCTGAGGAGCTGAAATCGGGATCAATTTGTTGTTGCGGTTATCCGGTGGGAGGCAATGAGGAATGCATCCGAACCCGCCGGTCGCCGCCGCTGGACGGACCCCTGATCTTTTGAGGTCCAATAACAGCGCCGCTCCAAGGTCCTGTCACCGTCAGTTGCAAGGTCGTTCTCAACTGAAGCTGCCGAACTCCGGACCTTTCCATGAAGCCTGTAAATTGGGATGAAGGAGAGATCTGAAGAAAAAAAAACGGGGAAGAAATCAGTGGAATAACACAAAATTGAAAGGTTGAGAAAAAGAAAGATGTATTTGATTGGAAGTCAAAATTTGGATTTCATAAATTAAGAGCAGATGAATCAATTTTCTGAGAGAGAGAGAAGAAGAACGATGATGAGGATTTAGAGAGATATCTCACATGAAATCCTCACATTACCCGATAAAAGCTCAACCTACCTCAATTAAATTGTTTAAAAAAGGTAATATTAAATTCGTGAACCATCGTATATGTGCAAATATTTTGTGTATTTATTTTACTTTTGCTAATAAAGTTTTATATTGGTGTATATGCAATTATTTTACTTTATGTTCGTGGGTAGTGCAATTTTCTCAATATACTATTGGTGAAATAAGTATTGGTGCCTCCGTCATCCAATAACTCTATTAATAAAATTGTCTTGACCTAATCGTAAAAATCTCGAATACTTTGACATTTCCACTAATTGTAAATCACTTCCAAATATATCGCATCTATTAGAAGATCTTTTATTTATTTATTTATTTATTTTTGCTTAGACAAGTCTCATGCATAGTTTTTCATGAGAGCGATTTTTCACTTAAGGGCCATTTGAGATTCAAGTCTCATGCACAATTTTCAATGAGAGCAAAAACGAGGATCTGCTTTTCAACTCTAATTCATTTTTTCACTTAAGAGCCATTTAAAATTCAAGTCTCATGCACATTTTTCAATGAGAACGAAAACGAGGATCTGCTTTTCAACTCTAATTCTCCCGCTACGGTCGTTGCTTACTTCAACAGCCAGCTTCAGCTACTCGAATTTTCAAGAAAATGTAATTAAGGTTCTAGATAAGACATATAGTAACTAGTAAGTTAGTAACTAGTGTACCCCTTTTGCAAAAACAAAATGAAACTCCAGTTTTGAGAGCTTCCAATGGAATTGCTTGGTAATGGTGTGGAATGAGAGGTTTGAAACTGTAGCAATTTGTTATTCTATGACCTGAGAAATGAAATCTAAAACACAGCTGTTTTTTATGGACCATATCATATTCATGTGTGACATATTATATGAATTCTTTTGAGAAGTGAGATTTAGAATGAAAGAAAAAAAATATATATATATATATAAATCATAAAATGTAACTAATAAAGCATAAAAAGGAAGCTAAGATATAGTAATTAATAAAAATAAAAGAAAAATCCCTCTCTTCACAGTTTTTCCAGCAACATCAGAAATCCAAAAGCTTCTCTAGAATATTTCATTTTTCCAGCAACATCATCAAGTATATCCATCAGCAACATCATTTTTTGGAGCTAATTAATTGGTCATGATCATTCAAAATCATAAAAATTACATGCTGCATCCATTCCTTGGCCTTACTTTTCAACTTTTATCATCATTTTACTCATCTCTCCTGGCTGTTTTTAAAGATGAAACTATCATAAGAACACAAAAATATAAGCATGTGGTTTAAATTTATGAAGTTTTATAAACCATAAACTCTCACAAATTGAACGATGAGAATCTGAATGATGGCACACTGGCAAAGCATTCATCATATCATTCATGATACAAAAAGCATTGTTCAAACATAGTACACCAGAAGAGAATGTGTAAATAATAAATAAAATCTTCATCCTCAGGAATACAACCATCAATGCTTGAATATCGAGGGTTCGATTAGTTCTATTGTATCTGAGTAATAGCAGGTAACTCCATTTTTCCATACAGCAACAATCTTCCCACAATTCTAAGTGTGAAGTTGCAACAGCAAGAAAACCTAGTTTCCTTACATGCGAGACAAAAATGAAACAATAGCCAATCATAGGATGCCTCTTCCTTCCTGAAAAGAAGCAAGAAATTCTCTTCAAAATCTGTGTTTTAGCCAAACTAAGCACCACATTCAGACAAGTAAAGCTCCTTTCCTCCGGGTTCGAATTTTTAATAAATTTCAACTGCTAATCCGTTCCTCTCGACACGTATTTACATCCAAGATCAAACTCCATTGAGCCACTCATTTTCTTCACATCCCCGGCAAATTCCCCTTCACTGTCAGTACCATGATCTTAAGATTCATCCGCTGATGTGGCATCCGACTCCCATTCAACTGTCTCAGATTCACCGAACAACTCCTCATCACTCCTCCTGTTTGACTTCTCTCTCCTGTAGTTACTCCCCGCACGTACTCGTAAATTCTTATAGTTCCCCTTATTATTACTCCGAAAAGTATTCTTTTTATTGTCATCATCAGAATCCCATTCATTATCATCCATCTCCGAAAAATCCACATCAGCATCTCCAACTTCATCTTCATCTTCATCCTCCCAATTCCTTTTCCTTCCAATACTCTCATCATCAGAGCCCTCGAACCTATTCATTTCCGGTCTAACGAATCTAAGCCCAAAATCCTCTCTGTTCCAATACCTAATCCGGTGAAGGTCCTCCTTCTCAGCCTCCTCCTCCATGACCCACTCTTTATCGGCTGCATCTTCAATCTCTGCAATGAAACGGTCAAGCTCCTCTTGATCACTGTCCTCATCAACTTCTCCGGCTTCTTGATCCCGTTGAGAGCTTTCCTCGGGCTTGGGGGGCTTTGTTGTTTTTGTTCGATCCTCACGAAAAACGTAAGGACTGCCTTCTCTTTTGTCGATGGCGTTGAAGAATGTGGAGGCCACTCGCTGGATACTGGCCATGGCAACTGGGTCATCCGGGTTTACCCCTTTCCGGCGAAGCTCCTGCTCGGTTTTCTTTATGTTGAGCTTTTGGGAATCGAGGGCCTGTTCGAATCGGGCTTTGAAGAGTGCCTGCGTATTAAAAAATAAATTATATTTCTTTCTTGTTTGGCTATTCGGGCGTCTATTTAACAGAATTTGTAGAAAAAATATGTTTAAGAGGCCACTACAATAATATTTCTAACAATATAAATGGGATATCTGAAATGTTTTTTGTTTATGAAGTGGGTAGAGTTTGACAGAAAATCAAACTCAGAGGTTCTTTCATAATTTCAAAAATCTCTAGGGTGGGTCTTATGTACATTAAAGAACAAAAGTTATCGAAAAATGGAATGAATGAGATTATAAAAGAACCTTTCTTTTCGTTAAGGTATTGATAGGAATCAAATTCTTCGGCTGACGATAATTCCGGCCACGAAACATGATGATAGTCTTCCCGTTATGGATATTGACCACAATGCCCCCGCTCAATCTCGTCAGCATAGACGCCATCTCCTTAATCTTTTCCTTCGGAAAATTGTCACAGCACACTTGCACAGTCTCGTGGAACTTCCAGTGGAGGTGCATATTCTGAACTACCCCTCCAAAGACCCCACGAACACCAACTGGCACATAGTTTTTGTTCTTGAATCCGATCTTTTTGTACGCCTGCAACTGCTCGGGAGTGAAAAGCTCCGGGTCATGGCGAGGTGATGGAAGCTCGGGCAGTTCATACTTTTTCAGCTTTTGAAGAAGTAAAGCCACTTTTTTCTTTGCCTGTTATAGACAAACACATGAAAGCAAAAGTATGAAACGCAGTGGCGAAAATAAACGAACATCACTCAGAAGCGAAACATGCTAAAACAAAAGAAAGAAAACCAGCTACTGAACAAATGACTGAGCTGCAACATTTAACTAATCCAAATCCAACCAATGGTTAACTAAAGATATCCAAAGGATTACTGCATAAAAATTACACAAACAATTTAGAAACAATGTAAATATGCAGATTATTAGGGTTCATACCCTTCTAAGATTGTAGATGAGGCGTTCCTCATCAGTCATCAATTTCTTCCTCAGCTTTTTCGCCCTTCGAATTTCCCTGAGGGTTTTGCCCGATTCCCTTTGCATTCTTTTCTCCACTTTGCTCCTCATACTCTTGGCCGAAAAACAACGAGCTCCATTGAACGAACTCCACATCTTGCCAGAACATACATCAGAACTTCGCAAATTCACATTGTGTGCAGAGGTACTGCCTCTAGCTAGCACCTCCCTCCTTAAAAATAAAATAAAATAAAATAAAAATCCAAAGCCTACATATATCGACTGTTTTTCTCACAAAATCACAAAAGGAAAAGGGAAAAAAGGAAGTACCTTTGGTTTAGGAGCACGTGGGAGAGGGTTCTGATGGATCGCCATGGAAATTTTCGAGCGTAAGCAGACAACATTTTTATCAGAAACTCCGAATTAGGAGAGGCCGCTGAGCGGAGGTGTTTGACTGGTAATAGAGATGAAGCAGAGGTTTTTTCTTGAGTTCCAGTGAGCGTGAAGGGGGTTTGTCACTGGTCCAGCATGTTAGGTTTATCACACTTTCACCCATATGGTTTCTCTTAATTACTAAAAGGGCCTCATCTAGTTCAAATTGACAATTTTGTAGAAAAGCTCTGTTAAGCAAATTACCGGCCGGGATAGTCCTATCTTGACCTACAAAAATCTATGGAGGTTTTCTTATGGAATAATCCACCACTTAATGTATTGACACATGTCCAAATTGTATTTATTGTATGACACGTATCAAGGGACGGATCAAGAAATTAAGAATAGACTGGGCTAGAATTTTAAATACACATCTATATATATATAATTGCTAGCATATAGCATTTAATTTTACCTATTTAATAAAACCTCTAACATTTTCCCTCCATTTTCGGTTACAAAAATTATCATTAATATTTTTTATTTCTCACATTAATACATCATAATGAGTATAATCATTTATTTTTATATTATATTATATAATAATTATTGCTAATACCAACTAATAATAATTCACAATAAATATAAATTACATAATTAAGAACAATTGTTTTAAGTTATTTATTTTAACATCAATATTATCTTTTTTCTTTTGTATCTCATGACAAAAATTTCTTTACAAACAATTAGTAAATTATTTTAATAGCATAGTCAAACAACTTTAGAATCTTATAAACAATTGTTTTAATAATAATAATAATAATAATAATAATAATAATAATAATAATAATAATAATAATTAAACAATTATTATCGAATGGTAATATACAATTGTTAATAATAATAAAATCGTTATTTTTTTCTAATGATCAAATTTTTGAAAATGTAATATGTTCATTATCTAAAATTTTAATATTAAATTCTCAAATATTACTTATAATATTATATGTACATTTGTGCATGATTGGCACATATATTTTTTTCTGAAAATCAGAAACACTAATAATTTTTTTTATTTATGTTAATTTTCTTAATATATGCTACAAATATATAAATTATTTTATTCATGTTACTAATATAAACGTTGCATGGTTAAAATACAATTTAAATCTCAATTGATTTTGAATGATAAAAATAACTTAACAAAAAATAATAATTTTTATATGATAGAAGCACATGTCTAATTATAATAAATACAAACAAAAACATAAATTTTGACTCTAAATATAAAATCTTTAGTTGGTGGAACATAAATTTCAGTTTCAAAAAGCATATCAAATGCGCCACTATTATACAATTCATATTTTTCCAGTTATCAAAATATTTTCAACTAATCATGCTCTTGATTTGTTGGTATTTACACTAATTAGTTAATAGACTTCTGTAGGTGCTTATAAATAAAATAAAA
>CACSLK010020742.1:177179-189127 GCA_902706635.1 Striga hermonthica
ACTACAAAAGTACAAACAGAAGGCTTTCTTTCTTTAGTCAACACCACAAAAACCACCACTCAAATACTAACTATATATTTTTGCACTTACTTTTCAAAGAAAGAAAAGAACAGAGCGCATTTACGGACGCCAGCTCGACACCTCTATAGTTTATCCTTTTAACCAACAAAATATACTACTCTCATTCTAGCATTTTAAATATCATTCTAGCTTTATCAACTATTTACTAAATAAATACCGTTTTCGATCTTTTGTATATATTTTTTCATTTTTACCCTCATTTAGCTAATAAATACATTACGCTTTTACATATTCACTCTTCACTTTTTCTCAAAACATTCATCTCTATATTCATTAAATAAGGTTATTATTGAAAAAAAAATATTTTTAATTAATGTGCAACTTCTCAAAATGACATCTATTAAAAATAGGAGGTAGTAGTAGATAAATATGAATATCGTGATCGGTACTAATTAATTGCATTTATTAATTTAGTAGAGAATTATTATAGACTGGTTAATCAAGTCAACAAGATAATTCATTAACGAACAACTATACTACTACGTATTTTCCACCAATCACTCACTTTCAGACTAATATTGGCCGGGGATTTGGGGAATAAATTTAAGAAAATAATATTCAATTAAAGTTTTACGATTTTCCAATCAAAATATTTTCATCTGATCTCTCAAAAGGAAAAAGTAAAAAAATGTGTGTGTAAGTTAAATAAATGTGCAGCAGAATGGCGTGAACCTAGCTATATACGAAAATGACGTCGTTACCCCTATTGGCTGAGAGAATTTACACATCTTAGATCCCGGAGAGCCACCGGAATAACTCGCTTATCTCCTCGCCCACACGGTGGTGGTGTTGGTTCGCCTCCAGATCCTCGACGCCAAGGTCGCTCCGCCTGCTGCTTCCGGTGAAGAACCTCCCGGAGCTCCTGAACGACAACGCTCGGGAGGACGACGACGCCAATCGGTCCATGTATTCCCTCAGCCAGTTCCTCCCTCCGGATACCTCAGCCGCGATGGCCTCCCCCGGCGGCTCCGGCATCTGGATCCCGACGGACGATTCCTTGTCCACGGACGTGCAGTCGGAACCCCCCCTCCGGTGGATGGCGGTGGACCCCACAGGGACCTCGTACCCGTTCTCGTCCAGGACGTAATCGAAGGAGCCGATCGAGTACGAGCGCCGCCCATCGTCCGCCGCGCCGCGCCGGCTGACACTCCCGATCTCGACGCGAAAGCTGCCCCCTCCGCCGGCAGCGGGGGCGGTTTTGGCCAAAAGGTCGGCGGGGGGAAGGACGGCGGACCTGCAGAGGGGACACGTGTGGTTGGCGACGATCCACGTGTCGATGCAGGCGGCGTGGAAGGCGTGGCAGCAGAGGGGGAGCAGCCGGAGCTGGTCGTGGGGCTCGAATTTGGACAGGCAGACAGCGCAGTCGGCGCCGGCCAGGTCGCCGTGGACGGAGCGGAAGGTGAAGAGCGGGAGGTCGTCCAGCAGGCCGGCGGCGGCCTGGAAGCGTCGGGAGGTTTCGGGACGGAGAACGATGACGTCTTCGTCGGCGGTTCGGAAAGCTCGGTGGTAGCGGCGGGAGAGGAAGCGGAGGAGGATGTAGATGGAGGCGGAGACGATAACTGCTGACGCGATGATGATGATGACGATGACGATGGAAGAGGCGGTGGAGGAGGACGGTGCGCCGGGGTAGTACGGCGGTGGTAATTGTTGGGCGATGAGGGCAGGAGTGGATCCGCCGTTGCCGACGGCAGGAGGTGGAGGGAAAGTGGTAGTCATTTGGGAAGAGGGGTAAGAGGAAATGGAGGTCGGTCAGGTAGTAAGTAAGGTATTTATTACCAACGGTGGAATTTATTTAATTATTTATTTTATTAAAGAGGCCGCACATACTATTGACAGTACATTTTTTTTTTTATTTTATTATTTTTTAAAGGAGCAAATTTTTGGTGTTCTAGTTGGGGGGCGACACGTGATTAGCAGTAATACAATTGAAAGCTTTTTTTTTTTCCAAATATATACTACTCCCTCCTATTCATTATAAATGTCGTTTTAACTTTTTTGATTCATCCATTTTGTTATATATCTAGACATATTAATGTCTGGATACATAATAAAATGGATGAATCACAAAAGTCAAGACGATATTTATAATGAACAGGAGGTAGTACATTCTATTTTTTTTTTTATAGATGTAGATATTTTTAAAATGAAATATTATTATACCTTAAAAGAGAGCTAAATAAAAGTGACGACAATTGACAACATTGGTATATATATGATTTTTTCTAAAAAAGTTGGACCCATATTATATATTGTGGTTAAAACAACTTCACTTTTTCATGAAATAATATATATAATATATAATAATAAAAAAGAAGGAGGAGAGGAGGAAGAGGGTGAATAGAAAGAATTTATGAGGAAATTGAAAGAATTCATGAGGAAATTGAAAGCAGTATAAGGTTGGGTTGATGAGTGTGGGCAGAGGGAGAGCATTAACTGTTTTTGGGCCAATTGAAATCAATGATGGGCCCCTTCCTCTCTCTCTTCTCTCACTACACTTAAATTTATACTAGTACACAACGCGCGTTGCGCGGCTTGACATTAAAAATAATTTGGGTGAATTATAATTTGATATACATAAAACATGTATAGAGTTAATAAAAAGTAAGATAAATATTTTATTTAATATATTCAAGATATTCTCATGAATATAATCTTAGAAATCGATTGACTGTATTCATTATGACCATTATCATAAATAATAACCATCAAACAATTGGAATCGGTGACTCCGGGAAACAACATATAATTGATTGTGAGTACAAAATACCATATGTTTTTTTAAAAAATATATAAAATTAAAATAATAATTTATGATATTCAACGAAAAATATTTTTCACATTAATTACACTCCTTGAAACTTCATCATTCTCGCATAATAAAGACATTATTACTATTATATAGGTAAACTGATATGAAATAATTGAAATAAACATGTAGAAATATGATCTAATTAAAAATATAATTTGAATAAGTAAAACAAAAAACAAAAAATGACTCAATTTGAACTGCATGTTTCAAATTAGGTCCATATATTTTTCTCTTTTTTTTTTTAAATTATCTAAATAAATTTTTATAAATTTTTTCAGACTGACATGCAAGATGGATCACCTTTTGCAAACTTACAAATAGGCACAATAATCGTTAATATTCATGTCAATAACAAAGTTATTTATTTTTTGCGCGCAGTTAATGTGAAATAAAATTTAATATAATTTTTGGAAGTGAATTCATAAGATAAAAAAGAATACATACAAAATACACTATATATATTATAAAAAGTATACTATTTTTATAAAACTAATATTTATGATATATGATAAGAAAAAAGTAGTTGATGTATTATAGTAATCCTTATTGAATTTTATTGCAACAAATTAGTAGCGATATTATATTAGCATCATTCTCTTAACAAAACACGTGTTATAATAATAAAAAATTAACAATATTTAATACATTATGCCATTTTTATTTATAAAAATATAGTTGCATAATTATGAATAAATAAATTAATTAAAACGAGGGCAATCACTTTAATCACAACCATTTAAATGACCTTAGATGTCGGTCTCAATATAAAATGATATCGACTAAAAATAAATAAATTAAAACTACTATTTATTTTAAGCTCAACCAATTCAATCAAATGAACTAAAACCCATATAAAATGTCTCATATATAACAAAAAATAAACTAAATAATTGGATGATAAATATACATTGTCGTATTCATTCTTTCGAGTCAAAACTATATCGTCACTATTTCTTTCTCATCTCTTATGGTTGAGACTTGAGACTCTCTCTCTCTCTCTTTTTATTTCATTTTTTTTTTTACAATATAACTCCACAATATTAGTCTATTTCTTACTCATAAATGAAACCAAATTCCGATGTCATGTTCAAAGCTAAATCATCTAATTTTTATTCTGTATACAAATTGTAATTTATGTCCATCTAGAAGTTGAAAAATAAAAGTACAAATGTCTATATATATATAATAAATTATATAATTTCAAGATGTTTTTATTTTTCTGTATATTTTCAGGTCATAACTAGGTAACGATCAAGATGATAAATGTCAATGGATCGACCAATAGCCAACACAAGTAAAATAGGACGAGTGTGCATGATCGTTCCAACATAATGTCATTAATACCCAACATAATGTCAATGGATCGATCAATACCCAAACTCAGCATGATGGATTCGCCGTATAACACAAGTATAACACTCACATACACACACAGAGGCATACAAACACAAGTAAATGCATAAATAAAATAAAATTCCAAACAACAAGACACAAGATAAAAAATGTCATTAAGCCACAAGAAAACAACTTAGCATTCAACAAAAAAAAAAAAAAAAAATATAAATAAAAAACATCAATCTGCATCCCATTTTCTTCACATGCTCATAACAAGTCACAGAAGTCAATAATCCAAATTATTCACAAAGCAATCCCCACTTTTCTACGTATTTTTGGGAGGCAAATTCACCAAGAAGTAGATGAAGAAGATTAAAATGAAAAAGCATCAAGAATCCTATCAATTTCAAAGCAGACAAATGCAACAACACAAGCATACTGAACCTGAGCCGGCGTCGGCCACTGATTGTCTCATCTGCTCATCGTAACCGCCCTTGGCTTCTCCACGTCCCTCTCTGCACAACGCCGGCGAGGGTTCTCAACCCCGTGCTGTTCAGCTCCACCCTCTCGTACCTCTCCGCCGCTGGGACCCCCAAATCCACTGTGTTAGTGTTGAACCCGAACTCGTAATTCTTTCTGATCTTTTCCAGGTCTGATCCATGCCGATCTTGACGAACGTGTAGCTAGGGTTAGCAAGGAAGTCGACGAGCGATTTGGGGATATAGGGGGAGTGGATGAGCTGTATATAAGTGTTAGTAAAATTCGTGACACTTTCTAATAATGTGTAATTATTTTAATACATTTTTAAAAAACGTGATGATATTTTTATATAAAACGTCATAATTTAATTACACTTTCAAATAAATGTCCCAATATTGGTGAATACGGTGATACTTTTTAAAAAATGACATGATTTGATTACATTTTTTTAAAAAAAAGGGTTGGAATAATTTTATCCTTATAACATTTTTTAAAAAGCGTCACAAAAACATCAATTTAATTACACTTATTAAAAAATCACCACATATATGTTGCTAGAACTCAAGTTTGTTGTAGTGGTACGTACATTTTCTGTAAACTGTAAAGCAATGTGTTAGGCGATTGGTAAAATATTTGATCAGTACTTTACACAAACACAAAATTCTTTGGTGCGGCTTTATATATAAATGTTATTAAGCAGCTAGTCCTACTCAACCTGCACTGATCATACAATTAATTAATTACAATAAAACAATATATATATATATGTATATATTTATGCTATGAAAATTGTAGTTGTTGTTTATATTGTTTTTTAAAATACAACTGATGACAATATTCTTGCGTAATAACTCCTCACTCTATTGTTAAAAACAATTAATATATATACTACGATTGAAGAGCTTGGCAACGTACCAGGCCGTCTCCAGAAATTTGGAGGCTCCAGAAAAATTTTTCAAGAGATGCCCGTAATCGTATTTTTATATTTTTTATTTTTCTAATTAAACAAATAATAATAAACATCGTCAATAATAAATACGAAAAAAAACATGAATATGAGAAAAATAATTAAATTAGAATTCAAAAACTTACAACCTTCTCGCTTTTTTTTGTACAAAATTATCAATCAAGTCACCATAATCAAGTTTCGCAACTATTTTTTTTCAATGGATAACATCGCCCCATATTGTCTACACACTTTACCTTTCCTGTTACCTTCCTATTGCCCTTAGAATTTATAAATTAGAATTAGAATATAGAACAAAACAGATGGGAACATCAATTCTATTAAACCTGATGGAACACATCAATTCGATAAATTAGAATTCGTGTTATCAAAATTAATATATTCTAATTGTTCTTCAACCAGAGAATCAACAAATATGCTTGAGTGCTTTCAAAACTCATATCAATCAACAAATCACAATAACCAAATTCGACACTCAACAGACAAACGGGGAAAATGTTTAGAAAATATAAGAAAAAGTTCCTACCGAATTGATTGAGAAGCTCAGTCAGCGGCGACGGCGACGGTGATGCTTGAGGCGGTTGTGATGAGGGCGGAGGCCAGTGTTGGCCGTCGAGGTCGAGCAACTAAATTCCACGACAGATTCGAGGAATTGGGTTTATTTCGTAATGTGAAAGTGCAGTGCAAACAAAGACTAATAGAACCTTTTGGATTTAAGGAAATAAATTGGGCCAAGCCCAATACAAAGGTATAATATATAAATACACACATATATGTGAGGCCCCGAAAAAGTTGAGGCCCTAGGCTAGAGCCTTGCTCAACTAGCCCACAAGCCGACTCTGCTGAAACGTACGTATACATCAAATAATAAATTAGGTAATTTACTTGAGAGAATTATATATATATATATATGTCCTATTAAGGTACGTAGCGGTGGTCAAATTTTTATATATATGTGCGCAGAAAAAAAAGAAAAAAAAAAAAGTCTAAAAATGGTGGTACATGAGATGCAGGCTGATGAGTTATATTGATGATCATGTTAACTCTGCTGTAGCATTTAATAGAGAGAGAGAGACATATCATATGAATAATAGTATTGTAAACTAAATGAACGTAACTACCTCATGAATAATATATTATATATATCAATCATTTTTTAGTTTTTCCTCTCATACTTACATAATTTATTATAAATATCATACTATTTCCCTCCACAATTATGAATAGATTATTATCCACTTCTATATATATATACATGTAATATTGTTGTGGTATCAGCAGCCCGAGATCATAATCATATATAATTGAGAGAAAATTAAACAAGTTTTTATTACTCACAACAATAAAATTAAAACAAGAGGTTGATTGATCACATTATAAGATAATTCAAATAAATGAAATGTGCAACATATTTATAGATACAATCAAACACACCACTATCGACAAATGTGTGTGAAAGAAGAAGGTTGGGTGGAGGCTAGTCACTACTGATTACTAATGGTGTGTGCTTGCATGGAACTTTGAACTATATGGTAGTGGATTAATTAATTAATATTATATGTAATGACTAATAACAATCACAATATATATGTTGTACTGATAATGGTGACAAGATCAATTTGCACGTATACTGCCTTTTGTAATGATAATGCTTCTGTGATGCGATGACAAGGTTATCATATATGCTCACAAACTCTCAACATATATATATATATACCTACCGCACCAAGACATCCACAATAATTTTTAATTCTTTTATGAAGATTTATATATGTATATATATATTGTTTTTTTTCATTAAAGACATAAATTATTTTTATTTTTTTTTATGAAGATTTATTTTTTTCATTATTTTTGATATAAATATGAAATTTATATATTTCTTTTTGAAAAAAATTAAGATCGATAACCAAACCAATATTGAAAAAAAAAAGAGAGAGAAAAAAGGGGGACTTCACTTGTGTATACAAATGATCTTAATTTGTATGAAGCCCATCAATAATGAATGGATGAAAGCCCAACTATCCGGTATGGACCTCAGCCCATGTTAACCAGATGCATGAAGCAAGACTATACTGTTTTACATAGTTGTATTATAATTGTTCAGTTTTAATTTTCTAATAATCACTGTACCTTCGAGCATGATATCTTTGTCACCATATTTGCCAGCTCTGCCTTGCCGCCGCTCCTTGGCCTTCTCAACCTCTGAGGTTCCAATCGAGAGACGGCGGTGAACGATTTACTCATGGGGCGCGGCTTGGAGACGTATATTGTGGAACGGACCTGACCCACCCAAAACTCTCCTTGGAGTGAGTTCTCCAATGAACTCCAGTGAGTTCTCCGCCCGTACGTACTTAGTCGTCCATGCCAGATTCTAATATATAAGTCACTATAATATTTTTGGATTTGGGTTTGGAATTATGGAATAATAATAATAATAATAATAATGAGCTGTTGGTACGTTTCCATCTCTGAACTGAGGTTGATCGATCGATCGATCTAACATGCATATTTTACTTTGTAATGTGTGTAGCATCAGTTGTTGTCTTAGCTTGTTTAGTTGATTCAAACATTCAATTCTTGTCTGCACTCACCTCTGTGTTATATGTATATTATATATAATGAATGCACATTTCCTATTCGACATTATATATTATGCCTGCAGCACAAACAACTACTTAATGAACATTGGTTGTTTGCAACAAACTCATCAAAAACTGTGAATTTAAGGATAGCTAGACAAGTTGAATCTACTAGTGTTGGGGCTGCTTTCATCACTGTTTAGTATTGAGTGTTCAATTTTCTGGATTTGGTTGGACTAAAATTTAAGCCATTAGTAATTTAATTTGAAAGAACAAAAAGGTGATAATTGAAGGTCCACATGAGTTCCCAATCCTAACCACTCATATAACTCTTTATCTCAAGATGAGTTTTTCATTAATTTGAAGCAACCTACCTACCTATTGTTTTTTTTTTTTAAATTTAATTTTGGGCAATAACGGTAAGATTTCACAGGAGCAAGTACATTCCTAAAGTAAGACTTGAATTTCCAAGATGATATGCATTCCATTTTTTTCTTTTTAATCATCAACTACTGAAACATTTGTTAGGCTTAATTTATCCTTGTATTCGGAATTAGCAGTGATTTTGCGTTTGTGCATTAATCGTATTCCATTATTGATATATACTTTAATTTGAGCATGTCGACCCTGATTCTGTCCTGAAAGCGATTGCCAAACTCACTCAAAAGCTTGATTCGCCTTCAACTGATACTGATGAAGTCGAAGCCCGGCTAGCATTTGAAGGTTCTAATTGTTTTATATTCGTCTCTCAGGATTTATTGTTAATTCTTGAGTTTCTAATACCAAGTTATTTGTTTTTTCTTAATTAATTCTGTTGGATACATTTTATCGTCAACAGTTTTGTGTAATGTCACAATCATTTTGGTCAAGCTAACTACATTTCTAAGTTCTAACCATTCAATATTATTAAGGCACAATTTGATACAATAATAAAATAGTAACACAAGTTGTTGAATTATAATTGTTTTAAATAGTTCATGTTCTTTGGGAGATGCCAAGAGTTGTACTTATAACTGATTAATCATGTAATGTCGCGTATGAGAAGCATCGCTAATCATTAAAAATTGAGAAAAAAAAAAGTTTGAGAAAAGAAAGTACTTTATATAGGTTAAGTAATCCTACAAGTACATAATGTTGTACATAAGGGTGTACACAACACTCACATTGAGTGGGACCCTCCGTAAATAAAAAATCAAGTGGACCCCACTCCATGTGAGTGATGTATACCTCTATGTACATGTATTACATACATGTAGCATTTTTTTTATAGGGAACTAGTATGGTCTTTTTACGAAACCATTCTCTGGGGAGTTTTAACCGTTTGATTATCATATAGTTAGTATAAGATAGATGATTCAATGGTTAAAACTCTCGACGGAATGATATCCGTATAACATAACGGTACTGTAGCATTCTCCTTCTTTAATAATCACATACACACTGGAGTTCTTATGGTCCACGCCATCTGAACAAAGGCCTAAACAAACATACGTGTGTTGTCTACGATGTGTTTGATTTGCCACAAACCAAAACATGAATAATTGTTCTTTGATAATTAACAAGTTGAGCTGTTGATAGGACATAACATCCTTTAATAATTGCACATTGCTTGTCATCATAAATAATAAATGGGCAATGCTATATGTACACCCCTTTTTAATAAATTACACAAAGGGCAATGCTATATGTACACCCCTTTTTTACACACAAGGGGGTGTACATATAGACACCCCCTAATAAATCTAATATATATACAATTATATATGATTTTGTGCGATGCGAACTCACTATTTCACGTTAGTTTTGTCTGTCACGCGAAAGGATTTCTATGTTTTAAATTAGAGTTTAACATAAAATAAAACTGAAATTTGAAAATCCAAACACCAGTTATTGCAAAAACGTGAACGACAAATTATTAGTTTATATTTAAAAAAAATTAAGTTTTGATTACATATATAAAAAAAAAAAATAGCATACTATAAAAACATTTTATAATCAAATTGCTATTTTAAGACTTTATGATATATGAAAATTATTATTATGCATATCAAATGTCAACGTAATTATTCTTCACACTTGAAAGTCGAAATACACGTAGCCGCTGTGGGCTATTATTACGGGCTTCGCTGTTACCACCGTAATCCTCACACGTGTAGCAAACAACTTTTTTATTTAATTCGCTACAAATAAATGTAAAAAATGAGAGCAATTTCTATAAAAAAAATAATAAAAAAACATGTGGAAAAAAAAAAAAAGTGGACATATATCAAAATCACGTAT
This sequence comes from Striga hermonthica, assembly GCA_902706635.1. NCBI lineage: Eukaryota > Viridiplantae > Streptophyta > Magnoliopsida > Lamiales > Orobanchaceae > Striga > Striga hermonthica. The sequence continues at coordinate 187,714 of CACSLK010020742.1, forward strand.
TCAAGGAATACGTTTTCTATTTTGTATAGAAAACGAAACGTATTCAAGGAATACGTTTTTTCAAAAAATTTTATAAAAGAAATCGTATTCCTTGAATACGTTTTACAATTAAAAAAGGGATAAAATGTATTCACTAAATACGGGGTTTTTATTTTGGTCCACTTTTATTTGATTGTGTCTTTTTTTTTCCACAACTTAATTTTTTTTAAATTTTCTGGTAAAAAATTTAAAAAATGAACTTCCCGAATATTTCCTAGTGCCCGCGGGCAACGGGTAGCGGGAGACAATGGGCTCGGAATATGAGCTCGCATATGTCCACCTGCCACTTGGGCCTACGATTTTATAATTATTACAGTGGGACCCGCTATTGTATCACCATATGCTGCGTGGGTCCAAGTCCTACTCAGCTCCGATGTGGGTGAAAGGAAAATGACAAAAGGTGTAGGGACTTGAGTGACAAATTGTGGGAATTTTGATTGTGTGGGTTTTCGGTTTTCAACCCTTTTGAAAATTGTTTACCGGTGAATGTTTATGGATTTAGTTAGTTTTTGTTGTTTTCTAATTATAGTTAATTGTTAAAAAATAGTATAATTAGTTGTTAATACATATATTAAAATAATATTTAAATAGAATAATTAAAGTTGATTTGATATAAAGTAGGATAAAAATGTTTAGAAGTAATGGTAGTTAAAATTATGAGAGTGGATGAACAGTAAATTAAAATTGATGTAAATCGTGTAATAATTATTGGCTGATAATATAGAAGATAGTGAGATTGGATTAAATTTGAGTTACATTTGAGTTTTGGTTGATTTTTTCAGTTAAATAGGTAAACAATCACCCCCTCAATTCTTCTTTTTGTAATACAATGGGCTTCTTTTTGTAATTCAATGGGCTCTTAATTCAATTGGTAAACAGTCACCCCTTAACTTAAATTATTTCTAATTGTCAACTATCAACTAATGTTTTGTAATTGGGTAAACTTTAACTTGAAATTCAACTCAACTTTAATTTTATTTTATTCTTTACAATATTAGCAATAATAATATGAACCATTTATAATTGTACAATTTCAATAAAATTCATTGTTCATCATTATATTTTTAATTATCAATCATTATTTTACTATTTTTACATTAAATTGTGACTTATATCTATTCACAATCTCAAAATCAATTTAAATTTTCAATCAATCAAATTTTTCCAACCTTAACTCACTTTATTCAATAAATTAAAAATAAAAAATACTTCCAATTATTTTATTTCAATTATTTTTGTTTTAAGTATTATTCCACCCAGGAGTTTGTTTTGTTGTTATTCCTATAGTGTAAATAATATGTATAAAATAAATTATTTTTATTATTCTTGACTCCCTTTCCATTTATTTTAGATATGGGAAAAAAAAAAAAAAAAA